>OZ024805.1:25132198-25569697 GCA_964017045.1 Omphiscola glabra
GAGATAGTGGGGGGGAGTGTCAGCGTCCTGAGCCATAATGTTGGTTTTCTTTAAGCTGATGATCATGCCAAACTCTTTGCAGGCAGCGGATAAACTGGATACAAGGCTCTGCAGGCCGTCTGCTGAGTGAGATACTAAAGCGGCGTCATCTGCAAATAAGAGCTCACGTAGCATGACCTTTCTTATTTTGGTCTTAGCTCTAAGGCACGCAATGTTGAACAATCTCCCGTCTGCTCTAGTGTGGATGTATATCCCCTCGCTGTTGTTCTGGAAGGCATACTGGAGTAAGATGGAGAAGAAGATTGCAAATAAAGTAGGAGCTAGCACGCAGCCTTGCTTTACTCCACTACTTACTGGAAAAGCTTCTGAGGTGGCACCGTCATAGCATACTGTGCCCTGCATGTTATAATGGAACTGCTCGATGATGTTAAGCAGACGTGCAGGGCAGCCTATTTTTTTTAGGATCTGGAAGAGGCCGCTTCTGCTGACAAGATCAAAAGCTTTAGTGAGGTCGACAAACGCGATGTATAGAGGCATATGTTGTTCCCTGCATTTCTCCTGCAACTGGCGCAGAGAGAAGATCATGTCTATGGTTGACCTACCGGCTCGAAAGCCACATTGCGATTCTGGGAGTACACGCGATGCTAGGGTCTGCAAGCGTGTTAATGCAACTCGGGCGAAGGCCTTTCCAACTATGCTAAGAAGGAAGATTCCACGATAGTTGTTGCAGTCACTCTTGTCTCCTTTGTTCTTGTACAATGTAACAATGTTTGCATCTTTCAACTCTTGTGGTAGCTGTCCCTGTTCCCAGCACATAGTAAGGAGATCGTGCAAGGGCCGTAATAGAACTTCCTTTCCACATTTTAGAACCTCTGCTGGAATTCCATCATTGCCAGGGGCTTTCCCACAGGCGAGACAATCGATGCCTCTACCTACCTCTTCTAGGGTGGGTAGGGTATCAAGCTCATCCATGACCGGCAGGTCTGGGATATCGTCCAGGGCAGCGGTTGAGACATGGTTCATTGTTGCGTATAGTTGTTTATCCCGATCAGTAATAAGTTCCCCTGTTTTTGACATTAAGGGCGCAGTCTTGGAGATCAGAGGCCATGTTGCTTGTTTTATATTCTCGTACATAGCCTTTGCCACGAGTTAGACCATGCCCCGTGGTTTAGTTTATAATTGGACAGTATTACAGTAATATCATTTTAATTGCCATTTAGATAACAGTTTCCACACTGTGTGTATGTTGTCATAATCTGTAATGACATGGTTATTTAACATGTGTATTGTTAGACGTGTAATTCATTGCCAGTCAGGACATTGTTAACGTGTACTATGTGTGTCGCTTCAGGTATTGTCCTTTTTCTTAAGACTCTTTTTTTATAGATTTTTCTTTAGCATTGTTTATAGAACTAAATACAGCTATAGTCCTCAAGACCTGAATTTATTGAGTGTTTATTTTAAAACTGTCCGCTGTCTTATCACCATCACACGGATACATGCACACACATACCCACAAATACACGCACACACACACAAACACACACATATATATTTTTTAAAAATTTATTTATCTATGTATGCACTTTACCAGTGGTCGGCAAACTCATTAGTCGAAAATCAAAAGCAGGGTGATGAAATTTTTTTGAGAGCAAAATTTATTTTCAAGAACCATCCATTTCGAAGTTAAAACCAATTTGTGGTCGGCTGGCCGAGCTGCGCTCAGGTCGCTAAAGAGCCGCATGCGGCTCGCAAGACGCGATCTGTCGACTACTGCATTATACAAACGAATTCAGAACCCGCACTTTTAAACATCTCGCCCAAATAAAGTTAATAGAATTTTAGTTTTTAAAAAGGCGATACTTTTAAATTATTAAAAGATGTGTGATGCTCGTGACAGGCATTTTTTAACATCGCCAGCTGGAATTTTTTAACATCGCCAGCTGGCATTTTTTAACATCGCCAGCCGGCATTTTTTAACATCGCCAGCCGGCATTTGTTAACATCGCCAGCCAGCATTTTAAAAAAAAAATCGACAAGTGGACTTGTGATTAAATAACACAATATAACATTTCTTCTATTTTTCAAACGCTTTTCCCAAAATGTACTAAAATTATTAAATATCCCCCCCCCCCCAAATCCCCCCTCGTGAGGTCATTATCATCATATTTCCTTCATCTTCCCATTGAAAACAGGAAAAAACTGATACTTGAGGGGTGGAAAGGGGCTGAAGTTTTTTTAGACTATGTTTTCATCGGCAACGAGTCTATGTGTCAAGTTTCAGCTCGATGGGGGTTTGCGGGAAGTGGGTCGATTATCCACCCAAAAATTGTGCCACGCACGAACAAAGCGAAGTTAATATAAAGAATTTAGAAACCATTTTAAAACTTAAACGCCTTTCTATCAAAGACGAGTTAAAACGCATTAAAATGTTTTAAAATAATTATACATTTCTAAAATTGCATTACTCAAAGAAAGACTGTGCAGAAGTGTAAATGAGCACTCTATGTAGCCAAAGGATTCGAATTGAACCTATTGCAAAATAATTAAATGCTAAGCTGTTTTTATTTGGATACATTACCTGGTGGGTGTGTAATTTATCTTCTCATTTATGTGGGGAGATACACCAAGAAAGACAAAAAAGGGGGGTGGGGGGGGGGACAAGCCGATTTTAAATTTGGTAGTTAACATTGATATCAGATTAAAGTGTTTTCACTTCTGCACAATTGGGTGAATTTATTTTTAACTTAGGTTAAATTGTTTTGGAGAAATTATTTTTTTTTGCTTGGTAATTTGCCTCGGTTCGCCACTAGACAGATATATAAATGTATGAGACATAAATGCACAAAGAGACTTGTTGTGTACCTAGACAGCTTTAAAATATGTAATCATAAATTGATTACATTATCATAAATTGATTACATTACATTTATATTTCCTTATCACGGGCCACCAACGTAAGTGAATATATTGGATATTTTAGACAACATAGGATTAATGGATAACATACAGTAAGAAGTACAAGAATGAGATCCGATACAATTATTGGATTATATTAATGCATTTCTCCGTATTAAATTGTAGCTTTGAAATATTGATTTTAAACTTTTAATCCATAGTATGGCCTTCACAAACCATAGGTATGGAAAAATGAGAATATTGGGTGGAAGATGGCTATTCATTCATTTTGGCAATTGTTAATTGCCATCTAGATCATTTCCTTATTCAATTAGCTTGCAAATTTAACATTACGGCAATGTGAATTTCAGCTAACAGCTTTTCTTTTATCAAATTGTTCGCTTGATCTGCATGATACGCTTTAGTTTATCTAATTAAAAATATTTTCTGCAACGATATTTCAAGATTCATCATATTTTATTATTTTAAAAAGTAATAAAATAGTTGATCCACGCAACGTTTTTGAAAGCATGCTTTTCCGGATTTGGTTGATTAATAAATCATATAATAATCCACAAACCTGTGACATCCCTTGTCGGATTCGCCCCCCTTTATTTACCACAAAATAAAAATAATAACACAAAAATAACTTACTTCCACTATACTTCAGGTTACCAAATATTAGTTTGATAGTCTCACATGGACTGTCCGAAAGTTTTACATTTTGTCAAGCTAACGTCTTTTATGGAAAAAACATATTTGAACGCATTATATTCAAAATCATTTAAATAGAGTTTAAAAAATTGCCTTTGATATTAATTACAGAAAATAAAATGAATTATAAATCTCAAATTTGTTGATAAATCAGAGATCCGCTAACTATTGATCAAGGGGGTCGCAACTGTAACACATTTCAAACCCAACCACAACTTGTGCTACTTTTTGTAGTTAGCCAATTGATTGCAAAATTGCTTGTAAAAAAAAAAATTATTTAAAATAATGTTTAAATAGGTTGACATTGGCCTGATTGGCAGGCCATCGTAACAAAAGTTTATTGCTAAAACTGGAATAATATTTCAGTAGTCATGACTTTCCCGGCGCTCCGGTCGAAAAGTCTGTGATGGCTTGCCAATTAGGAGGCGCCGGCCACCGGACCCCCTCGGCATTACCCGGGGAACAAAACCACAATTGCGTGTCCTGCGTGGAGTGACAAGGGACATGCATGGTACCTGCCGAAATTAAAACAGCACCAACAGGGATGCCGACTGTGACGTTTTACAGTTAGAATTAAAGGCAGAGACAGAGTAGGGATCATGCTTACAAGTTGCCATTAGTGGATATGAGGCGAGAGGCTCAGGTGGAAATTTCTGGCCGATGATTCTAGATACGCAGCCCTGAGAAAGCTGCACCTAGGCAACTGTTTCGTCTTAGCTACTTCGCAAACTAGTTGCGGGGTGGAAACCCACTGTAGAACCCCTCTTAAAGGGCGTCCGACGTTTCCCCGGGATTGGGGGGGGGGGGGAGATATTAGTATTAATTAGGACATAAATTTACTATCCATAGGAAAGTCGATCGTGTCCACATGTGTATGCACAGTGTCGGACCGACCGGGTGTCCCTGGGTTGGGGCGGCCTCCAGCGGAAACCCAGATCGAGCGGACTCGGGTGGGGGCCGTCCTGGCAAAGGGGCATCTCCAACGTGCAGCTTCGCGGCCCGATACACTGGCTTGGGGGGGGGGGTGCTTTGGGGAGGGCATAAGAAGCACTAGCTCGACGGCCCGCTGATGCCATTTCCTAATTCGATATTTCAGTAGTCATAACATAGCCATTAAATTTAGGAACATTGTTGTTTGTTTTGTTTTTTTAATTTATGTATAAGAATTTCCAAATGGTTTTAGGCTACTCAGGTAGCAAAATATATGTATAAGAATTTCAAAAGGGTTTTCGGCTACTCAGGTAGCACAGTGAACATGCCCGCGGCCTAACCATAGACATGAATAAGCAACATGGGGAATGAGCCATGTATCAGTTTCCACAGGCACAGGACAATGCATTCATACTTGTGAAATATTGATTCAGGGATGTATGAATGAATAACTAGTGCGTAAAAGAATGTATCCACAATACTAATATTGATTTAGGGATGTGTGATGTATAATATAAATTTAGGGATGTCTAATATTATCTTGTGATGTATTCCTGAGGGGTGTCTATACGCACGCATATCTAAATCTAAGTTCATCATCTCTCTGTTACTTTATTAAAACTAAAACTATCCATTATTAAGAAGTGACTTTTTTGGTAGACTGCTGATTTCGTTTAGGGGAGGGGCAGGGGTGAATCTTGGGTAAATTAAAACATCCAATCCACACAAGATAATCCAATCCACACAGTGATAGGACAAGACAATCCAATCCACACAGTGATAGGACAAGACAATCCAATCCACACGGTGATAGGACAAGACAATCCAATCCACACAGTGATAGGACAAACCATCCAATCCACACGGTGATAGGACAAGACCATCCAATGCAGTGATAGGAAAAACCATCCAATCCACACGGTGATAGGACAAGACAATCCAATCCACACAGTGATAGGACAAGATCATCCAATCCACACGGTGATAGGACAAACCATCCAATCCACACGGTGATAGGACAAGACAATCCAATCCACACAGTGATAGGACAAGATCATCCAATCCACACGGTGATAGGACAAGACCATCCAATGCACACAGTGATAGGACAAACCATCCAATCCACACGGTGATAGGACAAGACAATCCAATCCACACAGTGATAGGACAAGATCATCCAATCCACACGGTGATAGGACAAGACCATCCAATGCACACAGTGATAGGACAAACCATCCAATCCACACGGTGATAGGACAAGACAATCCAATCCACACAGTGATAGGACAAGATCATCCAATCCACACGGTGATAGGACAAGACCATCCAATGCACACAGTGATAGGACAAAACAATAAAAACCCAACAAAAATGCACTGTAAAAAAATATATAGTTTAGTATTAAAAGTAAAAGATGTATCAAAGTTGAATTACATAAAACCAGAAATGTTTTTTTTTTAAATCAATATAAAAACCAGTCTCAGCAATATGAAAATAAGAGTTTGGTTCAATTTTTGCATGGAATGCATAACAGTAATGTTACAGTTACAAAATTCATCTGAGCTTAATTAAGTGGTAACATTGAGCAGGTAGAGCGATAAAAATATATTAAATAAATTATCTCATTAATTATTTATGATCAAAGGTACATCTTAAACAACCCAAAGAATTATTTTTTTTCAACATGAGGTTGTAAGGGTAGGGAAACAAATGTAAAAAGCCAAACTGAATTAATGTGGGCCAGTATGGGTGCCTGTTATTGCATAGTGTTTCAATGAAAAGTTAACAGTTAATGGCAATCAAACTCACAGCTAACATCATCCGTCCCTATAATACTTAACACTGAAAAACTGATATGTACTAATATGCATATCATTATTAAACAAACATCAGTTAAATCAGTGGTTCTCAACCTTTCTAATGCTGCGACCCTTTAATACAGTTCCCCATGTTGTGGCTACCCCCAACCACAAAATTATTTTTGTCGATACTTCATAACTGTAGAGTATATGTGCTTTCCGATCGCCTTAGACGACCCCTGTGAAAGGGTAATTCGACCCCCAAAGGGGACACCGACCCACAGGTTGAGAACCGCTGAGTTAAATAAAGGCATTTAAAGTAAGTGGCAAAAAATAGTTTCTGAAACTTATCGCCAAGGAGAGCTCTGATTATATAGTTGAAGACAAAAACTACAAAATAACATCAGTGCAAGTGACTAATGGTAAAGATATAGTAAAAAAAATAAAGTATCTAATTTTTTTTTATAGATGTTGCGTTTCATTTCAAATAATGATAATTTAACCTCCGAAAATTCTCGAGGGTTAATGAAGCTTTGGCAGGTTTTCCTGGAGCAACTGAAAGAGATCAATACCCCCATAGTAACGTACAAGTTTATGCCCAGTTCCCAGAATGCACATCACGGTCAACCCAATCAGACATCGGATGCTAAGCTTGAATCCAGGAACCCTGTGGGGGGGGGAAAAAAAAGGGATTTTGGTTTTCTAAGCAAAACTGATTCATTTTATAAGTTATTTTAACCAATGGATGAAATGTAAAAATAATTGTATTGTATACAATTCAGCATAAAGTAGAGGTGTGCAATGGTACATTTTTTATGAAACAAAAACAAAACCCAAAAAACAGCGTAAATTGAAAAATTTGTCAGCACAGAATCCAAAAATTTCTTGTTTACTCTTTATGACTTTCTGACCCCTTCGATTAGGGTGGCCAACCCTAATGACTTCACGGGCAAATATGGCAATGTGTTAAGTCATGATGGCGCTCATGCATCACAATCTCATAAATAGAATTAACCCCTTACAGAATTATCAATTTATTCTTACTAATCGTACATTACAGCACATGATGAAATGCAAAATATGAAACAAAATAGAACTCAATTTATGGGAAATTAATCTTATCTGTTAAAAGTTAAAAAAATTATTCTATTCGCATGTTAAAAGATTTTATTTTAAGTTTAAGTTTTCATAAGATAATCCACAATGGGATTTGTTTGTTTTTTTTTCGAAAAAAAAAAAATGTTTCACAGACATGGGTGGAACCAAACAGCACTTATACTTTGTGATAGTATATTAAAAATTGTTTCTTTTGCAGATGTTACCTAAGTGTTACAAAAATCTAGTTTGTTATAGTAACAAAATAGTGCTTCATCAATTGTGTATCTGCTGGGAAGTGCTTTTCATGTTGGCAACCCACCTTTTACACATGATATCATTTCATGACACAGTAAGTCTGTTTCACCAGTATACCGTGGGTTGAACCAACCCATTTAAAGACAAATACATGAAGTGTGACAACAAAATGTATGGTGACAAATGATAGCTCATGAAAACTTTTCACTCATGTAATTAGATATTTGACTTGTATGATTAATACCATACATTTCCAAGATGTGAGTGATTGTTATTTGTGAATATTAGAAGGAAACGTGTCCAAGATTTTTAAAAAACTCTCATCTCTCCCTATGAATAAAATGTTTGCAACTCAAATCTGCATATTCATCTGACACCAATATAAATTATTTATTAATGTCTTGAAAAAAAAATCAGTCATTTCCTGTTCAATGTTATGATGTATTAAATATAAATATGTCTTCCAATTGTGTTATCTGCCAAATCGTTGTTTTTTTTAAACTTATTTGTCAAATTTCAGCTAAAAAATTGTCCAAACAAAAAATGGAAACTGTTATTAAAAAGGGAAAAAAATTTAACATGATTTATTCTCAAGTAGCACCGACAGAAATATTCTTTCAAGGGGATACGGGTGATAGTTTATTTTCTAATCAGCCAAGTAACTTGGCTCTTGGACATTCTCAGATGTCTTCATTCTTTTACTAATTGATTGCAGTAATTGCAGACTACTTGTTAATTAATTTTAAAAGATCATTGAACTATTTTTCCAGTGTTCGTGACAAAATGGCTGACAAAGTAAAGTGTAATTGATGGAGTCTACTTCTTTATTGATTTAAAAAGATCAACAATATATTTTTCGGTGTTTGTGACAAAATGGCTGATAAAATAAAGTGGTGGTTCAATGCTTTAGGTACCAATCTTTCATATCTACACAAAAACAACTACGGCGACAAGAATTGTTTTCCATAAATTGAGAACCTCAGTTTTGAAATTTGTTTACTTGGATATATCTAATATAAAGAGTGAAATAATGCCTTCCTTTACTGAACTCAATGGCAAATTCAGGGTGTAAGTAAAGGCGGCAGGGTGTGATTTAAAGATTATGGGAGGGTGGCAGGGGGGATTCACAAAACATTTAGTCCGTGAGATAGGAACTATTTTGTAATAAAGTTAATGAAGGGGGATCTTTGATAATGAACATGTATAGAGCTCATAACTGCCCTATGATTAGCAATCATATGAATAAGACTAACTGGATTATCCAATCTTAGATAGCGGTATTTCTGTGCAAGATAGCCTAAAATGATTGGCTTGCTTAAACTTCTATGCTATTTATTATTTGCTCTACTGATTATGACAACACTAAAGAGTTTGAAAGTGGTCAAGACTAAAGCACACATTTGTGTAAAACTTGCGGCTTTTATTCACATTGATAACTAATGTGAGATTGGTGTTAAAATTCTAATGAACAAGTATGCCATAAATCAATCCATTACTTAAATTTAAACACATTTTTTTTTTTTTTACAATACCTGTTTTCAACATTTTCGACATAGCCCTTGAAGTACCTCTGCCTACCAATGAGGTACACAAAGTATACAGCAGATGCTGGCACTGGAAGAAATGATTGGTGGAAATGTAATTTGAAAGCACATCATAGAAAGAAGAGTTGCAACTAACCTAACTTTCAGCTGTCCATTCAAATGACTTTTGTAAAAAAAAAATGAAACTAGCAATAAATAATAAATATATTGTCAGTGGCTTAGCTAGTTTGTGCTGCCTAGGGCATACCAAGCTGTTTGCTTCAAACACCCCCCCCCCTCCCCAAACACCAAAAGAACTCTGCATTGGTTAAAAAATGCCTCTTTATCAATTTAAATTTTAGTTAAAATCCCCCCCCCCCCCTTTTTTTTTTCTTAGGCCATATATATATTTAAAATTTTTCATGTGAAATCATGTCCAGTTGATTAAGGTCCCGTTTAAAGCTAACAAAAAAAATTAACATATTGAGCCCTTAGAATGGTATTGTAAGCAAAATATATTTATTTGCTCGTCAATTTAATAGTTTAAAACCAAGGTATGAATTTTATTTAAAGTACCGGTACTATGAGAGACCGGCTTGGTTAACTTTTGTTTCTCTTTTGGATGATGAAACACGTATCTTAACATTTGTGTTCATCTGCAAAATATAATTTCACGACAAAGACTTCAAAGAAGACTTCAAAGCGTAAGTCAGTGGTGACTGCTTTCATTTTATTTTGATCTATAGTCCCATATTTCAAAGAAATTTTCTGAAAACCAGCCTTGGTTTAGACATCAAGATGTAATTTACCCACTATTTTAAATTATAGGCTTTCATTGATTTGGCCGGAGTGCCAAGCTGTGGAAAGAAAATGAGTACAGTATAATTACCTGGATGGAAGAAGACAGATCCTATCCACAAGCCTGTCAGTGATAGTGGGTAGAATTCAAGTGTGTTTTGGCTGAGAAATAAGAGTTAATGAAGTTGGTTCCTTAAGAAAGAGGTCAAAAACTTGTATAAAAGTTTGACAAACAAAAATATTTCTTTAAAATACCCATGTTATTTCAGCAACAGCAAACTCCAATTTAATCATAGGGCATTTTTCTTTTTCTTTCTTAGGCAATGACTTCATTTAAATCTTCAGATAAAATGGTCGTTAACAATAATAGCTTTCAAAGCCTTTAATTTAATATTCCAAGAAAATCATTTCTCCATTTATATAAAAATAATTATTATCTCCCTTTAACAAAATTCTGTCAACTTTCTAAACAATGATTTAATAATTTGATAAAATTATTTCCTATTTCTAAGCTATAATAAATCCGGGTTGAAGTTTGGATAATGCATTTATTTTATCAAAAATTATAGTCATAAATTAATCTCAGGTTTTTGGTGTATTTTTGCAACAAGGAACAGTGGAAGGCCTTAAATCCTGAAATAGGATTTTTTCAGGAAATAAGACACATGCCATAACAATCAATCAGTTTATGGGAAAACAAATAAGTAAAAAACAGCGGGCATTCCAGCTTCAGGGAGTAAATCAACTGTGAAGGATTCCCTCAAAGCTCACAACATGAACCTTCAGTGGTGGCAGATCGCCAAATTAACCTCCCCTGTCACGACGCCTCCCCGGTAAAAGTCATCAGATTCATAGAGCTTGTTACTTTTTCCCACAAAGAAAGTCTGTGGACATCTTACTAAGAATAAATCTGTAAACATATGGTCTTTGGTTCAGCTGTGCATCGAACGTTCATTTATTTTAAAAGTTAATGTAACGAAATTTCCTTACTGTGCTCTAAATACACGAATAAATTCTGGGGGCCCTGCCGTGTCAGGAACTTTGACACTATATTTCCTCCTGGCCTCACCTACGCTCCTGGTAAATCTAACTGAAAACAAACATGAGAAGAAATTTACAAGTAGGCCTGGATCTATAACTAATAAGTTTTTAAGTAAGCCAAGCCTCATGAAGGTGGTAATGTAGTATTTTATAGATCTAAATTTGACAAATAAAACAAGGAATTTTAATGTATTTTAGCCACCTGAATTCTAAACAAAGAAATTTGGAATTTAAATAACTGTATTTGTTGTTACATTTTGTGCTGTTTTTTTTTTTTGTTTCTTAAAGTATTTCATTATCTGTGTGAATTGTCTTTAAATACCATCTCTTAGTATCTAAAAAAAAAAAGAAGAATGGGAAAAAAAAGAAGAGGAAAAAAAGAAGGAAAAAAAATTTCAATAGAGGACTAATAAAAAAAGTTTAGCTCCAGCCATCTTTTGCAATTTACTCAACTTGTACATTAATCAGATACCTCTTCTATCACTGATGTGTTCATCTTAATAAAAATATCAATATCCAGGTCGTAGCAAGTAATTAATAAACTATCTATTTATTTCAAATGATTAGAATTATTTTAAACTATCAGTATATAATCACATTTGCATAATCCTACTGACCATTGGACCATGTGATTTAAGTCATCCTTGCAAGGGGAGATAACAATACTAACACTGGTTATATACTTTTAATTTACCAAGCCAAAATACTAGATTACACAGAAGGACATTAAGCATTGTAATTTAAAGAACTTAAGCATTTTATATTAGGTCTATTTACCAAGCTGGTGCATGCCAGCAATAGTCACAGCAGCTGGAAGGGCATACTGGTCAAATAGTGTACTCATTGTTAAGTCTAAGTTGGTTTTTTATTATTGCGGGGCTTCTTTCTGGCAGTTAAGGGTTGTTTTAAATAATACAAGGCAACCTGAAAAAAAAAAAGAGTTATAAAGGTAGTGAATTTTTACTTTTGTTGATAATTACAGCTAACTTACAAAATAATAGTAAATTCAATGAAATATTCTTATTACTATTTTTTTTAATAAAATTTTGTATACCGTCTTATAGTTGGGACAGTTAAAAAATTATGCTTAGTAAATAGTTGGGACAATTACTAACATATGCTTAATGATCTACATACATGTTTTATTTATTTTACCAAACACGTCAATAAAATGTAATCGCTATCTCGAGAAGTGTATTTGTTAGAGTTTGATATAGGGGCCAGGGTACTTGGTGAAGACCTAAATTTGGCAAGGGCGCTGAAAATTTAAAAAATTTTATGAACCACTAGCTTAGCCAAACTAAATGTGTCCTGCACCTGGAATATATAAAAGCAAAATCCCAGAAATGGTTGTTTCTGTAGATTTTTTTACACTGCCCATCCCCCCCCCCCACAAAAAAAACAACAACACTCAGCCTTGTCACAAATTTGATACATATACCACACTTCAATCACACTTCATACACAAATTCATGACTGCCCCTCACTTCCCCTAAGCACATGAAATTGTTACGATGGCTTCAAAGGCCAATGGTGGACTAAACATTACTGTTGTACTACTAGTAAGATATCTAGCATGTTCACTTGTGAAAACACAACAGTATGATAATTACAAAACCCTGTGTGACATTTTTACAGCATTAAAGATATGAATTTATGGACAGTCAGAATTTCAAGTTAATTATTTCAGAATAATTATTTGGTGCATAAATGTACACACTTTCTGCTGTGTACCCCTGGCCATACTCCAGATGCATGAATATGAAAAATCTCCAAAATCGACAACCCTCCTAAATGAGTTATACTATATAGATTAAAAAAATACTTTAAATAAGAAATTCATATTCTAAATCAGGCCTGCACAACATACGGCCGGCGGGCCGCATGCAGCTCGCCAGCAGCCTGCGAAGTAATGAAATATTATTTATTATTATTATTTTAAAAGTTTTTCCCCTGTCCAATTTTCTTTCAGCCCGAAAAAGTTTTACATAAAGTATTAAAGTCCGCCTTAAATTTTTAGTTGTGCAGGCCTATTCTAAATGATATTTATGATAATTTATGATATTTTGGTAAATTCGTATAGATCGTACTGCGTTTTTTTACCATGGCCGTCATCTTGGTTGCCTGAACCCTAAATTTATCCCTCACCCTAACCTGAACCCTAAATCTATCCCTCACCCTAACCTGAACCCTAAATCTATCCCTCACCCTAACCTGAACCCTAAATCTATCCCTAAACATAATGATGAGGTACGATCTATCTGAATTAGCCGATATTTTATATTGTTAATTGTCATTAATAAATCGTAGTGGTTATTCGCACGGCTCCTCAGCGCATGCGCATTATAGCGGCTGGTCATACAGCTCTGCGCATAATGTTCGCCGTTATTCGAAGATTTCGGTCTGCCGATAACGCTCGGCATTATTTTAGAACTCAAACTATTTATTCTTTTCTTCACTAATAAATGAATAAAAAAATTTTTTTAAAAGAACGAATTTCTGTAAAACCATGGACCTAGGCCTGCGTACATCGTGGCAAAAAATTTACCATTGACCTGGTTTTAAGATAAGAATAAGGCAACTGGATGTGAACTTCGGTGGTCTTGTGGTAGAGTAGACGCCAAGCTAACTTATATTATGTGATCATTTACTGGTTGGGGATCGAATTTTACTTTTTTTTTTCTTCTTCATTTTAATTAAAAGTATATTTTATATTTAATAATTATGTTCAAAAAGAATTTTAAAATTTAACTTATTTATTATCAAAAGATACAGGAATAATATTTTAGATTTGTTTTAATTTTAATGAAACCAAGCTCAACTCAATGGTATATTTAAATATTTAATTTCATTTAGAATAGGCCTACATGCCTACCGGTACCTAATATAATATATCGTATATACTCTTGTACACGTCGCACCCATAGTTTAAGATTGTTCTACGTTATCATCATCGCCGCCGCTCAAAAGTCGCACCAGACTAACAGGGGTAATACTGCATTTCAACTTCTCAGAAATGCATACCTTGCTAAACACTGCCTTATTAGGTCTAGTAGTAGACTGTATAATGTATAGCTTCTAGGCCATAGGCCCAAAATAAAACGCATCTTAATGCTACTAGTCTACAAAATTATAGGCCTATACCTAAATTTTACATCTAGTCTTAGACCTAGGACACTCACAGGCTGGCTTTCACACATTTACGATTCATTCCACACTGTAATTTGCGTTCAATAAGC
The DNA here is from genome assembly GCA_964017045.1 of Omphiscola glabra. NCBI lineage: Eukaryota > Metazoa > Mollusca > Gastropoda > Lymnaeidae > Omphiscola > Omphiscola glabra. The sequence goes on from OZ024805.1 coordinate 25,146,494, forward strand.
CTACAAAAAACGTCCAAACCGTGCGGATAACGCTCGGCATTATTCTCACGGCCGTGCTTTTTTTTTTTACAACTTTAGTATCTTTGTATATATATAAATATAGGCTTAGGCCTTTACTTTACCGTTTGAGATTGCCTACTCTGAACGGCATGACTTAACATTTTTTGACGATTCGTGATTGCAAAAAAATCATTAACTTCATGTAAGTAAGGCCTACCTAAATTTGTCATCACATACATTAAGAAAACTTAGACAGTGAAAATACAGATACATTTTTAAGCATTGTACATATGTGGCAAACTGTCTTTGTTATAGTTAGTTATACATACCCGAGGTAATTTTATTTTGTTGCCGGGTGTCAAAAGGGTCACACGGAAGGAGGGGATGTAACTCTGGAAATAATAAGTAAAAACATTAAAAATCACGCAAAATGAAACGGTCGTGGAGAAAATATTAAAAGGTAAAATGTGACTCGTGTGAGTCTATGAATGGTCTTGCCTACTTTATTTTGTCTTATGGCTTATTCCATAAAAAGTTTTTTTTTTAAATTTAATTGGTGTTTTCTTGGTCAGTTCATTCAGGGTAGCAGATATTATGATTTTTATAATAGTTATCCCCCCTCCCCCTCATTTAAAAAAAGTAATTGTTTTTGTTTTTTAATTGTTCGTCTGTTGTTTGTTTGTTTTTTAATCCATTTGTAAACAGAACAATACATCTGATTTGAAGTATTCACTTGCATTCATCTCTCTATCCGAATTAACAAAATTGTCGATGCTGATCCTTGCGGTGATTTCTATGTTAACAGGCACCGATTGTTCTTTGATTTGGCCTACGAAAATCCTTTGATACCTTGGGCCGACAAACCCCGTAGAAATTTTTCCCGCAACGTGGAGTAACGGAAAACTAGTCATAATTATACACACTTTTATAAAGGAATGACATGCAGGGTGCTTCATGGGGGTAGACTAACGACTGCCTCTAAATGGAAAGCATAAATCAGACAAGGATGCCCCCCTGCCTATTCCTCATTGCCATTGAATGTATAATGGATAATGAAGTTATCCGAAGACAAAATGAGGAACGGGCTACATTGGACTCCCGAGGAGCAACTGAATGATCTAGACTCTAGACGTTGCCGATGACTTCGTATCTCTGTACCACAACTAACAGCAAATATAGGAAAATACTGGGGATGAACCCGGTGACGTAACGGCGTAGCGAGACATTGTGCGGCCATGGCCGCCATGGGCACACAAAAAAAAAAAAAAAGAAAAGAACTACAAAAAAGTGCATATATATTTATATATATATATATATATATATATATATTTATTTATTAATTTATAATGACTTTCGGTACTGTGAGACCTGGAAATAATGAGCCTTGGAAAGTGGCGGTAAGTCATCTTAATCGATGGGAGGGGGCAGAAGTCAGAAATCAGGGACCCATGAGCCAAAGGAGAAGGTCTGGGGAAAGGGCATATTTTTAAAATAAATTCAATATAGGCCTACACGTATTAATTTGGTGCATACTCGAATTTAGTTTTGCATCATTCTACACATAATCGAAGCACAGCAGAGGAATGATTTTGATTTAGGTCCCCCGTAACCTTGTTGGGTTTATACTTTATCTTTAGTTGTAACTTTTGTTTTTTTAAACAATTTTAAAACCATTAAACTATTTTTTTAATTAAAAAAACTTCTTCATTAGGAAGTGAATTTTTTGAAAAAGTGTTAATACGTCATACTGCCGCTTACCGTCACAAAAAAAGTAAAAACATTTAACACAATATATATAGTCTATATTATATATTTATATATATATATGCACTTCTGCCCAGGTGCGTTGAGTGAGATTGATGCAGACCCCCAAAGTTTTATATTGAAATTCATGCTGAATGACCCATGAAGCAGTGTATAGCTTTAAAATATATATTTTAAAAAAAAACAAATTATAATGACAAACATTGAAGATGTATTTTGTTCACGTTTTCTTTCGTTTTCTTTATTATTGTACTAAATGTTGAATCCTTTAGGACACGGGCTTAAGGCACTAACGTGTCATTTCAGTTTTTTTTTTTTCAAAAAGTGTTTGCGTGTGGGAAGGGGGGAATCAAAACTTGACCGGCTTTTTGAGTTGTTTATTACTGAAGGTGCCACAGTATATAGCAATTTAAATAATAATTGACAGATTGGCGTTTTCTATTGTTAATTTTAAATTAACGAATCGTTCTTTCTTTTCCCCTTGATTATTTTCTGCTACGTTTGATTTTCTGCGGTCTTAGATATCGATACCTAGTGAAAAAAAAGTGAAAATTCGGGAAAGGGGGGGGGGGGGGGCAAAGTCTCCTCATCTCTCCCTGCTCCACCTCTCCCTATTCTAGTTTTCTCGCCAATCCGATACATTTGCAAATATCACCGAGACCATGATGATCATACGACGATAATTTAATTTTTGAATTTCTTACGCCTTATATTTGTTGTTGTATTGTACCAGAGCATTTGAAACACCGAGGAATGCACACTTTTTTGTTTGTTAAAATAAAACGAGTGCTGCTGAATAATTATTTTATTTGTTAACAAATGAAATGTTTCTTTGTCATTTTGATTTAAATATAATATAAGTTTTAATATGATATAGATACTATGGTAGATGAATTCTTGGTTAGCATATAATTTCTTTAATGTAATCAGACCATTTTATTGACAATACAGCGCGTTGCATAATATATGAATAATAAGATTATTATCGTCAGCATGCCTAGTTTCAGTGCATATAAAATAGATGCTCACATTTGTTGAAGGCTTACGGTATTCCACTGTAGCTCATGGTACGGTAACTGGTCACACCCCCCAGCGGATGTTGATGCAGAACTCTCACTGAAGTCAGTGGTTGTAGTACCTATCTGCTAGTTATTCATCAACATTATGTTTGGATTATTGCTGTTTTAAAAATGAGATAAAGTCAGCATGCGATTCCGTATTTATTGTGACAAATATGAATCACCTGACAGGTAAAGAGCTGTAATTTATACTTAATTACCCGTTAAAAATAAGCCAAAATATTAATTTAATTTTTTGATGTGCCGTGCTTGAATTTAATTTTAATTTAGTAATTAAGATCAACTATATAATATAGACATGACGGTAAATTTTGAGAAAGATACCCGCGTCTTTTACCATGGCCGCCATCTTGGTTGCCACGACCCGCGAACTTTTACGTGTTCACGGGTCGGGACAACCAAGCTGGCGGCCATGGAAAAATAAAATAACTCATGTTTTTTGCTAAAATTACGAATAAAAAGTTTTTAAAAATGAAAAAATGATCTAAATCTATCCCTCACCCTAACCTGAACCCTAAATTCCTCCCTAACAGGGTTTTGACCCTATCGGAACAGGGTTTTGACCCTATCGGAACAGGGTTTTGACCCTATCGGAACAGGGTTTTGACCCTATCGGAACAGGGTTTTGACCCTATCGGAACAGGGTTTTGACCCTATCGGAACAGGGTTTTGACCCTATCGGAACAGGGTTTTGACCCTATCGGAACCAGCGAATTGACACTCTCCTTAGCCTAACGTGGCGCTGGGTTTTGACCCTGAAAAGTAGGAAAATTTTAAAAAAACAAAGAAAAATGGCCAAATGAATTATAAAATAAAGAAGTAATGAAAACCCAACTTACATTTTCATGGAATACACTTTTACACACTTTATTTCAGGTTCCAACGAAAAGAATATCCAAAAATTAATGAAACACAGCGTGCTCACCCTCTAAGATTATCTTAAAAATGGCGCCGCTTGGCGGCGCTTATTAACATATTTAATAGGCCAACCAATGAAATTTTAAAAATTATAATTAATCAACCAATAAAAAATTTGCCTCCGTAATATTAATGAAAATGTAACTCTAATAAAAAAAATAAGGGGAGTGAATCCACGCAAATGAAGTCACGGGTACGCTTGTAAAAATCAGCCGACATGACATAAGACATAGACTGTCACATACTTCACATAGACTGAATTATTATTAAATTTATTCGCTGAATGGTTCAGAGTAGTAATAATCTTGGTAAATGTTGAGAAGCCTATCCGTGTCTTTTACCATGGCCGCCATCTTGATTGCCCCGACCCGCGAACTTTTAAGTGTTCACGGGTCGGGACAACCAAGATGGCGGCCATGGAAAAATAAAATAACTCATGTTTTTTGCTAAAATTACGAATAAAAAGTTTTTAAAAATGAAAAAATGATCTAAATCTATCCCTCACCCTAACCTGAACCCTAAATTCCTCCCTAACAGGGTTTTGACCCTCTCCCTAACAGGGTTTTGACCCTCTCCCTAACAGGGTTTTGACCCTCTCCCTAACAGAGTTTTGACCCTCTCCCTAACAGGGTTTTGACCCTATCGGAACCAGCGTTTTGACACTCTCGCCTTAGCCTAACGTGGCGCTGGGTTTTGACCCTGAAAAGTAGGAAAATTTAAAAAAAACAAAGAAAAGTGGCCAAAATTAATTATAAAATAAAGAAGTAATGAAAACCCAACTTATATTTTCATGGAATACACTTTTACACACTTTATTTCAGGTTCCAACGAAAAGAATATCCAAAAATTAATGAAACACGAATAAAACACGTGTGGTCATCCTCTAAAATAATCTTATGAAATGGCAGACAACATAAAATACTAAATCAGCCAACCAATCAAATTTTATCATTATATTTAATCAACCAATAAAAATTTAATTAAAAAAACATGCCATCGTAATTTAAGGAAAATGTAACTCTAATAAAAAAAATAAGGGGAGTGAATCCACACAAATGACATCACGGATAAACATATTAACATTAGCCATAATCTTGAATATAATATAGGAGAAACAGAATTGTGATGACCTCGGAAGAGAGATTTAAATCCCACTACCTCCTTTGCTCGACACAGACACCACAGTCTTCCCAACGCATTTTTCCCCTGCCAACATGTTTTCTCTTGACAACACTTTGTTGACGTGTAACATTTACAACACCATCTCTATGCCTAAGAACGGCTCTGGTCTAGGCCCTTGTGTAGTCAAAAAATATAAATTTAATTTAACTGATGCCAGTGCTATAGTATTAATTAGTAAACTATCTGTTGCAGTGGTTCTCAAAGTGGGCGGTAATAATCTTCAAATCAATGAATATATTAAATTTTAAAACCAGGGCTAATTACAATTAATAAATTTTAATATGTTAATAATTAATTACAAAATCCAAAGAAATATAATTAAAGCTAGCGACTACAGAACAATGATTGGCTTGTACTTGTACCGGTACAATGTTGTAAAAAGGTACAATGATGAAAAGGAATCTACACACAGTAAACAAATCTTTTGTCTCGTAGCAAAAATAACACACGCTCAAAATATCTCGTGATCGATCATAGCACACTCCTCAAAAATAACTCTTGTCCCCTTTTATAGTATGTTCTACTGATCTTTCTAGAGAGACCTTACACAATGCTTTCCTTTCCAGAGTTCTCCAGATACTTCTACATAATTCTAAGGAAACGGACTATTAATTTTATTTAGTTGTAAACAAGGTCAAGAGAGACTATTTTTAGCTAGCCATACCCCAAATGCAGTTCTGAGCTTGGTGTCAGCTAGAGTTCATTCATGGGAAAAGGTGATGTAAACACGTCGTCTACATAACAATGACTGACTATTTTTGTGGCTCTGTGATGCGAAGGGGGAAACTTTCTTGTTGCATTCTCACCATTGTATCTGGTGGAAGGTGGTTTAATTGCGGCCATCAAGCAAAGCAATAAATTTTCTTCTAAAAGATTTAAAACCTGGTATTTGAAAACTTTACTCAGCCCATAACAATAATTGAGCAGGGAAAAAGTTAGATATCTAAAACATTGCTAAATAATAGGTTTTCTTTGATATCCAATTAATCTGATTATTCTATACTTAATAAAATAATTAAGTTTCTTAAATTGTATTTTGATTAAATGCTAAAAATGTGTACACCTCATCATCTAATTGGGTAAATAACTACAAGAGAGGCTCTTACAAATGTTTATCCTGAGAATGCTTATAATGAGGTAAGGGGGCAGTGGCCAGTAAAAGCTTGAGAACCAATGATCTATTTTTATCTGGTCTCTATAGCTAGTCAGTAATTAATTACTCACCTAGTATAGCCATTATTAGGTATAGTTCACTTTGAGTATGAGTATAGCTTTGGCTAGGGGCTAAGCAAGTCTGACTCATAGTTTTCACTATTATCCCTATTACTCTAAATAATTTAAATGGGCATTGACTAATTGAGCATTATTGTGGTAATACATTAGTGTTTGTAGTAAGAGTACTGCTAGAAATAATATAAGTGTTTTAGTACAAGCCCAATTTTAGGCTTAGTATGTATGTCAGAACCTACATCATAATTTCAAATAATAGTAGGCTAAGTGAATAGGTGCAAAGTCTGCTCATGAAAAATAGTAGTGACATTGCCGACATTGTAAGTGAGTCTGAATAAAGGTACAATTTTATTACTATAATAATAATTATGTTATTAATATGAACATGATTATTTATGCCTAGGTTTATCCTTATTAGGGTATTTATATGTTCATGGATTTGTGAGATTATTAATAGGAATTTAAGCCCTAATTACTAATAATCGTTTTAATTGGGAATTGAACATTTAAATTCAAATAATAATATTTTGTGGGATGTATGCCTATATTATTGTATATACTATAAATCGAGTATTATAGGTTCATGGCTGCTGGTTGGCTATGCATCATGATATAGTTTAGGCAATTATCATAATACATATATACTAGAAATAACCCATCATATAATGTTTGCAGCAATGGATAACTTCCAATCTACTAAAGTTAATTGACAAAACATGAATTGAAGCGCCAATTAGTAATAACTTCTGGGAGTTTTATTTTGCATGCTGAATCAACACAGCATTGCAACCATACATATATACCTAGAAAATTATCTTTAGTGATAAGATACACCTAGAGCCAAGGCTGTTGCAAAAAAATGTATACACCTAAATCAAATCTGCTTGCATAGAATCAATTGAATGATGTGCTCAGTATTACCAGTAGGCCAAAACATTTTTCTAAACTTAATTTTAATTCATTGGGCCATTGTTTCATAAATGCCAGGGCGACTCTGTACTGGGTCGCAAAAAGAAGAAATAAACATTGTCACAGAAAAAACTTTTGGGGTACCGTGCATTAGGCTTTATTGGTCTATTGTTTGTCATGGGGGATAGATTCCAGAACCCCCATAATGGGCAAAAAGCCACAAAGTATCGGTCTTATATTAAATTGATTAATTATATATATTTTAAGGCTTTATAAACCCTCCCCACACTCTTATGAACCTTTCCAACACTATTGTATACCTTTCCCTACCCTTATAGGCACTTTCTACACTCTTGAACCTACATAATTTTTAACAACACATAAAATTCTGTGTGGGTATGCTTGTTAGATATAATTACTTAAGAAATTTGCCATCCAGTGAGGCCGCGATATGATGAGGGACGACTGTACCTTGTATTTCTATTAGTGTCTGTAGATCAATGATCATGTCAAAAGTTCTGTTAGGCCTATTAGTTGAGTGTGAAAGTTGGGCTTATAATGACCCCATCTCATGGTCTAAAAAATACTAAGAGAAGACCATGCATAATAATATTATTAATAAATAGGGCTTAGTTGACAGTTTTCATTTGGCTATTAGTAGTAAATTAGGTAAGAAAATTTGTTACTAGACCATGGGTTCTTAACCAGGGGTGTGGTATGCAGTGTGAGGCGCTGCAAAAAGACCCAGAATATCAGGTTTACTTGCATTTTACTAGCATTTTTTATCTTGGGGTGGGGAATATGTTTTGAAATCATGAGGGGGTGTGGAGCTGAAAAAAGGTTTAAGAACCCTTGAACTAAGCTGTAATTTTAGCTACCCCTCAGTTTATAATTTTTCACAATTATCAAGCAGACCTAAACTATATATTTTTTTAATATAGGTATTTTTTTATACCATAACTGATATTCTTAAACGAAAAGAGTTTTTTTTTATAACTAACATTCAAAATTAAATATTTTATAATCAGGATCTAGGGCAGGGGTCGGGAACCCATGGCTCGCGAGCCAGATGTGGCTCTATTGATGGCTGCATCTGGCTCGCAGACTAGTGTTCGATTATAAAAATAATGTTTCTTCAGACTCCTTTGATCTACATATTAATTGCATTAATGGTAAGAAATACTCATTATTGATTAGCAACAGCATAACAATGTTATAAGTCAGTCCAAAAGTGACTTTCCCCAGTGATTGGATCAGTGAATTTTATCATGAACATTTATAAAATCAGTAGGCATATTGATTGCATTATATTCTACAATGACAATGAAATATCCCAATAATGCCATGCAATATTCTTGAAATCAAGGCCGTCTTTGAAGATTTATATATAATTTTTATACCAAAGACAATTTTTGTATCATGCATAAGATAAAGGACTGTTACATTATAGTTATTTGATTGATTTTCTGGTAGATGTAAATAGTTATGGAATGGTTGGAGCGAATACAAATATGTTTTGCTTTATTTAATTAATGTATGTTAATTTTTAAGTTCATGATTATGTTTGTTAAATTGTATGTACAGCATGGTGAGCTCAGCCCTAGGCTGGGGTACCACGCTGTAGAAAACTACCAATAATAATAATAATAATAATAGATATGTACTTACCGTGTTCAATTTAGAATAAGTAGTTGATACCTTTTTTTTCTAGTATCTACCTCTGACAGCTTATGTTGCTCTAAATGGGTAAACCATACACTGCTTGGTCAATGAATGACATTGCTGTATTCATTTTAAAAAAATGTTAATGAAGTCTGCTTAAAAAAACAAAACAAGAAACAAGGGTAATGAAGTCAATGGGTTTTGAACTTAGTAAGCAATGAGAATATTTTAGAAATTCTTGTGTGCATTTGGTGGTCACACTTAATATTTGGTAAGCTATTACTATAATAGGCTGTTAAGCCAGTTAAAAAATTTCCTTGAAGTTTTTCAACATCAGAGTGTAATGTAATTCACCTTATCACCTGATCAGAAAAAAGGTGACATTTATACAGTTTCTTTCCAGCATAGGCCTGACAGTGAATATAGAGGGTCTCACAGGCTATGTGATTTTGCTATTTGTGCTGTCTAATCAGTGTGCACACACATTGCTGACAACAGACTCCCGATGTTTAATTAGCAGTAGCCAATTACTCTGACAAATTAAACAAGATTGATATAAACTGAATACAAACAGCAAGGCTGAAAGCTTCAGTATTTACAACATATGATTATTCATACAAACATTCATGGCATCCAGCCAGAAAAGATTTACAAATGCACACTATAAAAATAGTGCATGGCGCTGCTAAAGTGTATTGAAGCACTTGAGTTGAGAAGTCTATCACCTGGAGAACTCAATTAACATTTTCAAAGTAAAATGAAGAAATCACAAGTAGCGTGTAAGGATTTTTTCTTTTATTTGTGCAGTTACATTTCTTTACCAGAAACAATGCCCTGCATTCATTATGGAATATGTCAATCGTTTTACATATGATAATTAAAGCTAGAAGTCTATAAATAAAAAAATTAAGAAACTTAATTTAAACTATTTTGCTGAAAAAAATTAAGACTATTGAATTTTATATGACTAATAAACATTTTATTATGTTTATCTGATCGCTCAAAATTACAGCCAGTTTGCTCTAAAAAAAATTGTTTAAAAAAAACATGTGTGTCACAGTTGCTAAATGTGGTCCAAACTCTTATTTGTGCCAACAGATAGCAGGACCACAGTGGAGCTAGCACCACGTAATTCATTGCTGCAGACACAGGGAGTCATTAATAAAGGCACGGATGAGGAATTGGTGAGATTTTTCTTGTTTTGCCTGTGTATTTGTGTTGCTGTGGAATTGCCTGTGTATTTGTGTTGCTGTGGAATTGCCTGTGTATTTGTGTTGCTGTGGAATGCACGTTTATGTGTCCATGTTTGATTCAAGTTGCCCCCAATCATGTGTAAACATAGCTATACAAAAAAAAAAAAAATTAACCATTTAAATAATAACCGGACATGTTGGCTCATTGTATTGCTTTCTTTTCGTGTGTGCCACAGCTCTGCTGGGGGTATAGGCCATCAAAATGGAAACAGGTTGTGTATCTCACCTCTGTGGCGCTGACCTTGGGCATTATTTTGCTGGTCATTCATTGGAAGCCGGAGCTTGGTTGTTACCTGCGATGGAAGCAGTGCTCACTGTACAAGGCCAAGCATGTTCTGCTAAAGGTAAGCCTCATGTAATTTTTAATTTTTACAACTACAACTTTTTATGACATTACATAATTCTTCTGATAAAACAATTAATACAATTGTACTGTAGTTTTTTTATTTTCAGTGTTTTAAAAAAGTTAAATTATATTTATTCACAAATTTTTAATATTTTTTTGTCCGGATCCATTTATTTTAACCAAGATCAATCCTGAAAGATTATCAATCCTCTATAACAAAATATATTTTATAGGATTGTTAAAAACAATAAATCAAGATTATCAGCCCTCTATAACAAAGCTTACATTCCAAGATTGTTCAGGTATTGGCATTTATCATTTTTAAGCCAGAAATGTAGCAAGATATAGTTATTACACGGTTAACTCAAAATTGGAAAGCTGAAATAGTCCATTCAGGTATTGGCATTTATCATTTTTAAGCCAGAAATGTAGCAAGATATAGTTATTACACGGTTAACTCAAAATTGGAAAGCTGAAATAGTCCATTCAGGTATTGGCATTTATCATTTTTAAGCCAGAAATGTAGCAAGATATATTTATTACACGGTTAACTCAAAATTGGAAAGCTGAAATAGTCCATTCAGGTATTGATATTTATTGTTTTAAATAGACAAATTTCCAACATTTTTTTTTACTTTTGTCCACGAGGTTGCACAAGTGCATAGTTTTTACAAAATAGATCTAGTCACCACTTCCGCAGTTCTCTGAAAGTTTTATTTCGGCTACCTTCACGACAATTTTAGATATTTGCTTCATGCAGAAAAAACCCATTAAGACCTTAATCTTCGAATGGAGTTACAAAATATGCATTATATTCATGATAAATATGGCTAACAAACACACACACACCCCTCCCCAACCACATGATGTCTTGCCAGTTAGGGCAAGGTAGCAGATTCTTGATTTGGTGTTTTAGAATATTTTTTGTTTTGTCGTGTGTGCATTTGGCCTTGATTTAATTTTCTTTTTTTTTAACGTCTAAATTTTCAGACACGCTATGGAACCATGAGTGTCATCAAGGTGCAGGTGATGACAGAACCAATAGAAGGGTGAGTACTACTGTAGAGATGTTCATTTCAGTATAAGACCCCAATCCTACTGTCCCTGTCTTTTTGCATTTGACATATGGTGTCTGATCATTTGCATGCTCTCGCCATTTGCACCAAAGACCTTTGTTGTAATGAGGATTTTTCTCTTTTCCGCATCTGTCAATGAAACTTTGAAACGACACTCTTTATCGCAGCGGTTCTCAACCTGTGGGTCGCGACCCCTTTAGGGTCAAATGACCCTTACACAGGGGTCGCCTAAGACCATCGAAAAACACATATTTATGAAGTAGCATCAAAAATAATTTTATGGTTGGGGGTCCCCACAACATTAGGAACTGCATTAAAGGGTCGCAGCATTAGAGAACCACTGCTTTATCGGTTTGTTGGGTTTTGAAACACAATATCATTGAACTTAGAAATGGTCATTTTTCATTATCTTGAAGTAGTTTTTCATTTTCACACCAACCGCTCAATACTTGAATATAACTACCACCATGTAGCACCCAATTTTAATCACCTCCAGATATTTCCAAATTTAAACAAAAATTTGTATACAAACACCCACAATAGTTTTATTCATGTACTTAATGTTTACTGGAGTTTCTGAATGTCCCTTAAATCTGCTGATGTTTTCAATATCCGTTAAACTTTCTGGTGTTTTCAATAGCATTAACTTTCTGGTGTTTTAAATATCCATTAAAAGTTCTATTGTTTTCAATATACATGAAACCTTCTGGTGTTTTCGTCACAAAAAAATTGAAGGGGAAGTTTAAACATTTAAAAAGGGCCAGAAAGTTGCATGTTTACAGTATTGGAAACAATAGGTGACATGGTTATCATCACTATTTGTATCTTACATGTGACATAAGCCTAATCTCCAAAAGGATCTCCATGTTTGAATGGTGAGATATCTCACTCCAAAGATAGGCTCTTTAAATGGGCTGGGCACTTTTGTTTAATCCATCCCTTAAAAGTTTATGATTTATTTTACATGGCAATGTAGCACCGCCCACTCAGTTCTTCATGAACCACCCCTTCAGTTCTTCATGAACCACCCCTTCAGTTCTTCATGAACCACCCCTTCAGTTCTTCATGAACCACCCCTTCAGTTCTTCATGAACCACCCATTCAGTTCTTCAGGAACCACCCCTTCAGTTCTTCATGAACCACCCCTTCAGTTATTCATGAACCACCCCCTCAGTTCTTCATGAACCACCCCTCAGTTCTTCATGAACCACCCCTTCAGTTCTTCATGAACCACCCCTTCAGTTCTTCATGAACCACCCCCTCATTTCTTCATGAACAACCCTTCAGTTCTTCATGAACCACCCCCTCAGTTCTTCATGAACCGCCCCTCAGTTCTTCATGAACCGCCCCCTCAGTTCTTCATGAACCGCCCCTTCAGTTCTTCGTGTCTATAAGGGATTATTATTTTCCTTTAAATACTTAAGATTTTGTTTCTATAGAAAAGATGTATATAAAACAATGTATTTACTATTGCACTTACAATTTTTTTACTGTTATAGAGACTAAATGTCTGATACATCACAGTGGGTGTTGAGGTTACGTTCATTTGTCAGTAACTTAACAGCTTTATATATCATTGGTTCAGTGGATCTCAAATAGAACATTAGGGTCAGGGAGAAACTGTGCAGGCCGAGGGCAGGCCGAGTGCAGGCCCAGAGAGCTACTAAAATGAAATTTAAAATTAATTACCACAAATGTGTTACATATTAAAATGCAATTTTATAAAAATAATTTTTGTGCTGTGAGAACCACTTTCACCAAGTTCAGAGTCCAGTAGTAACATCATGAACTAGTATTAAACGAAATGTTGTTTCGCAATAACAACATGATCTAGTGTTAAATAAAATGCTGTTTCCCAATAATAACAGGAACTAGTGTTAAATGAAATGCTGTTTCCCAATAATAACAACAGGAACTAGTGTTAAACGAAATGCTGTTTCCCTATAACAAAATGAACTAGTGTTAAATGACATGCTGTTTCCCAATAATAACAAAATGAACTAGTGTTAAATGAAATGCTGTTTCCCCACAATAACAACATGAACTAGTGTTAAACGAAATGCTGTTTCCCCACAATAACAACATGAACTAGTGTTCAAACAGTTACTCTTGTAACCAGTGAAATATCCTCATCAACACCAGGCACAGAGACATTACAAATCCCATCTACATTCATAGGAGCCATAATGATCAATAAATTTATCGTGGGCCCTTAATATATAGAAGAAGAAGAAGAAGTGTTAAACGAAATGCTGTTTCCCCATTTCACTTTCAGACCTGTGATTTACACACCGGCCAAGGGGAATAGGTACTTAACCATTCAGCTCATTTTGGTTCCATATTAATTTCTTTCTTCGGTTTTAATTTTTGTCTTCTTCTTTCCCGTGGCCTGAGCAGCTCTGTCCTTTCTCACACTAATGTCTGCTCCATGGATGGATTTAACCCCCTTTTTTTTTATCAGTCATCTAAGTGTAGTGGAACTATACGGGTCAACTGGTAATGGCTAATCTTCTCATGGCTTAACACAATCAAGATCACTGACATTAGTCAGGAGAAAATGTACTCTGAACTAACAAATTTGTATGTTTGTTTGATGGTTTACAAAATAAACTAAAGATTGTGATCTCGTGTAAATATACTCGTAACTAACGTTTTTATTGATGGTTTAATTTGTATGTGTATATATATTATATATAGCGCCGAACTACACCATTCCTATGCTATACCCGTACAATCTTTCATAATAACACTAGGCCTTTACCCAGACTTTGTTCCATACTACACCATTCCTATGCTATACCCGTACAATCTTTCTTAATAACACTATAGGCCTTTACCCAGGCTTTGACCATTCCTATACTATACCCGTACAATCTATCATAATAACACTAGTCCTTTACCCAGACTTTGTTCCATACTACACCATTCCTATGCTATACCCGTACAATCTTTCATATTAACACTAGACATTAACCCAGACTTTGTTCGATACTACACAATCCTATGCTAGACCCGTGCAATCTATCATAATAACACTAGGCCTTAACCCAGACTTTGTTCGATACTACACCATTCCTACACTAGACCCAGTGGCGTAGCGAGGGGGGTGCAAGGGGGGCATCATGCCACGGGCGCTACTCACAAAGGGGGGCCAAATGGTATATTTTAAATATAATATTGTATGGTTTTCGAATAGGGGGGGGGGCGCTAAAAAGGTATTGTGCCCCGGGCGCGAGTTAAGCTCGCTTCGCCACTGACTAGACCCGTGCAATCTTTCCCTCTCAAATCATGAGCTGGCAACAGCACACCAGACAATAGTTTTTGACAATGGAGGGAATTTTTCAAACATTCCCAACGTTTACTTCCGTGATCTATTGTTTACATAAACCCGGGAAAAAAAAAGGGGGGGGGGGGTGTTGACGGATCATTACACAAAGTCCGTTCAATTGTCTGTTTGAATGTAATCTAACGCGATCTAACCCAGGATACAAATTCTGGAATCCCCCCCCCCCCTTTTTTTTTTTTATTTTTAAATATATATTTTTTTGGTAAATTTTATTTTTACATAAGATTGATTATAACAAAGTTGATAACATTGCCATTCCACTGATTATAACAAAGTTGATAACATTGCCATTCCACTGATTATAACAAAGTTGATAACATTGCCATTCCACTAAAATTGGTGGACTTTTTTCTTCTTCTCATTTTGAGGCCATTAAAACGATCTTCTTTACGATTGTGATCTCTATTAAAGGAGAAAATGATCAGTTGTCTGCGAGTGTTTTAAAAGCCCAGAATAACAATGCAATCCGACGTAAATGACTTAATGTCGTCGTTAAAAAAAACAACAACAGAAACTCATTTTAGCTGTGCCAATGAAAAAGATAATTCATCTATCCGGCATGGCGTAAATAAACTCATTTTCTGGACTCGATCACCCCCCCCCCTCCCCCAAACGGGAAATGTTATAGCGATTTTTTCCCAGTCTCGGGTTTTCCCATATTTTATGACGAAACCTTACGTTGTCTCGTAATCATATTAGGGTTGAAACGAGCGGGGTGGGGTGGGCAAAACAACAAGTTATGGGCTCAAATGAAGAAACATATCTCCTGTTTGTAAGTAGGTCTGTTGGATGACGACAGACAAGGTATCGGCACCCACCCACCCCTTTCCCCCATGTTTCAAGACACCCCCCCCCCCGAAAAAGAGGGGTGGGGGCAATGGTCACAAGCAAGGGAAAAGGGTATCAGGAAAATGTTGATATTGCAGCTTCTTAAATCCTGTCGGCAGTGTAAACAGCAAAGCCGACATTGTGGAAGTATCCCACGTCGTCTGACACGGTTGGGCTGTCACGAGGAAACCATGCGTGTTAATCTATTCACCGTTAATACCCTTTGAACGCCATTGGATCTTTACCCTCAGCTAAAAATATAACGACGGATGTTGTCGTAGTCGTGTGAAGTTACCGACTGTTGTACTCGATAGTAGTAGTGGTAGTATTGGAAGTTACCGACTGTTGTACTCGATAGAAGTAGTCGTAGTAGTGGAAGTTACTGACTGTTGTACTCGATAGAAGTAGTCGTTATAGTAGTGGAAGTTACCGACTGTTGTACTCGATAGAAGTAGTCGTTATAGTAGTGGAAGTTACCGACTGTTGTACTCCTCACTTGTTCCAAATTGACAGTATCACGGGAATCTTTCAAACTTCCTTATTCATGGAGTGTGGACAAACCAGGTTCACCGGGAAGATTTGCACTACATAGCAGTGGGGGGGGGGGGGGGGGTCCCGCAAGCTGCGACACACGTGCAAGACATGGCACGCACTGCACTTTAAAATGGCACGCGGAAGCCACAAAACATACTAATAATAATTGGATTAGGCCATGTAAGGAGAATGGAGGAAGGCCGTATTCCAAAGATGCTGTTGTATGGAGAGTTGGCAGAAGGGACAAGACTTATTGGACGGCATCGCCTGAGATTTATGGACGTTTGCAAAATGAGCATGAGGGAAGCCAACATAGAAGTCAACAAAGGGGAGATCAATTCCAAACAACGTTCCAGCTGGCGAACAGCAGCGTTTAAAGGAGTCAAAAAGGCAGAAGATGTGCGAAACGAAGCCGTTGCAACAAAAAGAACAGCACGGAAGGCCAAATCTAACCAGGAGTCAATATTCTCCTGCGAGAAATGCAGTCGATATTGTCATTCCAGGATTGGCCCAGTGAGCCACTCGTCGAAGTGTAAGACTACCTAGCTATTACATCGTCTCTCGAAGACGGAAGGATGCCATATATATATATATATATATATATATATATATTAAATTCGTCTTATAAGTTAGACTTAAATAGACTTGTTGGCACGCTAAATGTAGTAAATAACAAAAAGGGGGAGGTTGTTGGTGACTGCATCTGGAGACGCTTTCAATATAACTATCTCGGCTCTTACAGTGAATCCGCTCGTCACCGCGATAGGTTTGATTTTGTTTGAAAACAACAGACTTGGCTTTAAATGAACGTTTCTACATGAAAATGTAATGGTGTTGCTTTGTAGCTGTCATTTTAATGATAAAGATGCCAAGAAACACCTTTTGTAGCTGTCATTTTAATGATAAAACATGTCAAGAAACACCTTTTGTAGCTGTCATTTTAATGATAAAACATGCCAAGAAACACCTTTTGTAGCTGTCATTTTAATGATAAAGATGCCAAGAAACACCTTTTGTAGCTGTTATTTTAATGATAAAGATGCCAAGAAACACCTTTTGTAGCTGTCATTTTAATGATAAAACATGTCAAGGAACACCTTTTGTAGCTGTCATTTTAATGATAAAACATGCCAAGAAACACCTTTTGTAGCTGTCATTTCAATGATAACATGTCAAGAAACACCTTTTGTAGCTGTCATTTTCATGATAAACATGTCAAGAAACACCTTTTCTAGCTGTCAATTTAATGATAAAACATGTCAGGAAACACCATTGTAGAATGAAGTCACAATAGTTACATATGACAATAAATAAATAAACAGCAGGACCAATCACAAGAAAAATAGATCTAAAACAGCCGTTCTCAACCTGTGGGTCGCAACCCCTTTGGGGGTCGAATGACCCTTTCCCAGAGGTCGCCTGAGACTATCGGCAAACACACATACTAACAGTTATGAAGTAGCAACGAAATTATTTTTTTGTGGTTGGGGGTCGCCACAGCATGAGGGACTCTATTAAAGGGTCGCGGCATTAGGAAGGTTGAGAACCACTGTTCTAAAATATTCTAAATATCTAATATATATGTGAAGTCTAAGGGTGTTTTGTTTCTTCCCACTTTATACCCAGTGATCAATTACTTTAGGAAATTCAGCATCTGCTAATAATTTACTTACTATGGATGGCAAGCCGTGGTCGTTCAATCTATCCTCAGCTGTTGTAGACAGCTCACTTAAGAAAACACACATCTGGATTAAGGCTCCGCTATCGCATGACAAGAAGCCATTAAAACTGAATATACGACCCACGAAGATATCAGAAAATTAAAATCATGTCTTTAGGAGTGCTGTCACAAATATTTGATGAATACCTGCCCGGGTACCCGACGATATGTATGGAGTCTTGGGACCGCTGTGGAAGGTTGTTAAAAGACAAGACTATTCTGTGTGGTATCTTCTTCATTTGAAGCGGTGACTTCTTCATTTGAAGCGGTGTCTTCTTCATTTGAAGCGGTGTCTTCTTCATTTGAAGTGGTGTCTTCTTCATTTGAAGCGGTGTCTTCTTCATTTGAAGTGGTGTCTTCTTCATTTGAAGTGGTGTCTTCTTCATTTGAAGCGGTGTCTTCTTCATTTGAAGCAGTGTCTTCTTCATTTGAAGTGGTGTCTTCTTCATTTGAAGCGGTGTCTTCTTCATTCCAAGTGGTGTCTTCTTCAATCCAAGTGGTGTCTTCTTTATATGAAGTGGTGTCTTTTTCATATTTACCCTTTTCACTCCCAGAAGGGCATGGGCCATTAACAATATCTCTCCAAGCCTTCAGGTCTCTTGCTATCTAAAGCTTTCCAACTCTTTCCAGCCATAGTTACATCGTTACATTCTTGTGGACATCTCTACTCATGGTGTTTTTGGTGTCTCCCTCTCCCTTTGATCTTAAAGGCTTCCATACCAGTACTTGTTAAATTTGGCAGAGTTTTCTCACGTTATGACACATCAGTGGTTCTCTTTGCAATAATGGCATGGGTTTTCTCACGGCATGTCCTACCCACCTCAAATCTTCTTTTCCGGATTTCGTGGATCCACCAAATTTTGACGTTGATCCACCTAATTTTGGCGTGGATCCACCTAATTTTGATGTGGATCCACCTAATTTTGACGTGGATCCACCTAATTTTGACGTGGATCCACCTAATTTTGACGTGGATCCACCTAATTTTGGCTTGGATCCACCTAATTTTGACGTGGATCCACCTAATTTTGACGTGGATCCACCTAATTTTGGCGTGGATCCACCTAATTATGACGTGGCTCCACCTAATTTTGACGTGGATCCACCTAATTTTGACGCGGATCCACCTAATTTTGACGTGGATCCACCTAATTTTGACGCGGATCCACCTAATTTTGACGTGGATCCACCTAATATAGTAACTATATAAACTTGTACGCGTGAAATAAAGAATGACGTCAGTGACACTTGTAAGACGTGTAATCTCTTCTTAGGGCCGTGAACTTGTACGCGTGAAATAAAAGAATGACGTCATTAAAGACGATGCCGATCTTACTTAATGCTTATTGGACGGTGTACTGATTGGCTATTGACTGGCTATCGATGATGTCGATGGCGTATTGGTCTCTCGTTACGTCAAAGCCCTGAGTATTTGGTTTGGTTGTGTCATAGTCCCGCCTCCTCCCCCCGTTTTTTTCTTCTGTTTTTGTTAATCCTTCTCCAATACCTATATATTAGATATTGGAAAGTCACCTGGGCCTTCAAGGTGTATCATGCGTTCATTATGTTTCGGGGGTTGGGGAGGTTTGGGGGGGGGGGGCTTCGAGGAAACATGTGGCCCATTAAATCATTCAACGCTCCAAAAGTGGCTCTAAAAACAGAAACTGTTCTACAGGGTCTTATTTAACTTTAAGAGGCTAACATGTCAGCCTTATGCAATAAGTTCAGCTCGTACCGCCGAAGAGTGCTGTGGAGATCAGAGGAGGTGCCCCCGGGTGATTAGTCTTAATCCTCCCCACAAAGGGTCTCCCCAGCACCTGTTGAGAATTTAACCCCGTGAGTCGTCGCATATTTAGTCTGAGAAATATACCAAGTGGTGGCCAAGCACACTTGACTGTATGACGGTCGAAGTAGGACTGGATATTGCAAAGGGATATATCCAACCCTATTACGGTTTCTGTGGCGCAGCGTTCATTAAGTTGAGGATTCTTGTTAAATAGTACCCGCCCCCCCACCCCCCCACCCCCCCCCCCCATTATTGCGCGATGAATTCAGTGCAAATGACTTTGGGCCGATTGGCGGAAATATGGCGCATTACATTCATAGCGTACTCATAAAAGAGAAAATTATAATAAAGTTGACAGAATAACCATGTTCTGACTCTAGTGAATGTATGTTTTCGCAAACGGACACATAAATAATTTTTTTACACTAAAGTGTCCCAACACATTTGGCCACCCACACAGCTGGCCATACACATAGTTGGCCACGCACACAGTTGGCCATAAGCAGAGTTGGCCACCCACACAGTTGGCCACCGCACAGTTGGCCACCTGCACAGTTGGCCACCCGCACAGTTGGCCACACACACAGTTGGCCATACACATAGTTTGACACTCGCACAGTTTGCTCCCCACTCGTCTTGACAGCTTAATGATTGAGAATAGCTACCTTTAAAGGCGTGTATCTAATAGGAGGGGACAATATCGATTGGGGGGTTGTAGTGTGTTATGCAAATCAATGACTTTTTCTTCACTTTTTTTTACAGCTTCGGCAAAATCTAGTTAAGGACGCAAGACTGTGGTTCAGGGGTTCTCACTACATGTAAAAGTTTCTCATATAAATCTAAGGGTTGTTTTTTTTTTTTTTTTTTTAATGGAAGTTGGGTCGTCCGCTCTCACATGGATTGTTATGGACATATTATATTGCTGTTGGATGGGTCATACAGATTCCACCAGGGCAGTGGGCAGAACCCTCTCTGTCGACACTCGAGCCAAGTCGCCCCAGCATGCATACAACAGCAAGGGTCACGATACTTATGCAAAAGCCGCCAAATGCCAGCTTTTAACTTTTGAGACTAAATTTGCTTATTAGGGTTGTTTTGTTTTTTTTTAATTTCATTTTTTTTTTTTACTTTTTCTAAACTAGAGCATAGGAATAAGTGGTCAGATTCAGTTGCTGTGTCGGCACCGTGCCACGCGTGAGTGGGTTTTGGGGAGCTTGATCTTCAAACGCCCCCCCGCCCCCCCCCCCGCCCCACCCCCGGGGGTCACTGACCTGGAATATGACATTTACAAGAAGCCGAGCAAGTGCTCCAATTTGTTGGTTAATTAGTTGAAGCAGTACAAAGTTTGGCTAGATGCGGCCTGCACGGACTTGGTGTTGACAGGTTGATTCTGCTCACGTGCACGCGTGTTGGTCAGACAGGATCATGGCTCGGGCGTGTGTCAACCTTTTTGCACTGCCCCTGTAACGGGCATGACATGCGATATTCAATATAACTGGTCATACTCGGGGTCGGCTTGCTGGTATGATGGGCTTGTTCGTATGATAGGCTTGTTAGTATGATGGGTTTGTTCGTATGATGGGCCTGTTCGTATGATGGGCTTGTTCGTATGATGGGTTTGTTTGTATGAGGGGCTTGTTCATATGATGGGCTTGTTCGTATGATGGGCTTGTTCGTATGGTGGGTTTGTTCGTATGGTGGGTTTGTTTGTATGAGGGGCTTGTTCATATGATGGGCTTGTTCGTATGATTGGCTTGTTCGTATGATGGGCTTGTTCGTATGGTGGGTTTGTTCGTATGGTGGGCTTGTTCGTATGGTGGGCTTGTTTGTATTGTCGGGTTGCTTGCATGGTGGTTTCCTAGACGCTTCTAACCATTTAGAGAATGTGTCACCAATGATCTCATTTAAAGATATCTTCAATGCATACCCTTTTAATTTCTGTGTTTTTTAAGTTCGTTTGTAACAGCAATGACATCACACATTTGATTGCACAATGGCCTATATTTATGTGTTAATTGATTGCACAATGGCCAATATATATGTGTTCATTGATTGCACAAATGCCAATATTAATGTGTTCATTGATTGCACAATGGCCAATATTTATGTGTTCATTGATTGTGCAATGGCCAATATTTATTTGTTCATTGATTGCACAATGGCCTATATTTATGTGTTAATTGATTGCACAATGGCCAATATATATGTGTTCATTGATTGCACAAATGCCAATATTATTGTGTTCATTGATTGCACAATGGCCAATATTTATGTGTTCATTGATTGCACAAATGCCAATATTTATTTGTTCATTGATTGCACAATGGCCAATATTAATGTGTTCATTGATTGTGCAATGGCCAATATTTATTTGTTCATTGATTGCACAATGGCCAATATTTATGTGTTCATTGATTGTGCAATGGCCAATATTTATGTTATTTGATTGCTCATTGATCCTTACACTATGTTCAATGATTTGAGTGGTCCATATATTTACTTTGTTTGTTTGTTGTTTAAGTAGCTGTGGCTTAGGCTAAAATAAAAAAAGTTACTTTGCCCCTTGCAGACAGCATACACAAACAATGAATAGTTTCAGCTACACAGTAAGTCTGAAAATGACTTGCTACTTTAAGACCTGATTTAGATAGTCGCAAGATTTATTTTTTGTGATATAAAATGAAATGTAAAAACGCTACATGTGTACTACAATTTAACGAGACATGTTGCGCCCATTGTTATATAAAAATTGTACACCCTGGATCGACTACAAACACCCCTGATAACGGGAAAGTGGCGCCCATTTGGTGATGTGTAAATTATTATATCCTTTCATGTTGCCAGACTGCCGACTGACCACTCGGTACGTAGTGATCCTGCCTTCACGATACCCCGCCATGTAGATCGATCCTCCGCCAGGTCCTCCCAATTTGATTGATCAAAATATATATATATATATATTTAAATATCGAAAATCGAAGAAGCATGCGCCCCGAGTCCTTGACCTACGGCTCGTTGTGGCTGTTATGTGCTTGTATATTGGCGCTGACAAACTCCAGATTCAGTGCTCAATCATCACCACCACCACCCCACTCCCTTAATGTGTACTGTCCTAGACGGCTTAGGACGACCAAAACAATCTCATTGTTGACCTTACTGCTGTTTCTGACCATGACGTCTGGCGGTATCTGGGCCCAGGCATGCTCGCGTCATTCATGCCGACCGTCTAAAAGTACATTGTGTGATACGATAACTATGCCACGAACTATTTGGTGTCAGCATGGCCTCTTACGTTGGTTTCATCCCTTCTTTCTATCTTCTTTTTTTTTGGCCCGCTCTACAGTTCTTGAATACCACAACAACAACAAAAAAATAACAAGGCCGCCGCGCCATTACAAGTTGGCTCTGTGGCTCTAATGGTTTAATTAATTGTTGTAAAAACAGCTGAACCCTTAAACATTCGGCTTCGATTTCCCTTATTGCGTCGTCCTGAAATGATTTAATGACGTCGGCCTGGCCGGAGAAAAATGGTGAGAAGGGCATAATTGACCCTGGGGAGGAGCGTGCGATAAATACAAAATAAATGGTTTCTGGTCATTACTCCTGAGGTCATCACGTTGGAGGTCATCACGTCTGAGGTCATTACGTCTGAGGTCATCACTTCCGTCTGTTCAGGACCATGGTGCTGTTGACTTCTACAACTCCCTGACATGGTCACAAGCTCCTCACCGCCCCCCCCCCCCCCGGACTTAATGCAATAATTAACCTGAGACCCTCTGCGATTAAAGGCTGACGTAACAGGCTCAGAGATAGCATGCCCGATAGATTGCTCTGTGCATGACATCACCTAGCGCGGTTCTTACAGTCGAGCGCTTCTCCCGTATCCGATCTCAACAATCTTTACGATAAGGTTAAGCTGTATCAGCGTGTTGGACTTTCTCTCGCACGTGTTATCCCTAAAGCAGCGGTTCTCAACCTGTAGGTCGCGACCCCGGTGGGGTCGAACGACCCTTTCACGGGGGTCGCCTAAGACCATCGGAAAACGCATATACTCTACAGTTATGAAGTAGCAACCAAAATAATTTTGTGGTTGGGGGTCGCCACAACATGAAGAACCGTATTTAAGGGTCGTGGCATTAGGAAGGTTGAGAACCACTGCTCTAAGGTGAAGGACAGCTCTACTGATAGCCGTCGACCAATTTAAAAATCGGCCTTGTTGTACAATATGTACGTGGTTGAAAAGAAAATTAAAATTGCCCGGGGTCTTGACACATTTTCTTCTTGACTAAAACAATTGTTAGCGTCAGTTCACACGATCAAATTTCGCGTCAAATTGTTGTATGAACGCACTATTTTGTGCGTGTTTTTTTTTTGGGGGGGGGGGGGGGGAATTTGATCCAATAGTAATTTAAAAGTTGTGACAAGGCTTCTTACACGAATTGCATCAAATGCTTGTAGGAAAATTTGATTCGCGTGAACCGACCCTAAGGGCATTAATCCTTGTTGAGTCACCTAAGTGGGGCTGAGAGGTCCACTCTACATCGTCCCTGGCGCATTATTAACAAAGAAGTAGTTTTATATAAGTGCGTGTTGGATTTTTAAAAAAATAATTTAAAATACATATATTATGAGTTGTAATTTGGAGTCATTGCCGGCTTGGGGGCTTTACGTGGATTTTGATGACTCCGCGGCATTGTTAAACACCGATCCCAAACCCTGATAGTGCCACCTGGTGGTGAGTGTGACCCATAGGGTTGGATGTCCCTGACACACATAACGAGCAAAGAGGAGTCCGAAGTGTCCTCTAAACGTGAGCCTTGGAGTTTAGGTCACCGTAATGCTTAACTTTGTTGTCACAGTTTCACACACCCCCCCCTCCCCAAGGAAAAGTACCCAAAATAATCCAGAAAATTTATTATATTTTGGGATCCCGTATGTCATTTTATTTGCATCGCCCCATGAAGCACAACCGACCCATATATGCGGGGATTTGAATTCGCATAATTATGCCGATTCAAATCTGAACGATTGCCATGCAAACAGCCTGAAGGTCATGACGTATGTTCATCGACTGCGTGAATCGAAGAAAGAAAACAGGGGATGGGGGTCATTTTTTTGCCGGTCTGTAACGTAATGTGAAGCACCCCCCCCCCCCCCAGGGGTCGGTGTCACGGGTCTCTTATCATCAAGAGTCTGGTTTTAAGGTTTGTGGTCGATTGGGCAAAGTATACAAAAAGTGACCCCAATGATCGTGTTTCCCATATAGTACAGCCAGTAGGCCCTAAGGCTGGTGGTGTTTGAAGATTAATACAAGGGCCAAGGTTTCCCCTCTGAATAAACAGCCAACCCGCCAACCCTTCAATAGTATCATTCTCTAGTTATTACCTAAAGCAGGAGTGGGCAAACTTTTTGTGCAGAGGGGCACATTGACAAATGTAAAGCTATTTGGGGGCCGCATGTATAATAAAATGACGTTTAATAAAAAGTTTTTCTGGCATTTTTTTTCCACATTTTTTTTTCTGTGACTATTTTCCCTCTTTCCTGTCATTTTCCCTCCTGTTGTTTTTCCGGTGACATTTTTTTTCCCTGTGACTTTCTTTTCATATAATCGCGTAGTCTGCAATGGGGTTTCCCCCCTCGCGTTTTATCGCACGGACTTAAAATAGTCGAGCAACAGTTGAACTATGAGAACTGCGTGTGCTGGATACGAAACTGCTGAACCATTCAGGAATCTCAGCAAATCGAAACTGTAACCCAGAGTTATTTGATCCGTTTAGGAATAAGGACGCTCTTTTTTTTTTCGTGTAAATATCCAGGATTTACAGCTCAGTGCAAGGGAATATGTACAGCTCAGTACAAGGGAATATGTACAGCTCAGTACAAGGGAATATGTACTTTGAGACAAAATGCGATGTTGACAGTTGAAGGGAATCCCGCAACTAGGAAATTCCGGGTCACTTGTTTATGCATGATGCGGCCACCGGGAGCTTTCACCCCGGGCCAGTGTAGAGATAATAACGTTAGGCTTGTTGACGCCCCAGCGCCCTGAGTTGGCGAGATTTCAATTATTATCTTAACGTGGAAGGATCACGCCACTCAGGACCCCCCCCCCCCCAAAAAAAAATGTCTGCTTTCAAATATTATCCAATATATATTCCCTGGTGTTGTGGCTCAACTCTGGCCAGGAAACAGGTGTGTGGGGGATGAGGTGAGTATTTAATAGTATATCGCTAACACGATGGGGCTCTTTTACAATGACCCTGACTAGGGGCTTTCGTCACAATATGGCTTTAAAACAAAGTCGCGACTCCAACCTACCGGCCATGACATCTGCCCCACCAAAACCCCCCCCCCCCCATACGCCATTGATTCTATTGGAATACATGACGTACACTGCATTGTTTCTTTTGGAATGTGTGTGCACTGCATTGTTTTTATTGGAATATATGTACACTGCATTGTTTCTATTGGGATACATGTACACTGCATTGTTTCTATTGGGATATATGTACACTGCATTGTTTCCATTGGGATATATGTACGCTGCATTGTTTCCATTGGGATATATGTACGCTGCATTGTTTCCATTGGGATATATGTACGCTGCATTGTTTCCATTGGGATATATGTACGCTGCATTGTTTCCATTGGGATATATGTACGCTGCTTTGTTTCCATTGGAATATATGTACACTGCATTGTTTCCATTGGGATATATGTACGCTGCATTGTTTCCATTGGGACATATGTACACTGCATTGTTTCCATTGGGATACACTGCCGTGAAGAGTCGATCAAGCAGCTGTGAAATTAATAAAATAACACGCCATACGTTTTTGCCACTTTACGCAGCCGAGTGCTGGACTCGGCGCGTTGGTTTGGTGCAGCCGAGTGCTGGACTCAGCGTGTTGGTTTGGTGCAGCCGAGTGCTGGACTCAGCGTGTTAGTTTGGTGCAGCGAGTGCTGGACTCAGCGTGATGGTTTGGAGTTTGCCTAATCCTGATTGATTGATTGAATACTTACATATAGCGCTTGTATCCATGCTATTTTAGCATGCTCACAGTGCTCTGATGATCTTAAATCTTTAGTCTTTAAATGTTTCTTAAATGATTTTTTAAAATATTTTTCAATTTACCTCAAAGATTGAGGCAAACGTTTCCATAATGTTGGCGCTATCGCTTCAAAAGAGCGCACCCCGTATGACTTCTTTCTGTGTCCATCCACACTGGGAACTCTCAATAAGGACTGTGTTGAAGACCGCAAGTTCTTTAAGGATACGTGTTTAAAAATCTGTTCTTTAAGATATTCCGGTGCAAAGTTGTTATATATATATAAATGGTGAGGATCTACCCCCCTCCAACAAAATTATAATTTACAGCTGAATTTGTGTCTGATGATAATGTGTGGAAAAGGGGGGGGGGGGGGGTGAGTGACAGCAATCATGCAGCTTAAGTAGACGGACACACGTGAAACCGAAACAAGGTATGGTAAAAACAATTTTTGGGCTCAACTGAAAATTGTTTTTACTTCCTGAATGAACTAACATATGGACACTCAGATACTGGCGGATAATTATATGGACCCCCTTCAATGTTACACCCTTCACTAACGGAGCGACACACAATCTATCTGGCCACTGAGGCCACTGCATTACACCTAGAGCCCGGACTGTCAGCAGGGGACCTGTGTGCGACGACCCCGTGGCCATAAGTTCAGTATTTAAAATAATATGTCCCAGGGCGCCACGCCTACCCTGTATTTAATATCAAATTAACGATGTGGGGAGTGAATCGAATGCCCACAATGAACACACTCAGCTCTACTACCTACAAAGTATGGCTGCGATATTGTGCCCCATAAAACTGCGAATGACCCTAAGGCCTTTAGAAGTAGTTTAGGAAACTGTTCAGTACCGTTCAACCCACCCCCCCCCCTCCAACCCACCTGTATCTAAAGGTCTCCGCAGTTTGTAGCAGTGTTCGTGTGTTAATCCCAGTATAATACACTGCCCTCTACTCCCCAGTGTGTTATGAGCCCCGGACAACCCCCCCCCCCAACCCACCTGTATCTAAAGGTCTCCCCATTTTGTAGCAGTGTAGGTGTGTTAATCCCAGTATAATACACTGCCCTCTACTCCCCAGTGTGTTATGAGTCCCTGACACCCCCCCTCCAACCCACCTGTATCTAAAGGTCTCCGCAGTTTGTAGCAGTGTTCGTGTGTTAATCCCAGTATAATACACTGCCCTCTACTCCCCAGTGTGTTATGAGTCCCTGACACCCCCCCTCCAACCCACCTGTATCTAAAGGTCTCCGCAGTTTGTAGCAGTGTGCGTGTGTTAATCCCAGTATAATACACTGCCCTCTACTCCCCAGTGTGTTATGAGCTCCTGACAAACCCCACACATCACCGTGGAACAGCTGTTACAAGTCCAAAACTGCAGCTCAATATATAACTGAAGGTTTTATTGAAAGGGATCTGTTACTCCTAGCCTGGTCAATGGCTACATGTGGCAAAAGTCGATGATTGATTTTTTAAAACTCTTGATATCAATTATTTTTTTTATCATCATGTTTACTTTAGTGTTAATGTATTGATCAGGTAGAAATTTAAAAAAAAAATGCTTTGCTCCTGGGATAAAAATAAAGAAATGCCATTACTGCATTGAATTCTACAGCATCAGCTCTTCTCAGGCTCTCAGGAAACATCATGCCTCGCCCCACACAACTTCTACACTCCCAGCTGTAACACTCCCAACTCCAACACTCCTAGCTACAACACTCCCAACTCTAACACTGCCAGCTCCAACACTCCCAACTCCAACACTGCCAGCTCCAACACTCTCAAATTCAACACTCCCAACACCAAAACTTCAACTCCAACATTCCAAAACTCCCAACTCCAACACCCCCAACTTCAAAACGTCCAACTCCAACATCCCAAAACTCCCAATTCCAACACTCCCATTTCAAACACCAAAGGAGATCAATTTAAGCTTTAGACCAATCTTCTCTTTCAGGACTATTTTGTTTTAAGTCTAATAAATAATACATTTTGATATCTCTGATTGATTCTCCAGCTTTCCTAAAAATACTTTAGTCTAGTCTAAACAACTCAATTCTTGTTATGAACTTCAGTTTGGCATCACTGTTTAAAAATAATACAATGGGGCCAACTATTAGATATTACTGAAATGTTAACAAAATCTCAGCACCACGTGGTTTCAGTAAAATTTAGGAATTTATTTAAGAATTAGATTAGGAAAGTTCTCTAACTAGCTGCGTTGTTTAAATTTTTGTGCTTCCTTGATTCAACTTGTAATTTGTAAAGTCATGAGTTTTGTACTTACAGAAAGATAGAGTGTGATGTTTCAATAATCCTTCATCTTATTATGACATTATAATACCCTCTAAAAAAGTATGTTTTTTATAGGATTTCAAAGTTTGAAATTAAGGCAGCCATATATTTCATGCTCAGTCCTGTTTTTTTATTAATTTTTTTTATTACTGAAAACAGAATTCCATGCAATTTACATTAAAAATGTTGGAGAAAGTGTCTGCAAAAAAATATATAAAGAATAATAATAATTCATTAATGATCATTTTATAATATTGAAATAAGACTAAACAATGTCTGTTTTTGTTTTGCTGAAGAAAAGAAACATAATGCAAAATGTAATGTGTTTAAAACAACTTATTTTTAAATGCTTGTTTTACACAGATTTGGTACACAAGACCTAAAAGAATATTAAAACATTAATCCAGCTTTATATCTAAAACCCTTTCTTTATCTTTCCATAACACTTTCATATATACTTTATTATTATTATTTCTTTTATATAATAACTGGCTCATTAAATACATGTATAACAGACATTAATATAAGGGCATTTCCTTAATATAGAATTTTTTTTAAAGTATTTGTAATTGGTTTTTCACTGATAGAGTTTTGGAACTTAGTCCAGACAACTGTTTATGTTCTGTAGAAGTAAATGCTCATTAAAATCTTTATAAAATGTTGAAATAACCAGTTCATGCATATACCTGTTGATGCCATGAAATCCATAGCCCCTGCCTTTGCTGGTCTCTCCATTAAATTATAGATCCCAATTAAAAATAACTTCTCACGCACTTGGTGATAAAACGTACAGTCCTTAAATGCTTAAGAATAAAAAGTTAAAGTTATAATACATGTTGTATTATTACTATGAGTGGAGAGTGCACTCACGCTGAATAACCAACACTTGTCTTATATAACATATATACAAAATATAATGGACAAATTAAAATATAATTTTTCAATAAATTTTTAATAAATAAGAAATAAGATGTATATATTAAAATATAATTTGCCAATGATATATTTAAAAACTATACAAGTACATATAAAGTATAATATAGAAATAAAAATATTAAATATATGAAATATAACTTTTGAAATTAAAATTATCCATTTAATAGTGCCTCAGATCACCCTTAAAGTTAAATAAATCTTTTGAGTATTATTGTTTTTACTTTTTATGATGATATTTATCAATATTTAATATTTTACAATCTTTATTTGGGATCAGTTCACAAACACTAAAATGTAACCCACTCATAAAATGTGCAGTCATAGATGTATATACATTATAATATAAATTACCTTTATAAATGAAATCATCCCCATGAGAAATCCTGACACAAAAAGATAACCACATTCAGAGTATTTCATGTACTTTCCACATGACAGAGATCATGTGGGTAACTACACTGAGTCACCAGCCACCAGCACCACTGACCTTTCAGATGACCGTTCCCTCCTTAGCTCATCATGGACGGCAGACGTGGACTCAGGTGTTCGGTATTTTGACTACCAGAATACCCGATACTTGTGGGACCAGATCAAAAATTCATTCCGAAAACTTGAGTGAGTAAGCCGTGGCTTTCTGTGTTTCTTTTCATCGTTTGTTCATTTCTAATATTTTGACGTTTTTACCACAGGTCACATGTCCTTGCTTCTTTTTACAGGACTGACTTATTGTTAATTTGAAATTACTTGGTGGTATGTGGTGTTTTCAGAATGATCATATTTATTTAGAGATAGACCTTTTCACTGACTCGGTTAGCTTCAGACGCTAGCCTGTTGATTTGATTTTATTCTTGTCTTTTTCAATTTTAATGTTTTTGTGCTACTGAATTTTTCCAAAAAAAAATTATTTTCTTTTCAAAAAATTATGCACGTTTGAAATTAAAATTATTTTGAGTCACATATTGTTTTCTGGATTTTATTGAGATTTAATTAATTAATTTTTTTTAAAGCACAGTACAAGTAATATAGTTAGAAAGTCTTTTATTGATAATTTGAAATATATAAATAGAATTCGGGGACTAATGGAAATGCTATCAGTCAATACTAATTTTTTATTTTAAAAAGTTTTATTATTTTGTTTAAATAGATCTTTTTCTCTCATTAAGGCATAATCCGTTATTGACTCAAATTACTTGTTGATTGTGGCGAACGAGTGTGACATTCCAGTGTTTTCATAGAAAAATCTTGTCTCCATAATATGTGATTGAATGATATTGTGTGCAAAATTTGAAGTTTTTTTCCCCTTGTAGCGATTTGTCAACTAAAACAACATGTCACACCCTGCACGAGAATTTCAAAGGGATGTCACAGGAGCACAGACTTGCCAGGTAATGTGCTAGCAAGCTCATCTGCTCACCAACATTGTCCAGTACTTTCAACTTCTACCTGAATACATCACCTGCCTCACACATGGTTAATTCTATATGATAATGCAGTTTTATCCAGTTAAAACTTGACAGTTATTCCGTGTTCACCTCATTTCAGCCAATTGAATTTTTAAAAATTTTCAAACGTCTTCAGAAATAAAAATTGAAGAAGAAAAAAAAACACTACAGGAAAAAGTTTTTTTTTTGCTGACACAAAAACTAAATTATGTCACGAACTGAGATAATGTAAAAATACGGCCAAATATTGAACCAATGGTTTCGGTGGTGTTGTGTTTAGCTTTATAAAATGTTTAACCTTTTATCAATTTTAAAATTGTTCTGTCCAGGAAGCGCCTCTATGGGCCAAACACCATGATCATAGATGTTCCCTCCTACTGGAACCTCTTCATTGGAGAGGTAGGTATCATTTATTGTCATTGTGTAGACATGACAGATTTCAGATTCACCTCATTTTATTTTCACCAATCTAACTATTGTAGGTACGTAACTGTTGTAGGTACATAACTGTTGTAGGTACATAACTGTTGTAGGTACATAACTGTTGTAGGTACATAGCTGTTGTAGGTACGTAACTGTTGTAGGTACATAACTGTTGTAGGTACATAACTGTTGTAGGTACATAACTGTTGTAGGTACGTAACTGTTGTAGGTACATAACTGTTGTAGGTACATAGCTGTTGTAGGTACATAACTGTTGTAGGTACGTAACTGTTGTAGGTACATAACTGTTGTAGTTACATAGCTGTTGTAGGTACGTAACTGTTGTAGGTACATAACTGTTGTAGGTACATAGCTGTTGTAGGTACGTAACTGTTGTAGGTACATAACTGTTGTAGGTACATAGCTGTTGTAGGTACATAACTGTTGTAGGTACATAACTGTTGTAGGTACATAACTGTTGTAGGTACATAACTGTTGTAGGTACATAACTGTTGTAGGTACATAACTGTTGTAGGTACGTAACTGTTGTAGGTACATAGCTGTTGTAGGTACATAACTGTTGTAGGTACATAACTGTTGTAGGTACATAACTGTTGTAGGTACATAACTGTTGTAGGTACATAACTGTTGTAGGTACATAACTGTTATGCAAACGGTGATATACAAATTGCGGCCCCTCTACTCCAGAGCTTGACAAGCTTTTACATTCATATCCAAAGCCCCCTTAGTTGAGATGATAGTCTCTACCCTTTTTTTATTAAGTTCAGACTCTTAGTATCAACACTGTTGTGAAATTTAGATTTGAATATCAACCCTGTTAAAAAGTTCAGACTCTAGTAACGACTCTGTTCTGAAATTTAGATTTTGGTAAACATTTCATTTGTATTAGTTATGAATAAACTTTAAAATGGTGTGGCATGTAGACATCTAGCAGTTCATACTTACTATTTGTTGACTAAAACATATTTTTTTGCAGGTGCTAAATCCATTTTATATCTTCCAAATTGGAAGCATTACCCTGTGGTCCATAGATGAGTACTACTACTATGCTGGATGCATATTTTTCATCTCTGCCCTGTCTATTTGCATTTCTCTGAGAGAGACGCGGAAGGTAATAGAATAAATCCTAAATGATTTTGTAAATTTTTACTCCTTTTACTTTTTGATTTTAATTTAATTTTCTTTACATCACAACATAAAACTTAATCGCCAAAGATGATTTATATATATAAGATGACCTAGTGAATTGGAATCTATTTATGTATTTCACACCATTGTTAGGGACTTGATATAAAGAGTTCTTTGGGGACAAAAAAGTGTGTCACATATGAAGCAGTACTGTCATGTGTAGGAACAACATTAACACTGATAATTGCATTAAGTAAACTAGCAATGGTGGCTTTCGTTCAGTGCGTCCAGTGGCATGCATGATCAGGTTAAGGACATACAAACAATTTGTGTAGATGAAATAATATATGAAGAGCTGATTTTCAAAACGCTGTCTATCCATTTTTGGGGTTTTGAGATTATTCAACCTTTTACACAAAATTAATAACGCGTTTAGAGAATTAAATAATTTTTAGACAAGAATAAAATAGGAATATAATGTGTTTAGCATATAAAATTTACCATGTCCTAAAGGAACCTGGTTTGCTCTACAAAAAGCTAAGGTTTTTTCATTTTTTTAAAAATGGTGGATATCGGGTTTTGAAAATAAGCCATTCATATGTTCACCGTTTTGGCAAATGCCTTCATCAGTACAACAAAAAACATTACTGTACTTATACATTAAATGTACTTAAAAAATATATATATATATCTTTTTTTTTACCTTGTCTTTTTTTTCGTCAGGGACATGTGCACATTCTTCTTCTTTACTTTAACAATTTTAATTTTTTTTAGGTATAGGTAGAATATACACACACATCTTATCTAAATTTAATTTATAATTATATTAATGTTTATTGTTGTACTGATGCAGGCACTTCCTGAAAAATTTGCACTTGTCTATTGTCTAATCATAATTGAAGCTCAACAAATATTATTTTTATTTATAACAATTGTTTATGCCTCATTAATGCCTCATTAATGCGCTTAAAAGATTTATTGCGTTCCAACCCTCTTATAAGTAGTTCATATGATCTATTCAAAACACTTTGAATTGCGAACTCAATTTGCATGTTGTTCCACATTCCATGTCTGTTATATCAGGTCACCAGCGTATTGAAGGTTGTCTCCTCTCTCTTTAAGTTCTCTTACTGTGTGAAATGGTACCACTGTCTTTTTGCTTTTAACTGTTACAGCAAAGGGTGACGCTGAGAAACATGGTGGCCACAGAGGAGAGCTGGGTGGAAGTGTGCAATGAGAAACAAGGTGAGTGATGGTCTTCAGATCAGCTGGTTGTCAACTGGTAGTTGAAAGTCTACAGGGTACTTACCAGTAAAGACATTACAGTTGTTTGTTGATTTGTATTTGTGAAAATATGTTTCATGTTAGTTGCTCTTTTATAAAGCAGCTTATTTGAAATCACCTATATTACTTTGTTTATTAACAAGTCGTGATGGGGAAAGGATTTCAATAAAATTTTTAAAAATTAAATTTTGAACCATAAGTTTTAATTATCCTCATTGTACATCAGATTGTTAAATTCCTGCTAAAAAAATGAAGGAAGTTGACCTGAACTTTTCAATATGAAATGAACCTAAAAGCTAAATGTTCATATGATTTTCCTCCCCGAGGATTGATGGTTTCAGTTTGTTTTATCACAGAAGTTGGTCATTGCTCAGAGTTTGATAGATCCATCCGATGTTCAAGCAAAAAAAAATTGTTCTTAATACAGTTTTTCCACTTGGAACAGTCCTATCTATAATAATAATTCCCGAGTGAATCTTGTCCAACCCAAGGGAGTTAAGGAGTAAAACATTTGTAACAGTGGTTGAATTTATATTACATCCCTTGAAATTTGGCATCCAATTTATTGTTTTGTTTACTCAATAGCCTAAGAGCTGGAAAAGTGACTTGTGGTTGATCTACATTTTGTAAGCTTGCTGACTTAGGGTTTTAGGTCGCTCTGAGCTCTGACTAGTATTGAACTACTGACTTAGGGTTTTAGTTCGCTCTGACTGGTATTGAACTACTGACTTAGGGTTTTAGGTCGCTCTGACTGGTATTGAACTACTGACTTAGGGTTTTAGGTCGCTCTGACTGGTATTGAACTACTGACTTAGGGTTTTAGGTCGCTCTGACTGGTATTGAACTACTGACTTAGGGTTTTAGGTCGCTCTGACTGGTATTGAACTACTGACTTAGGGTTTTAGGTCGCTCTGACTGGTATTGAACTACTGACTTAGGGTTTTAGGTCGCTCTGACTGGTATTGAACTACTGACTTAGGGTTTAGGTCGCTCTGAGCTCTGACTGGTATTGGCTTACAGTAATTATTTTGTACTCTTTTTGGAAAGGTTTAGAACAGTCATGGGATATTCAGGAGTATGATGGGAGTTAATTTCCTGCACTTATTGATATCTCAGGCTCATTGCTACGCTCATTGACAACTTAAAAGCCATCAAAAACAGCATCAGTACCATCACTACCCACTCTATATAGAGCCAGTACAACTAGGCATTGGTGGATATTCTGGAAATATGATTTTAGATTATGCTCCACTCCCCATATTTTAC
Source organism: Omphiscola glabra (assembly GCA_964017045.1). Lineage (NCBI taxonomy): Eukaryota > Metazoa > Mollusca > Gastropoda > Lymnaeidae > Omphiscola > Omphiscola glabra. The sequence goes on from OZ024805.1 coordinate 25,181,982, forward strand.
ACATGTGACATGGTTGTGTTTCCCCAGCAAGTACTAGTTAATAATAATAATAATAAAGTTCATTTAAAAAACAGTCTTCATCCCTAATTAAGGTTTGAAGCGCTATCAAAATACAAAACGCAACAATACAAAATCTACACACACGCCATGTCATTTCCTCTGTTCTACTAGACTGGTTAATTCGTCATGTTCTTTCACACGTTGTAATAAGTGGGTGTCTTCATTGCAGAGTTCATTGCCAAGGCTGAGCATGAACTAGTACCTGGGGACGTGATAGCTATTCCTGCCCATGGCTGTGTCATGACCTGTGATGCTGTGCTGACGGCTGGAACATGTATAGTGAATGAAAGCATGCTAACAGGTCAGTGGTTCTGTTAACATCCAGAATGAACAAAATAGTTTGACTAAGGTTATTGGTTGGTTTTTTTATCTTATCTTCGGATACTTTAATATACTTTAAATGAAATTAAGAACATCCTCTCTGTGTAAAAATATAAAAATATGTTCATGTGGCTTCCACTGCAGTTGTAGGATAGAGATCATTGGCATTTCATTGTTTTATCAGGAATGACAAATTTAATTCATTTTGTCATGTCAGTGATAAACTCAAGTTAGGGATAGTTGCTTTTGTGGTGATAAATATTTTTTTAACAATGCCTAGGCAAATGAGTTTCATTTTTTATACAAACACTGTGGCTCTCTTTACCTACAAGGTATATAATTTTCCCTGTTATATCCCACTATCTTTTGGGGGTTTGACTACACAGCACAAGGTTGCCAGTCTGTTAGTTAGCGTTGGAGGATTTCAAGTGTTTACCTTCTTTTCACCTAGGTGAAAGTGTACCTGTGACCAAAACACCGCTCATCCCATTGGAAGATGAGGAGATCTACTCCCCAGAGGTCCACAAGCGACATACGCTGTTCTCTGGGACCAAGGTTGTGCAGACAAGATACTACGGTCAGGCCAAAGTCACAGCGGTGGTGATCAGGACTGGTAAGACATTAGTCTTATTCCTCTTTGTGGAGATTATTAAATACTTTGAAAAAAATTTTTTTTTTAAATATATATATATATATTAGATATTTTAAAAAAATTCTTACTTCATACATAATTTAAATATTAGGTCCAGAAGGGAAAAAAAGAGTTTAACTTTAAAGTTTGACTCTCCATTTCACTCATAAGACTTGTTCATCTAAAAATATCAACTATGAATTTTTTTGTCAGGTTTCAACACAGCAAAGGGTGAGTTGGTGCGAGCCATCCTCTTCCCCAAGCCGCTTGACTTCAAATTTTATAGAGATGCCATTAGATTCATTCTATTTCTGGCTGGAGTTGCATCCCTTGGCATGGTTTACTCCCTTGTAACATATATGAGATTTAAGGTAATTGGGCTAATTAATTCGTTGTGTTCAGTTTTTAAAAAAAGTTGAATGAGTGAAAGAAAGAAAAAGAAAGAAAAATTCCCTTTTCTTTTGTTGTTGATGTCTAGTTGAGTCATTCTTATCTTCTATCCCCAGCTTCGAGCCTTTTCATTTTAGCCATGTTAATGTATTTGCTTAAGTGATATTTTAAACTTTAAAAAATCGAATTCTTCTATTGCAGGTCTATCCCTTCTTTACTCATATTACTTACCTCGCAGGAATGAAGGAAGTATTATCGTTTTGAGACATTTTTGTTAGCAACAAAATAAAAAAAGGATTTTGTTAAAAAATAGTTTTTTTGCAGGAACCCTGGGACAGGACTATTCTCCGTGTCCTTGACATTGTAACAATAGTAGTCCCGCCAGCGTTACCAGCGGCCATGACGGTCGGCACAGTGTATGCACAGAATCGTCTTAAGAAATCCAAAATATTTTGCATAAGTCCTCCCCGGATCAACTTCTGCGGGAGGATCAACGTGTTCTGCTTTGACAAGGTAACGTGAGCAAGAGAATTATTTCTTTGTGACATTTTGTTTCTGTGCAGGCTAAAATTTAAGATTATCTTTGGTGCTGGACTTGCTTTCAAACCAGGGCAATGAAAATTTTTTGTTAAAACTTTTTAAGGCTTTAAACATTTTTAAAAATGAGATAATCACCTGTGGATTTAATGGTGTTTTTTAAAAATGAGATAATCACCTGTGGATTTAATGGTGTTTTTTAAAAATGAGATAATCACCTGTGAATTTAATGGTGTTTTTTAAAAATGAGATAATCACCTGTGGATTTAATGGTGTTTTTTAAAAATGAGATAATCACATGTGGATTTAATGGTGTTTTTAAAAAATGAGATAATCACCTGTGGATTTAATGGTGTTTTTTAAAAATGAGATAATCACCTGTGGATTTAATGGTTTTTTTTAAAAATGAGATAATCACCTGTGGATTTAATGGTGTTTTTTAAAAATGAGATAATCACCTGTGGATTTAATGGTGTTTTTTAAAAATGAGATAATCACCTGTGGATTTAATGGTGTTTTTTAAAAATGAGATAATCACCTGTGGATTTAATGGTGTTTTTTAAAAATGAGATAACCACCTGTGGATTTAATGTTGTTTTTTAAAAATGAGATAACCACCTGTGGATTTAATGGTGTTTTTTAAAAATGAGATAATCACCTGTGGATTTAATGGTGTTTTTTAAAAATGAGATAATCACCTGTGGATTTAATGATGTTTTTTAAATGTGAGATAATCACCTGTGGATTTAATGGTGTTTTTTAAAAATGAGATAATCACCTGTGGATTTAATGGTGTTTTTTAAAAATGAGATAATCACCTGTGGATTTAATGGTGTTTTTTAAAAATGAGATAATCACCTGAGGATTTAATGGTGTTTTTTAAAAATGAGATAATCACCTGTGGATTTAATGGTGTTTTTTAAAAATGAGATAATCACCTGTGGATTTAATGGTGTTTTTTAAAAATGAGATAATCACCTGTGGATTTAATGGTGTTTTTTAAAAATGAGATAACCACCTGTGGATTTAATGTTGTTTTTTAAAAATGAGATAACCACCTGTGGATTTAATGGTGTTTTTTAAAAATGAGATAATCACCTGTGGATTTAATGGTGTTTTTTAAAAATGAGATAATCACCTGTGGATTTAATGGTGTTTTTTAAAAATGAGATAATCACCTGTGGATTTAATGGTGTTTTTTAAAAATGATATAATCACCTGTGGATTTAATGGTGTTTTTTAAAAATGAGATAACCACCTGTGGATTTAGTGTTGTTTTTTAAAAATGAGATAATCACCTGTGGATTTAATGGTGTTTTTTAAAAATGAGATAATCACCTGTGGATTTAATGGTGTTTTTTAAAAATGAGATAATCACCTGTGGATTTAATGGTGTTTTTTAAAAATGAGATAATCACCTGTGGATTTAATGATGTTTTTTAAAAATGAGATAATCACCTGTGGATTTAATGGTGTTTTTTAAAAATGAGATAATCACCTGTGGATTTAATGGTGTTTTTTTAAAAATGAGATAATCACCTGTGGATTTAATGGTGTTTTTTAAAAATGAGATAATCACCTGTGGATTTAATGGTGTTTTTTAAAAATGAGATAATCACCTGTGGATTTAATGGTGTTTTTTAAAAATGAGATAACCACCTGTGGATTTAATGTTTTTTAAAAATGAGATAACCACCTGTGGATTTAATGGTGTTTTTTAAAAATGAGATAATCACCTGTGGATTTAATGGTGTTTTTTAAAAATGAGATAATCACCTGTGGATTTAATGGTGTTTTTTTAAAATGAGATAATCACCTGTGGATTTAATGGTGTTTTTTAAAAATGAGATAATCACCTGTGGATTTAATGGTGTTTTTTAAAAATGAGATAATCACCTGTGGATTTAATGGTGTTTTTTAAAAATGAGATAACCACCTGAGGATTTAATGGTGTTTTTTAAAAATGAGATAATCACCTGTGGATTTAGTGTTGTTTTTTAAAAATGAGATAATCACTTGTGGATTTAATGGTGTTTTTTAAAAATGAGATAATCACCTGTGGATTTAATGGTGTTTTTTAAAAATGAGATAATCACCTGTGGATTTAATGGTGTTTTTTAAAAATGAGATAATCACCTGTGGATTTAATGTTGTTTTTTTTTAAATATTTTTTTTTATTGTATCCTCACATTAGATGGTAGTCATTTATAGTTATATGACACTAACTGTACTTGAATAACTGTCAGTTTTTATTTTTAAATAATTTTTTATTGTATCCTCAAATTAGTTGGTAGTCATTTATAGTTATATGACACTAACTGTACTTGAATAACTGTCAGTTTTTATTTTTAAGCTTGGTACTCCAGATAATATTTTGCGGTGCATATTACACAATGAGAAGCCAATAAGCCATATTTTTTTTAGAAAAAGAAGATTTATCCATAGAGGTTATTTTTCAAAATATATTTCAGACTGGAACATTAACAGAAGATGGACTGGACATGTGGGGTGTGGTTCCTGTGGCGAACCGAAGGTCAGTTGTGTGTGGCAACTACACAAGCTGTTTTTATATTTAAACTTTTGTATCACTAATTTTAAGAATGACTACCAAAATTCTTCAATTTTTTAGTTTTAAGTCTTAAGCATTTGCAATCAATGGAAGGGATATCATTCTTCTTCTTCTATATATTAAGGGCCCACGATAAATTTATTGATCATTATGGCTCCTATGAATGTAGATGGGATTTGCAATGTTTCTGTGCCTGGTGTTGATGAGGATATTTCACTGGTTACAAGAGTAACTGAGTGAGGGTATCATGCACTAGGGGTTGGAAGGCCTGAGGCAATAGACACAAATGAGTCAAGTGTTGTCGCCTCAACTGTTCCTTTTGAAAGTGTGTTCCAATCCCTGATTGTGTTTGGCAGGAATGAGCAGTTCCTATACTGGCTTCTCGCTGGTATGAGCCGGAACTGCCTGTCATGGCCTCGTCACTACATGTATTAAGAATAAATAGAAAATAATGGAAGGACCGCACAGTGCCAATATTTATATTCTTTCACTTCCTATAATCCTACTTTCGGCAAACAACAAAGGAGATCTCTAAAGTTTTTTTTTTACTGTGCTCTGTTTCTTGTCGTACGTCTATTTGTCCTGTGGGCTGGAGAAGAGTCTAAGCCGAAATGTTCACATCTTAATGTCCGGTCTTTTGATTCAAGCTTCAACATACCTTGTTATACTATTTTATTCAGAATAAGAAAAGAATATATATCTGCCTTAATCATCGTGATAGCAACTCCAGTCCTACAAAATGTTCAAAAACTGTTGACCCCGGTCAGCTCTTCTGTATCTCTCACCCCGATTACAATGCATAATTAAATCCGTTGTTCTTTTTTTTTTTTTTTGTTCTTCAGGTTTGATCCACCAGTTACAGACCCATCCACTCTTCCAAGGGAGCCCCTGCTGGTGTGTCTGGCAGCCTGCCACTCGCTGACCATCATTGATAAAGAACTGAGTGGTGACCCTCTGGATCTGATCATGTTCAATGCCATCAAATGGGTGAGTGCGCCCTCACAATGAGAAACTGTTTCCTTTCTCTTTAAAAAAAAAAATTTAACTGACACGAGGTTCTAATTTTATTACGGCTGAAACCAGAACGTGGGTCTAAAATGCCGACAAATAAGAAAAAATATTTTAGAGCCATTCGGTGGAAGAAAGGGGGTGGGAAGGTTCATGTGCTTCGTAACAACGTGTGGCTGGCTAGTGGAGTAAATTGTCATCCTTGCAGCTGGATGGGACCTGGGTGGATGGGACTCGTTAAACTTAGATGGCAGCTCATCTAAGAGAAGGCAAACCCTGAAATCAAACCCTGAGATGGAGTCCCATAGGTATGACATTGACATGATGAAAATTCCGACAACTCCTGGGACGTGGAGTGCATATAGAGCACAATGAGACACAAAAATACACTGTGGTCATCTACAGCATTTCCAGTCATCTTGACTGAGTCTTGCCATTGGATCAAGTACGAGTCAGTGAGGCTGATGAATTGAGCAACTCTCCCTCCCTGTAAACCAAAAAAAAAAAATCACATCTCCCATGCTACTACTCTAGTCCAAAATTGCCTAGGTCATCTTCGTTAATCGATAGGACCAACAACATCCTGATATTTGATAAGTTATCTCCACCCTATATTGAGCAACCAAAATTTCTTTATGTTATATACCCTATGTCAGTCGACTTTGATACTTATTTACCGCAAGCACAACATCTTGAGTGAAGCAGATGGCATTCAATGAACATGTTTTTATTAACCAACAGATTCTAGAAGAGCCGGGAGCTGACACACACAAATTTGATATCATTGCACCGACGGTGGTCAAGCCATGCAGTGCTGAGACTTTCTTGGGAGAAGAGGTTAGTGCTTAGTGAATTGCTTTTTTCTTGAACATTACATTAAGGCGGATGGTTGAGATGAAGATCATGACACCACTGATCATGACACCACCCATCATGACACCACTTATCATGACGCCACTGATCACGACGCCACTGACCATGACACCGCCCATCATGACACCACTGATCATGACACCGCCCATCATGACGCCACTGATCATGACGCCACTGATCATGACACCGCCGATCATGACACCGCCCATCATGACACCGCCCATCATGACACCACTGATCATGATGCCACCCATCATGACACCAATGATTACAACACCGCTGATCATGACACCACTGATTACAACATCACTGATCATGTCACCACTGATCACAAAATCACTGATAACAACACCACTGCTCACAACACCACAGATCATAGCACCACTGATCATGAAACCACTGATTACAATACCACTGATCATAACACCACTGATCATGACACTACTGATCATGACACCACTGATCACAACATCACTGATCCTGACACCACTGATAATGACACCACTGATCACAACACTACTGATCATGACACCACTGATCACGATACTACTGATCATGACACCACTGATGACAGACAGGAGGGTGAACTGCTGGATATATTTTCAAGCTTTTAGCCAATATTTGTTGTTATAGTTCTGTGTTTTTAGTTTTCAGAAGATGGCCTTTTCTGTTGTCATATTTCCTCTAGAGTTACATTTGGTAGTTGAAAAAACATAAATTGAAAGGATAAGGTAGATAGATGAAACTTTTAAACCAGCATATCTTGAAATGATCAATGAAGATGGACGGTTGTTATTGGTTTCTTAGTTGGTGTTTTTGGTGACTCAGGAACCTCAATAAAAACCTTGTACAGAAGGCATCCAGCAATGATATTACCATGAGCACATGTTTCAGTTCTGGGTGGAGGGCACATGTTTCAGTTCTGGGTGGAGGGTCCATGTTTGGAAATATTTACATGAGTGCATTTCATTTATTGTTCTACTTCTTTGACTCCTCATACCACATCCTTCTTGTGTAAAATGCCACAAGCCGGACAAAAATGTTGTAGTGGGTTTTTCAAACTATTTTCAACCTGGCTTTGTCTTCACCACAGTTGCACTTAGGCAGCTTTAGGCATTTCTTGGAATGTCTTGCACTTTTCCCAGATAATTTCTTTCTTCTCTCGAAATCGTTCATAATATAGTGGAGACTGTGTTCACAATAAGATCTGTATAACAAAACAAGAAAATAGAATCACTTATAAGAGGTTAATTTTTAGCAAGTGCTACCAGACTCCTCATGTTGTTGACAAGAAATTCCCCATAAATTTTGTCTTGACAAAGATAAAAGTATGTTGTGTTTTGAGGGGAAGTTGTAAATGTTCCTATCCTTATTCTTTTATTCCTTCATGATCTTTTGGTTGTGGACTTACATATTTAAGTGTTAATTTCAGTTCAACACAAACTCTAGAATGGGTTAGTTTTCAATATGTTTAAAGAAATTTTGAAAAAAAAAAAATAAATATATATATATATAAAATGATGTTGATGCACAAATACATATTTAAACAGTAGCCAGGAAAAATTTAATGCATGTTTTTTTAATTTTCCCTCTTTCTTTGGGACAGTAGCGAATTAGAGGAAAATAAAATTTAGCGCTCCATCAATTAATGTCCCTTTTGCTTCTAACATCTTATGGTGTATTGAATAGGCATGTGGTAACTTTCAGTTGCATTCCAATGTCTCACAGCTTTACAGCATTTTGTACAAATAAAATTAAGTAAGGCAATAGTGGTTTATTCTAAGCTTTAGTTTTTTCAGGAGAGGAACTGGTTTGTTGGTTTTCTCATGGTTTAACTTCAACAACAGAAATATGCTCATTCCAGTTAAGGGTTTCAAAAAGCTATTCTTAAGCTGACACAAACAGGGGAAAAAAATATAATGATATTTGATTGTAAATTTAAACTATTCACTCTTTGGTGCTTCAAATTTCATATAATATATTCATACTTTGACAAACATTTTCAAATGTATTTTCTTCAAAAGGAACTTGATTTTTAAAGAATTAAATATCTTTATTTTAAGAAACTAAGACACCAAATGAACTTTGAACCTCAAAGCTGACCAATCCAGTTTAGATTTGATTAAAAAAGGGGGGGTGGGATTTTTGTTGAGTTTGTGCCTAACCCTTGCCCCTTCCTCTGGTCTCTAGGAAGAATTTGAATACCTTCAGCGTGAGGTAAGCTGAGCTGTTGAAGGCCACATTGTTTGTTTCATTGACATTTCAACTAGCTTGTTTGTGTTCCAGATGAACGTTTTTTTACTGTTGTCGCTTTGTTTCACGTTCATCAAATCTCATGAATTAAAGATACAAGCAGTTGGATATTTAGCATTAAAAAATTATTTTTTTTGTAAATTTCTATTGAGAAGTGGACTAAAGCAGTGTAACTCTAGCCACAGTAAATTCATGAACTACCAAAAGATAATGATAATATTTTGGCTAAGCCCACTTCCTCTTACCCCCCACCCCCTCTCTCAAACCAAACTACTGTGACAATGAAAGTATAGGTAATACTTTTCATGTTAAATACTTTTTTTTTAAATGTTGCATTAAGAAAAATAAAGTATGCAAAACATTATAAAATATCTTAACATGACTTCAGAATGATAACTTTCAAAGTACTTCTTATATTTCAGATTTTGAAACACTTAATCTGATTTTTGTTTTTTTTCTGAGAACTGTAGAAGCATGAAAAAAAATTTTTTAACGTTCAATTAAGTTGAGATTTTTACCCATTATTTCTTTCCTAAATAAAACTAATACTAGTTTTTCAAACCGAAACCAGAGATATAAAACCTAGATATAATACTTTTTCTCTTAACACCTAAAGCCATTTGTGGTAGTCAGGCCTTAGACCGGTGTTCAAATATGATTTGATTCATTCAATAATTTTACCTTGACTGGAGTGGTAGAGACATAGTATTGTAACACTTTACTATGGCTGTCATTTCACTGCTCTTCTATACAAAAAATATTTTTGATTGCCAGCTGCAGCAAGCTGCTTTTTGTAAATGTATGCTCCCTATGTACTGTGTGTGCATGTGTGGTTTGTAAATGTGCATCCAGTGTGAAACCCCCTTTGCTCAGGCTCTTCCTTACACTGACCTCAGCTCAGAAATCTGCAGATCTATTATTCAGGAAATGGCTTGCAGTCAGCCGCCATATTTGTTAATGTTTTTTTTTTTGTAACATTTATGTATTTTTTTGTAAATTATTATAATTTTTTTAAAAATATTTTAGATTTTAGTGATTTTGTTTTAATGAAAAAAATCATAAATGATTATTGACATGGGAAAAATATGTAAGAATAGGACTTTTTTTATTTGAACATTTTAAAATTTGACTTCAAGTTTCATTATTTTGTTAAAGGTGGATAAAAAAAAATTGGACTAATAGTATGAACAAAGTAACTCATAAGAGCTGTAGGGGATTGCCAAATTAAGAATTGTGTTAATAATATGCCATGGCTGTCAATGAAGTAACTGAATAGCATGGCTGTCAATGGAGTAGCTGAATAGCATGGCTGTCAATGAATTGGCTGATCAGCAGAAACAATTTATTGGCAACTGTTATAAAGGCCCTAAAATGACAGATTGCCATATTCTGAAAATCTTCTTATTAAATATTGGTTGTATAGTTTTTTCTCTCCTTCCAATAACCTGTGTTGAACACGTGTGTGGAATAATCCAGGCAGATATTGGTTGTATAAATAGTTTCTTCTCTCCTTCCAATAACCTATATTTTATTGTGTTGAACACGAGAGCGGTATAAGCCAGGCAGATATTGGTTGTATAAATAGTTTCTTCTCTCCTTCCAATAACCTGTGTTTTATTCTGTTGAACATGTTAGCAGTATAAGCCGGGCGGCCCCGCCATCAGACGTCAGCAATCACTATCAGTCCAGGAAGAGACATTTGATGAGGTTGACTCTTACTAAACAACATTATTCTCTATGCATTTTTCCGTCTTGTAATTTCTTTAGCTAGTCTTTTTTCCACTTTTTTTACCCTCTCTAGTTTCTTGTACTTGCAGATTTTTTATTTTTTTTTTTGGTTGATTTTATTTTCTTTCAGTGCCTGTGCTTATTATAAAATGCTTGCTTTTAAAATCCATATATTACACTTGACATGAGTGTTGATAGTTATGGACTTCTCAGAGGACAAAATTTCTACATGTTCTGCAAATCCAAGGCTATATATAGATCAGATATTAAACACAAAATTGCCCAAAATTTAAATTTTTCAAATTTTATATTAATCTCTTATTTACCAATACCAAAATTGTAATAACGTGTAGTACAAATATTGACATATTTCTAAGCATTAGGTATGAAAGAATAAACAAATACAAAATTAGCTTATACCCGTAATTCCAACTCCAGTGATTGTACATCCTTCCTGGTGCAGTCAGTTGGTCATCAAGCTCACGCCTCACTGGTAACGGATGCATTCATAATATGACCTCATTTTTTTTTGTTTAAACCATTTTTTTCCAAATTTGTTTCTTAATTTAAAACAACACTCATGTGAACAAAGTGTAAGATTTGGTTTTGCCCTGAACAAAATACTTTTTTTGCCACGTTCTTTTTTTTAGCCAGTTTTTTTTTAGCTTGTTAAGCTGACAGAAATCTCTGCATGACATTGAACGTAGTAATGGCTGTGTCAAATCATCTTGGATGATTTCAGTTGTTTCCCCATCAGGATGTCTTTATACATCCCCGTCTAATGATGTCCAAATTGTATATTTTATTCATTTATGTTGTTTTTTTAAAACTTGGTTTATTTTAGAAGTTGTTTAAAATTAACAATTTGATCAGGTTTTAATGTGGTTTAATGGTTATAGAACCTCCTGATGAAATAGCCAGTTTAATTTTTTATCTTTTTAATGCTGCATTAAATGAGGCACATAATGCATGTGCTGAGTGTTCTATCTACATAATTTGAGGCAAAAGCTCTACTGGTATTCCAAGCCATTCACCATTACTGATTTTTTGTATCCCTCAAATTTAAAACAGGCTTAACGGTTGTTTAGCTTTCTTTTTACCTTGTTTCACTGGCAGTGTGACGCCATTACCTGTAAGCTTAAATCTGCCTTACTACTTACTCCCCCCACTGCTTTCCTTCCAGGCATTAGTAGAACTTTAGCTGCACAGTGCCATTGTAATAAATTGTGCAAGTCATTGTTTATATAGTATGTTTTCTTTCATAACTCATATCACTTTACAAACAGAAATGGACAAATAAACTAATGTCATGTTGTTCACATCTCAGTACAGCAGCACATTCAACAACCCAATCATTTCATTTGTAATCTGTGACCTGATTATAGGCATTGAGTCATGAGGAATGATTATTTGGTTTCCTGGTCCTCAATTAAGTGAGACCTGCATTAGAAGGGGACCAACGGTTCATGAGCAAACTAGATCACATTTGTTCAATCATCATTTGAGAGCTAACTCAGTATTTAACTGTTGGGATTTGTTTAAATTACCAGCTCTGCTCAAAGCATTTTGTAAGATTAAAGTATCGTTGTGATTATTAATGACCATATATGGTCTCCAGCTATCATAACTTAAAAGATTCATGCAAATGAAAGGGCACCAAACGATGTGTCATCATTTAAAATATAGAAAAATTGCCAGAGAAATTTTATGAATTAGTGAATTGCATCGATCTACCAAACTGTTTAACAGGAACACATATTTCTGACATTAACGTTTCTAACAAGCATGCATTTTCTCTCTGGCTGTGAACTGCCTAGATGAGTGTCCTAAACGCATGCTTTTATTATTGTTCATTGGCTAGCTTTCTTGATGGCCTTATAGCTTAGGGCAGTAGCTGCAGGCAATTTAGTTCTATCAGCAGACACATCAGCTGCCGTGCCCTGTGGTGTGGTATCCTGATCCTGTCATAAGATACACTTTGTAACATTCTCAAAGAAAGTTGTCAGCCGAGACATGCTGCACTTTTAAATGATTAGTTTATTTTGTTTCAAAATATAATAAAATAGACTGTAAATTATTGTCTGTAAACTCTCTGCATAAAGCAGAATATAAAAATTGAACCAATCCGCAGCTTTCTAAAAATTAACCATGTGCTGTATCTCTTGTTTTCACTCACTTATTTAAAACATACCAGTGCCTAAAAAAAACCGTTTTCCATTTCCAAAGTAAGAAAAGGTGGTTTGTACTTCTCATGCCAATAAATGACATGTTGACATTTAATTCTACTCTCTGAAATGTTGGATAAAGCGGGCATGAAAATTGTATACATATATTTTCTAATCAAGACTGATTTTTCCCACTGCATCAGAGATGCTTTTCCCTCTATTACAGCTTTTTTGATAATCTTTGGAATTTATTAAAATTTAAAAAACACAGAAAGAAACATTATTGATGATCAAAATGATTACAATAAGTATATTAGAATTTTAGCTTAAGCTATTTACAAATGTCAACAATAATAAACATAAATTATAGTTTTTAGTCTAAGTGGATGTGCAGACATTTTTTAAGTAATCTATGTATTGTAATGGTATTATAGAAGAATTTGCTAAGACTCTAACTGCACTAGTGACTGTACAGGAGGCTGGCTTGTTTGTAAAGCTATCATTAACAAATGGTTATGGTTACGAGGTTTAAAAAGGCTTTTAAGAGTATTGTAGTATAAAATATATCATTTTATGAAATGACAAAATGCCACAGTAATCAGCTTATTTTCTATTTGAAAAAAAAAAAAATTGGACAAGAAGAGCTTGTCATGTCATGAAATTTTGAAAATTATTGGTAGCTCTGTTTTTAATAATTTTGTGAATTGAATTTTAATTCATTCGTGACATTTACATTTACCACATCTTAGCTGTATGATGTTCGTGTTAATTTTGGCTCCATTTCTAAAATTTAGCAAATTTAGTGTTAATTTTTTAATTATATCACCGTTATCATCTTATTGAATGATGGTCATATATTCCAAATGTATGAGTTTTTGTTCAATTGATGATTGTTGTAAAAATGCTAATGCTGTATTCTTGTACTTTGGTTATTCAATGTTTCTATGACTATTTCCCCCCCCCCCCCCCCACCTTTTCCCCATTATGCTCCATCAATATAAAAACGAACTATTTTGTTTTTCCATCTAAGCATCCCTTTGAGGTGGGCATCATCAAGCAGTTTACTTTTTCGTCCACCTCTCAATGCATGAGTGTCATCACCAGAAGAATGGGAGAGAACCATCATGACATATTTTGCAAGGGGGCGCCAGAGAAAATTGCTTCCCTTTGCAGGCCTGAAACTGGTAAAGCACAATGATTAAATAAACCTTCAGATTTTTTATTTTTATTTATTTTTAAGTGGGAACAATTTTATTAGGATGTGTGGCCATCTTGTGAACATCACTGGTAATATCTGTAATTCAACCCCACCCTCCCACCCCCCACCCCCCGGCCGCACCCTCTTTTGAAATACCAAAGGATACTGTACATGTTTTAAAATGAGGGCATAAAATATTTTCTCATTTACCACAGATTTTCTTTCTTCCATTTAAAATTGTTTGGGACCTAAATGTGTTGTTAAAAATACTCTGAGACTGCCTTCTGTATCAATTAACCTTATTTTAAAATGTATAAATATATTTAAATGCATCCGCCCAAGTTAGTTGTCTCACTGTAATGCATTATGGTCCCCCAGTTCCCCTTGACTTCCATTCAGTGCTGCACAGCTACTCAATCCAAGGGTTCAGAGTGATAGCCCTCTCTCATCGTCCAATGGACCCTAAGATAACATGGCACCAAGTGCAGAGGCTCTCCAGGTAGGTACTTGTCTGAATGATAGGTTTAAAAATTCTATAAACTCTGTCTCTGTAAAAAGAAAAATAAGTGAAATAAGATACCACTCAATTAGACCTTCATTGTTACATGGGGTACAGGAAATGGGTTTAAATGGCCCTTGCAGAGATTAGCTTATCCCACCCTCTAATGCAGGGGTTCTCAACCTTCCTAATGTTGCGACCCTTTAATACAGTTCCTCATGTTGTGATGAGCCACAACCACAAAATTATTTTCGTTGCTGCTTCATAACTGTAGAGCATATGTGTTTTCCGATGGCCTTAGGCGACCGCTGTGAATGGGTCGTTGGACCCCCCCCCCCCCCCCCCCATCTTGACCATTAATATTCCTGTCCACAAAACAAAAAAATAAAGAAATGATGTGAAGTAATGATAATGAATTCTAATTTTAATCTCATTTGCCTGTTAGGGACAAGGTGGAGAAGGACTTGAATTTTCTGGGTCTGTTGGTGATGCAGAACCAACTGAAGCCCCAGACAGCCCCAGTGATTCGTACGTTGAAAGATGCAGACATCAGAACTGTCATGATTACAGGTTGGTTGGGATACATTATGTTTGCCTTACCTTGGGTCACAATGGATTCGTACATTGAAAGATGCAGACATCAGAACTGTCATGATTACAGGTGGGTTGGGATACATTATGTTTGCCTTACCTTGGTTCACAAGGGATTCGTATGTTGAAAGATGCAGACATCAGAACTGTCATGATTACAGGTGGGTTGGGATACAATATGTTTGCCTTACCTTGGTTCTCAACAGGATTTATTGTGATTCTGAACCGGTCAGTGTGGAATATTGTTCGTCCTTCGCGTACGAAAATGACCAAGGCAATTTTGGACTTGAGTAGTAGCCTTGACTTGAGCTGTATTTAGCTTAAAGGGAAGGAGAGTTGCTCAATTCGTCAGCCTCACTCTCAAATCCTTGCCAATTTCATCCAATGGCAAGACTTAGTCAAGATGACTGGAAACAGACCAGGGTGCAGCCGATGCCCTTCTGTGTTTCTTGTAGCTCACTGTGCTCTTTATTTGGTTCCACGTCGCAGGAGTTTTCAGAATTTTCATTGCGTCAATGTTGTAACACCTACGGTGCTCCATCTCCGAGTTCGATTTCAGAGCTTGGCTTCTCTTTGATGTGTTGCCATCCAAGGCTAATGAGTCCCATCCACCTGGAGTGCTGGGGATGTTTTGGCTTGTCTAGTGTGAAACAGTGTTGTGGTTTTTAGGGTACTGTCTACCGTTTCCCTTTACTTGACACCATTATTGTGCAATACAATCTTTATGATTGTAAATTATCTAAGTCCAGTTTGTCCAATCAATTAGATATCATTGTAGTGCCATTGTTTTGTCCTTGAGCCATTTTTATTCATTTAAAAGCGGTATGTTGGACTTTCAAAGGGGTGTAATATGCATTTTATCATACAATTGATCTGGTGAGTTGGGATTTTGCAGACTTTTAAAAGCTTTTTACAAAATATTTTTCTTTCTTCCTTTGGCCTAAGGTAAAACTAATTTTAAAACCTCGTAGAAACAGAATGGTTTGTAAGAGACCGCCTCATGTTGAGAGACAACCTCATGTGAAGAAATTTCAAGAGGTTAAACTTTGTGTATGTCATGTTATGTTATGTTATTTTTCATTTTGTTGTTACAGGTGATATGATACAGACAGCCATCAGTGTGGCCCGCAATTGTAAAATGGTGGGACGTCATGATCGGGTGATCCTGGTCAATGCCCACCCGCCTGATAAAGAGAACGCTGCCCATGTCGAGTACGAGGAGGCTGAGCATTGTGGGACAGCCAATGAGGAAACGGTGGACATAGAGACAGAGGTATGAAATTGTCATAAATAGATGGATATTTTAATTAAGTATTTTCTCTCCCCGTTCATTTTTATAAAAAAATTTATTAATTTGATATATTATTGTGGATTTAATGTTGAGCATTGGGGACTGACCTTGAGTTGAGCATTGGGGACTGACCTTGAGTTGAGCATGGGGACTGACATTGAGTTGAGCATTGGGGACTGACCTTGAGTTGGGCATTGGGGACTGACCTTGAGTTGGGCATTGGGGACTGACCTTGAGTTGAGCATTGGGGACTGACTTTGAGTTGAGCATTAAACTATTTTTTTGGAAAACCGTTTTCATATCATCCAATTAAAATTAAGTATGTTGAGTTTATTTTATTTTTACGAATTTTTCCTAGAACTAGAGCAACATTTTATGAGATTTTCAACCTCATATAAATGGTATAAATGAACCTTATATTCCTGTTAGGACAATATTTCACAAAATATGCAATCAATTCTTTGTTGATAAATTATATTTAGTTATTTAAACAAGCAAAAAAAACATCTGTAAGATGCACCAGCTATTCATTATTTAGACCATTTCTAACGTTGAGCTAAGCTGTAAGATGAAAATATTTCTTATTCCCGCTGGAGGAAGGAAAAGCTGCTGCATATCCCCCCTCCTCCCCCCCCCCCCCCCAACACTTGCTGCTATTTTTTTAAATTCCTTAAGCACCTACATCCCAAAAAATGTTTTGTGTATTCCATTATGTTAATTCTTTTGGTACTTTGCCTGAGGTTTACTCTCTCAGTGTAAACATTGGATTATTTTTTTTTTCTGGGATCGAATAGGTTAACACCCTGTGCATGTTCATTAAATAATGCTTTTTTCCCCCTTTATATTATCATCAATCATCTCCCCTACTGACTGCAATGGATGTTTTTTATTGTATGGCATAGAACAAAACGCTCCTATATATATATCAGTGAGGATTTTTATTGTATGGCATAGAACAAAACGCTCCTATATATATCAGTGAGGATTTTTATTGTATGGCATAGAACAAAACGCTCCTATATATATATCAGTGAGGATTTTTATTGTATGGCATAGAACAAAACGCTCCTATATATATCAGTGAGGATTTTTATTGTATGGCATAGAACAAAACGCTCCTATATATATCAGTGAGGATTTTTATTCAGAAAAATAAGGAAAAATATTTCTTTTTAAAAGCTATTATATTGCTTTACTTTGTCACCATGGTGACCCGTTCTGTGATTGTTAATACTGTTCAAAAGCATTAAATATCAGGTAAAATATGTGACTTGCCTATGACCTTGATGGCTGAATGTGGTTGACAGCTTAGACTCCTGGTTACTTCTGATCTTATCAAAATTGTCTGGATCATTCATCTATCTTTTCTGAAATAAATTGATTCATCTTTTTTTAACTAGGAGCAAAAATCAAGTGCCTATTAACATGAGGGGGGGGGGGGGGGGATTACTCATGCTGGTCTTGTGAACCAGTGCTTCGCTACATTTTTTTTCACTCGTGACACACCAAGATCCTCCCCAGATTTCTGTGCCACACCGAAATTAAAACAAGGAGAAGACAAACACGAAACTAATTTACAGTTGTTGGCATGTACCAACATTTTTTTTCTTCAATTTTTAATTTCTCATTGACATGAAATTAACTAAAGCAAGTAGATCTTTTATACCAGTTGATACAACCTTCAAAAAGTATTTCACCATTTAAGCCCCAAGATCAAAGAGCAGAATTACAGGGAACATAAAACACAAATTAAAAGATTTAAATGAAACAATAACATTCAGACCTGCAATGGGCTTGTTAGAAATACTAGGATATTCTTCCTGGACTAATACCCAGAAACCAATCCATCCAGCAATATTATACTTTGTTGCATGAAGTCCAATACGCTTTGCTTGATTTTGATAGCAGTCATGGAAGAATGGTGCATCTCTAACGATCCCTGGCTTAACTACGTTTGCCAAAAGCTTGAGCTTCTGTTTCAAGCCATTAAATTTCTCCATTGCATGTCAGTAAACGTTTGTCCATTAAATCCCATAAGTCGTGAAGAAATCATCAGTTACTCGAAATATTTCTACAGTAGTCCGCTCTGGCATTTCTTTCTAAAACAAATAATGTTATTTTATGTCGTCTTATGATCTGCTTTTTAATACATATTGTCTCATACATTTGGAGTGAAAATTTCTCGTCTTTTTTTTTTATCACGGTTTCCAAAAATATCATTCGACATTTAGTCAATACGTCTTATAACATTTTCTGCTGATAATGAAACCTTATCTACTTCCTGTGCATTCTAAGGCCCAAGCATTATCCAAATGATTTCCACTTATGCTGGTTCAATAAGTGTTTCACCAATAGCATGAGGTTTTTTTTCTGACGTGCTATTGAAATTGAACCTTTATAACTAGCTTCTAACGTCTTTTCAGACGATTTTGTGTTTTGTCTTTGCTTAAGATGTTGACTTATAATATGCTGAAAATATTCTTTATCTTTGTTTGGGAGTTTTAATTCTTAGGTGGCAAATACATTTGCTAGGGACCATGGTTTCGTTAAAAAGTTGTTCATTGCTAATTATACACTCAGCCCATTCATTGCCACTCTACTAAAATCCCCATTGAGTGTATTCATCTATATAATGTCTTTCACAATACTAGTTGTTTTTTTTATATATCCTGCTGCTTGTATCCATATTTAAAGTTGTAATTTTATAAATAATTCTAAAAACTCTCAGTGTATGCTAATTTAACACAAAGAACATGCCCATTCAAAGATGCAATTATAACAGTCATCTGATACAAATACAAGCAGCTACTCTTTCTTACTTATGGCAATCATGTGCAAAGCTACCCATATTAATTTTCATTCCAAAAACATGGAAGCCCCACAATAATAATAATACAAGAAAGCAATATTAAAAATCAAAATATATTTGCACGATAAACATGTTTGACAGCATCAGCCAATCAGATGAAAGATTTTTCATTTGCCTCTTTGGTAGTAATCTGTTGATTTCAACTGACAAGGCTTGTTTACATATGAAGGGCTCAAGGGAAAAACCAGTGATGTCAGGTTTTGAGAAAAATGATAATAAAGTTTGACAATTCCTCATAAAAGTATCAAAATATTAAAATGTCTAAATATTTATTGATTGACTACGGTGCTTTTTCAGTTGGACCTATGTGTCATAGTATTCTATTGAATGGGATGTAGGCACACGGGAGATAACTGGTAAATTTCGAAAAAATGACATCACTGGTTTTTCCCTTGAACCCTTCATATGACACAGCCCTGACACTAACCTCAGTGATGATGGACCTCCAATACCTGCAGAGTTAGAGACATGCAAAAAATCATTCAATTTATTTTGTTTGATATCAAAAGTTTTCAACTGTTCAACGCTTGGGGCAGTTTTTTTGTGTGGTCCTCAACCCCATCACACTCTCCAATCCCGTCTGCGCTCCCCCTTTGCCAACTTGGAATAATTTTTTTTTTTTAAAGTTCCTGGTTAATTCTTGTTGAAATAGAACATGACTTTTAAAAAAAAAAAAGTCATTAAAAAATCTAAACCAGTAAGCTGAGTCAGAAGACCAGGATGATAAACATGAACTCCTTGACCTGGTTAATGAATGTTAATTTATAATATTTCATGTCAATGAATTCATAGTTTACACTTAACCTCACACCGACATTAAAATTTTCTCAACTCAATGGTGATAATAATTGTTAGAAAGTCCATGTAAGCCAGTGTTCCGCCTGGTAATTTTGTTGTCATGCTTTGTGGTCCATGGTAACTGAATGAGTCTCCCCTCACAGCACTGGCCAGTGTTTGAAGAGGGCAACCAGCCAGCATCAGAAACTTGTACATCTCTCGGAAAGGTTTGTAAGCTCCATGGGGCACGCCATATGGATTTCCTGAACCCATAACTTTCACTTTTATTTTTGTTAACATTTTTTTATTTTCATATCACAAGCATATCTCACTTATAGCACCTGACTGACAACTTCAAATATATTTTTTTTGTTTTTTCATAACAAGATTTTATTATAGTTTTCGATAGAGCTGTATAAATCCACCTGCCCATCTTTCCACAAAAACCTGTTAGTTATTATATCAACTGTTTATTGTCCCAGTAAGGCTCTATGGCAAGCCAAAATGTAGAAGACTTGTATACTATAGACTATAAATTTTGTTTTGTTATTCAAGCTGTGACATATTCTGTTCTTAATATTTTATTATTAGACTCAAGCTATTTTAATTTTTTTCTTTTTTTTTTTTACAACAGTTAAGTTTTATCTCTTATATTCTGCTAATCAATGTTGCCACTGTTGGGTAAACAATCGAACACTGTGCTTAAACAATCCAACATTTGATTGAATTATTATAACAACTTATTCATGCCTGCCGAAAGAGGGGCTTGCAAGTCATTCAGGCCCTCAAGAGTTTATCAGAGTGATTGAAAAGTCCCTGATAATATCCTGAAAATATATTCTGCTTTTTTTTAAAAAAGAGCCAGCTCTCCATTATTCAATAAGTTAATAACTGAAGGGTTTTGGTTTTTTTCAACAGGCCGGGGAAAGATATAATTATATGTCCCATTACAGAACATTCTTTTAACTATTTCTCAAAACCTTATTTAAGCTAATAATTAAGAATGGATCAAATATTTTACTAAAATCACCATTTTGAATGCACCTATGCACATACATGATTTTTTAAATTATTATTTATAAACAGAGCATAGCTATTTAGTACCATATTATTATTTAAATTATAGCTTGCATTTCGAGAGCTAATAATGCTGTAGGCTTTTTAAAAAAAAAAAATTTCAACTATAAAGCATTAAAATCCAATTAAATTATCTCTAAATACATTTTGAATCAATTGCAAACTGACTAAAATTCCATGATGCTATTTTTTTAAATTTTATTTTGTGTGGTAATTTTTAGATATTGTGTCATAACAATTAAGCAAAATAAAAAGTTCAAGTAACAACTTTGGTAAACATTTTATTATTATGTCCAGCTGGAATAAAAGAAGATACCAAAAAGATCTCATACATTTAATATGATACCAATAGAAAGAATTAACATTTTTCATATTTAAGTTAAATTTTAACTTTCTGTGTTCACAAGTTGTCAAAATTTCGAGTACAAAAATACCAGTTGCCTTTTTGTCAACACACTTAAAAAGCTACTAAATAACAATCCTTTTAAAAAAAACAGTGTAATGTCATAAAAATTGAAAATGTTTATTAAAAATTTTTTTTTCTAAAAGTCTTTGTTTTTTTTAAAAGTGAAATTTCCCTAGAAATTATATCAGTTAAATTATGTCAGGATTTTCTATGACTACATCCAGGATTCTCTGAAGTGTACGATTTTTAAAGACTGCAACTATTCAGAGAAAATCATAATGCACTTTAATCTTTAAGGCGATCTTTAAACTCTTGTGGAATGACTAGAGATGATTGATTTTAGTGTCAGATGTCATCAACATAAATGACTTTGAATGCAAAAATTTACATTTTAGTAAATAATATATTAAAAAAGAGAAAATGTTGTTTTTTTATCAGAGCAAAAATTGCCAGTGCACCCAGCCAACACCCAAGCTGACATGAAGTCAGCTATTTCAACTAACATATCAATGGGGTTTTGCAACTTGTCCTGATGCTCTGCCAGTTTGGTGAAGTGGTCACATTTTCCTAAAAAGCCCTTTGTTTTGAAAACTGATAACTATTTTTAGAACATGCTTTTCAATAGAATTAATTTATGCCTGTACATAACCAATTTTAGAACAGACTTTTTAACAAAATCATTTATGCCTGCAGGTAACTAATTTATAAACAGAATTTTGAACAAAAGGATTTGTGTTTGTAGATAACCAATTTTAGAAACAGACTTTTGAACAAAATCATTTATGCCTGCAGATAACCAACTTTAGAATAGACTTTTGAGCAAAATCATTTATGCCTGCAGATAACTAATTTTATAAACAGAATTTTGAACAAAATCATTTATGCCTGCATACAACCAATTTTAGAAACAGACATTTGAACAAAATCATTTATGCTTGTAGATAACCCTTAGCTGAGGAGACTCTGGAATTAAGTATTCTGATTTTTCGTAGTCTTATTAAGCTTACTAAATGAGTATATGATTTGATTTGCCTTTTAAGTTCCTTACAGACAAGATTTTTCTTTTATTTAGAAGCAATTTTAATACAACTTATTATTTATTATTACCTTCTGATATTTGGAATGCACTGTATATTTTTTTTCTGCCAAAAGCCTTCTCATACAAGGTGTTTAGAAATGAATCCTCGCTACCCAAGGTTATATATTAAAATTACATCAACCTTCAAGTAAAGTTAACCAAACCTGTACAATATGTGAACCAATTGAAGGTCATCACTTCAATGATTAGGTGTATGTTCTGTTGTTTGAGCTGGTACACAGAGGCATTAAAATACATATACAGATTCCCAGTGTGTTGCAAAGGCCTTGTTTCAAAATATGCACACGTTGGTACATACTTTTTTTAGCAGTTGATCTAAGTCTAAGTGGTAAAAAATTGACAAAGTTTGAGAACCTCTGCTATAGGTTATTACATGACTTAAATATAAAGCAGGCTGAATCGGATGGTACTTCAACATTAAAAAAAAAGCTACAATGTTCTAGGACTCTTTATGAACTTAATAAGACACTTATTTGGAATGCTTATTTATTTATATCTGATGAACGTAAAGAAAAATACACTCATGTTTTATTTAGTAATGGGATTGTTATGTGATGATAATGTTTTTAAACAAAAAAAAAATAAGCAATGATTTCAATATTATTTGTTTCTCTAAATATGACGCATAAAGTCACATGACTCATTTGGCTTCTAATTCTTTCAATTGAAAGAGACATAACAACATCCTACCGTTGATCATGTTTCTGTTGCATAAGAAAATGTAATGCGCACAGAGTAAATGTTATGGCATGATTAAATCATTTTAGGATTTCTGTTTGATGAAAAACCCTTGTTAAAAAAAATTACACTCCTGGACAAAATGTGTATGTATCAATATCCATCTCCCCCACTGTTACACCAAGCTGAATGACCATTCTGTTTTCATCAGATTCTCCCTAACCTCTTCCATAAGCGTTGTGCCACTTTCTTTTATTTCCAGAGATACACAAGAATCCACATTGGTGAAATTCCCAGTAGAAAACACCTGGCCATTAATGGGAGGTCTTTTGGAGTCATCACGTCCCACTTCCCAGAACTGTTACCTAAAGTATGACTTGTTGACATATTTGTACATTATTTTATATATATATATCTTTGAATTTCAAGCGAGATCTTATTATATGTCTGTATTGCCATCAAAATTAATACAAGTATCACAGTGAAGAAGATATCCCATTTTTTTTTATTTCTACTAGTCTCGTTTTTATTTTTCTTATTTATTTAACTTAACTACTTATGAAATATTCTCTACTTGTGGTGACTGCCAGCATGACTGCTTGACTACACATGAAATATTCGCTACTTGTGGTGACTGCTGTTACAAAAGCTTAACTACACATGAAATTTTCTCTACTTGTGGTGACTGCCATCATGACTGCCTAACTACATATGAAATATTCTCTACTTGTGGTGACTGCCATCATGACTGCCTAACTACATATGAAATTTTCTCTACTTGTGGTGACTGCCATCATGACTGCCTAACTACATATGAAATATTCTCTACTTGTGGTGACTGCCATCATGACTGCCTAACTACATATGAAATTTTCTCTACTTGTGGTGACTGCCATCATGACTGCCTAACTACATATGAAATATTCTCTACTTGTGGTGACTGCCATCATGACTGCTTAACTACACATGAAATATTCTATATTTGTGGTGACTGCCGTCACAAAAGCTTAACTACATATGAAATATTCTTTACTTGTGATAACCCAGCCTTACACTTATCTATTAATCAATCCACCCCCCACTTGTTTTCAGATATGTGTACAGGGAACGATATTTGCACGCATGTCACCAGATCAGAAGTGTCAGCTGATTGAAAACCTGCAGGCTTTAGAGTAAGTTAAGTGCTTAGAAGCTGGCTACTTAGAAATATAGAGAGAGTCCTGTGTATTGCAGAATTTAGACTTAACATTTTTCCTAACTACAGACTTCTTGTGGGAACCTAATGAAGTCATAGACTGCTGAACTGAGCTAGTCTGATGGAGCACATGCCTAACTGGCAGCAGTGATGCCTCTTGAACATCGAACCTTGTAACGCGCTTCGAGCCTTTGGGAATGAAGCGTGATTTCTCAAATTTCTCAAATAAACTTCATTATTATTATTATTATTATTAACCTTTGAATATTCAATGCTAGTTTAATTTTTTTCAATTTTTTTTTTAGTTCTGTATCGTTCATGGAAACCTCCCCCCACCACCCACCCCCCCACACTTTCCTCCCCTGAAGCTAACATTGGACATCCGTTGGGATCATGTTTCCCAAGTTGAGAACCCCTGCTTTAGTGACTGCTGTCATAGGTTATCCATATTAAAACTGAATGCTTCACTTCCTGTCTATCTATTGTTTCTGTTCCATTCCATCACCACCCCCACCACTTGTATATAACTTTCACCCTACTTCTTTCTAGGTACACTGTGGGAATGTGTGGCGATGGAGCCAATGATTGTGAGGTAAGACTTGGTTGAACCCAGTTGAAGAGCAAAAATTTAAAAACAGATTGATTTTTCTTAAAATAGAAGTTCCTCCTCCTTTAATTTTACCAACTTCTTATTTGTTATTACATTAATATGGAAAACCGTTATACAAAGGATCTAAAATTATAATTTATTTTTTAGTTTTGCTTTACTGTAAGTATTTTGATAATTATTTATTTATTTACTGTAGTTATTTGCTGATATGGAAAAAAAAAATGTTTACCAAACTGTTTTGAATCTAGCGGCTTAAGATTGAAGTATTTAGTTTCATCTGTACTAAAGAATATTCATCAATTTTTTTAAATTCAAGGGCAACTTGTTAATTAATTTTTCTAAATGTTTCCCAAGTTTATAATTGGTTGTTGAAGATATCACAGACTGTTCACTTGACTCCCACAGGCCCTGAAAGCTGCCCATGCCGGCATCTCTCTGTCTGAGGCGGAGGCCTCTGTGGCCGCTCCGTTCACATCCAGTGTCAACAACATTGAGTGTGTGGTGACAGCCATGAGGTCTGTATTTCTGAACTTTACATAAGTAGGTTTTGTTTTATTAGAAAGTAATGGTTCATTCATTACCTTACCAGTAATGGTAAACTCTAACATTAACAAGATTTTTGTATTTAAATTCACAACTCCGATATTTGAAATACTGTATAAAGTTGTTATTAAACTGAAACAAATGCTAATTTCATTTAAGCAAAGTATAACCATTCCCTTGGACAAAACCATTAACAATTCCCTTGAGCATATCCGTGCCATATGTATACAATGCATTCAAAACTTTTGCTTTGGCAATTATTATTTAATTATAATTATTTATTTATAAACAAGTAATTTAATGGATGGATACAAAAGACATATTTCAAGAAATAAATGGTAGCATTTGAAAAATACATTTTAAATCCTTTTTTTTTTTTAAATGGCATCTAATAGTATGTTGCTAAGTATCCACACTTCGGAATTAATTAATTATATAACTGTCAATATTATGAAAAAAATTAACTTTGACTAATTGAACATTGAATGTCTTTCAGAGAGGGCAGAGCTGCTTTGGTCACCTCCTTTGGCTGTTTCAAGTACATGGCCTTGTACAGTTTCATTCAGTTCATCTCTGTCTTGATACTCTACACAGTAAGTTCAAGTGTCTTTTTTTTTTTCCCCCATTCACAGACTTATTAAAGGTTAATTGAAATGAAGCACAGTGATATAATTACAATGCAGTGTCAGTACACAGATAGAGCAGTTAGGCTTTGACTCTCTTCTTTATTTGAAGTTTAGTGTGGGAGGAATTGGTTTGGCTCAGAGATGAGTGTCTATACTGGTTTATGAATTGTGTTGTTGTTTTTTGTCAAACATTTAGTTCATAAACTATTTTATCTGTTTCTTAGTATCTTTATCAATGAGATTTTGTATATTGATTGTTTTATTCTGTTATATGCTTGGAAAATAGTAGACATTGCTTTTTTTTTTACATTCTAAAAAAAAAAAGATTTAAAAATTAATTAAGGGGAGACCATTCTTTTAAACTTTAATTACACAATTATATATATATCTGGTCTTTTTCTCATTCTTAAATTATTACTGAACAGTTAAGTTTTTTTATTGGTTGTTCTCTTTAATGGGTACCAAAATTAATGACCATTTTTTTTACTTTCCCTTGCATATCAGTACCTGACAAATCTCTCTGACTTTGAGTTCCTGTACATCGACTTGATCATCACCACATCAATAGCTGTTCTCAGTAAGTGTTGACATATGTTATTTCATTAGTTCCATTGACTTGATCATCACCACATCCATAGCTGTGCTCAGTAAGTGTTGTTCCTAGAGACATATGTTATTTCATTAGTTCCATTGACTTGATCATCACCACATCCATAGCTGTGCTCAGTAAGTGTTGTTCCTAGAGACATATGTTATTTCATTAGTTCCATTGACTTGATCATCACCACATCCATAGCTGTGCTCAGTAAGTGTTGTTCCTAGAGACATATGTTATTTCATTAGTTCCATTGACTTGATCATCACCACATCCATAGCTGTGCTCAGTAAGTGTTGTTCCTAGAGACATATGTTATTTCATTAGTTCCTTTTCATGACTCATTGTACGAAATAAAAACATCCCAGTTTTGGCCACTGACTTTTGTCTGCTATTAAAAACTTAATAAGGCAGCCCTGTAGCTCAATTAAGCATTGTTTGCCGCACAACCCAAGGGTAGCTGGTCTGAATTCATGATGCAGTCATCCTGTAGTCGGGTAGAATTGACTAATCAGCCTAGTAAGGCAACTATTGTAGGGGAGGAGGAAATCCTAAGTGAAAATCCTCCCGAAATTATGGGATAAATGTCACCAAAACAAAAAATAGCTTGCTGGAGTGGGCGCAAAATATAGAACTTTGGTCAGTGACTTCAGTCTACCAGATAGGTTAGCACTTAGCTCTATGAGGCTGACAGGGTATTGCTAATAAACTGGGCAGTGGCTTCAGTCTACCAGATAGGTTAGCACTTAGCTCTATGAGGCTGACAGGGTATTGCTAATAAACTGGGCAGTGGCTTCAGTCTACCAGATAGGTTAGCACTTAGCTCTATGAGGCTGACAGGGTATTGCTAATAAACTGGGCAGTGGCTTTAGTCTACCAGATAGGTTAGCACTTAGCTCTATGAGGCTGACAGGGTATTGCTAATAAACTGGGCAGTGGCTTCAGTCTACCAGATAGGTTAGCACTTAGCTCTATGAGGCTGACAGGGTATTGCTAATAAACTGGGCAGTGGCTTCAGCCTACCAAATAATTTAGCACTTAGCTCTATGAGACTGACAGGGTATTGCTAATAAACTGGGCAGTGGCTTCAGTCTACCAGATAGGTTAGCACTTAGCTCTATGAGGCTGACAGGGTATTGATAATAAACTGGGCAGTGGCTTCAGTCTACCAGATAGGTTAGCACTTAGCTCTATGAGGCTGACAGGGTATTGCTAATAAACTGGGCAGTGGCTTCAGTCTACCAGATAGGTTAGCACTTAGCTCTATGAGGCTGACAGGGTATTGCTAATAAACTGGGCAGTGGCTTCAGTCTACCAGATAGGTTAGCACTTAGCTCTATGAGGCTGGCAGGGTATTGATAATAAACTGGGCAGTGGCTTCAGCCTACCAGATAGGTTAGCACTTAGCTCTATGAGGCTGACAGGGTATTGATAATAAACTGGGCAGTGGCTTCAGTCTACCAGATAGGTTAGCAGTTAGCTCTATGAGGCTGACAGGGTATTGATAATAAACTGGGCAGTGGCTTCAGCCTACCAGATAATTTAGCACTTAGCTCTATGAGACTGACAGGGTATTGCTAATAAACTGGGCAGTGGCTTCAGTCTACCAGATAGGTTAGCACTTAGCTCTATGAGGCTGACAGGGTATTGCTAATAAACTGGGCAGTGGCTTCAGCCTACCAAATAATTTAGCACTTAGCTCTATGAGACTGACAGGGTATTGCTAATAAACTGGGCAGTGGCTTCAGTCTACCAGATAGGTTAGCACTTAGCTCTATGAGGCTGACAGGGTATTGATAATAAACTGGGCAGTGGCTTCAGTCTACCAGATAGGTTAGCACTTAGCTCTATGAGGCTGACAGGGTATTGATAATAAACTGGGCAGTGGCTTCAGCCTACCAGATAGGTTAGCACTTAGCTCTATGAGGCTGACAGGGTATTGCTAATAAACTGGGCAGTGGCTTCAGTCTACCAGATAGGTTAGCACTTAGCTCTATGAGGCTGACAGGGTATTGCTAATAAACTGGGCAGTGGCTTCAGTCTACCAGATAGGTTAGCACTTAGCTCTATGAGGCTGACAGGGTATTGCTAATAAACTGGGCAGTGGCTTTAGTCTACCAGATAGGTTAGCACTTAGCTCTATGAGGCTGACAGGGTATTGCTAATAAACTGGGCAGTGGCTTCAGTCTACCAGATAGGCTAGCACTTAGCTCTATGAGGCTGACAGGGTATTGTTAATAAACTGGGCAGTGGCTTCAGTCTACTAGATAGGTTAGCACTTAGCTCTATGAGGCTGACAGGGTATTGATAATAAACTGGGCAGTGGCTTCAGCCTACCAGATAATTTAGCACTTAGCTCTATGAGGCTGACAGGGTATTGCTAATAAACTGGGCAGTGGCTTCAGTCTACCAGATAGGCTAGCACTTAGCTCTATGAGGCTGACAGGGTATTGTTAATAAACTGGGCAGTGGCTTCAGTCTACCAGATAGGTTAGCACTTAGCTCTATGAGGCTGACAGGGTATTGCTAATAAACTGGGCAGTGGCTTCAGTCTACCAGATAGGTTAGCACTTAGCTCTATGAGGCTGACAGGGTATTGATAATAAACTGGGCAGTGGCTTCAGCCTACCAGATAGGTTAGCACTTAGCTCTATGAGGCTGACAGGGTATTGCTAATAAACTG
Source organism: Omphiscola glabra (assembly GCA_964017045.1). Taxonomy (NCBI): domain Eukaryota; kingdom Metazoa; phylum Mollusca; class Gastropoda; family Lymnaeidae; genus Omphiscola; species Omphiscola glabra. The sequence goes on from OZ024805.1 coordinate 25,211,254, forward strand.
GGCAGTGGCTTCAGTCTACCAGATAGGTTAGCAGTTAGCTCTATGAGGCTGACAGGGTATTGATAATAAACTGGGCAGTGGCTTCAGCCTACCAGATAATTTAGCACTTAGCTCTATGAGACTGACAGGGTATTGCTAATAAACTGGGCAGTGGCTTCAGTCTACCAGATAGGTTAGCACTTAGCTCTATGAGGCTGACAGGGTATTGCTAATAAACTGGGCAGTGGCTTCAGCCTACCAAATAATTTAGCACTTAGCTCTATGAGACTGACAGGGTATTGCTAATAAACTGGGCAGTGGCTTCAGTCTACCAGATAGGTTAGCACTTAGCTCTATGAGGCTGACAGGGTATTGATAATAAACTGGGCAGTGGCTTCAGTCTACCAGATAGGTTAGCACTTAGCTCTATGAGGCTGACAGGGTATTGCTAATAAACTGGGCAGTGGCTTCAGCCTACCAGATAGGTTAGCACTTAGCTCTATGAGGCTGACAGGGTATTGATAATAAACTGGGCAGTGGCTTCAGCCTACCAGATAATTTAGCACTTAGCTCTATGAGGCTGACAGGGTATTGATAATAAACTGGGCAGTGGCTTCAGTCTACCAGATAATTTAGCACTTAGCTCTATGAGGCTGACTGGGTATTGATAATAAACTGGGCAGTGGCTTCAGCCTACCAGATAGGTTAGCACTTAGCTCTATGAGGCTGACAGGGTATTGCTAATAAACTGGGCAGTGGCTTCAGTCTACCAGATAGGCTAGCACTTAGCTCTATGAGGCTGACAGGGTATTGATAATAAACTGGGCAGTGGCTTCTGCCTACCAGATTTCAAAATTTAAATATTAACACAGACTGGTCAAATGAACCCAGCAAATGACATATTTACACACACACACACCCCACCCCACTATGTTAATGTTAAATTATTATTTTACAGTGGGCAACACACCGGCATATCAGAAGCTTGTCAGGAAGAAACCACCTGGGAGTCTGGTGAAGCTCTCCAACCTGGTCTCCATCCTGTCTCAAGTTGTCATAGTGGCCCTGTTCCAGATAGGAGCCTTCTACTACTTGAAATACATGATGTGAGTCCACGATAAGGGCTGTGGATACGATAAGGGCTCTGGATGGTGCATCCATCACCTCTGCTTATTTGTGTTTGGCAGACCTGGGATTCTTCCCTCGCAATTAATGTCATTTTAAAATGATACATTACATTGAAAATATTAAATAGCGTTTGGTTGTTGTAACTATTCACTTTCTGGTAGTGGGGAAAACAGAGATGATAGTTAGCTAAATTTTTGTATCATTTAACACTAAGCACTTTATGGAAACTGTATTCACATAATAAATAATAATAATAATATCACCTACAGCACAGGATATATATATATATATATATGCTTTCACTTCTTAGATTGATTGGTTAAATGTAAACTACACCTATATGTTGTTCAATATATCTGCTCTCCTCCCATCCACAATTTATCAGATAGAAGAATCATACATGACCTCACAACAATATGACAGCTTTTTCCTTATCTGTTATATCAATACATTTGTGTGCCTCAATTGATTTGAAATTGATCCAATTTCAAATCATCATGTACAAAGTCATTTTGGTACGGAGGCATTCTTATTTGTTTAAAAGTTTGAATATTTTGATTGAGATTGTTGTTTTAGGAAATATTTCATTCATTGCCTTAACATCCATTCATCATTGAACAGTTTTAAACAATATTTTGTTACTTCCTGAGTTCAAACCATGGCACCATTTGATATGGCTTTAATTAGCGCGACTGGTTGGCTAATAAAGACCTTGTAGGGCTCGGGTGTAGGGGAAAACTCGAAGAAGGAAAAGACATCATTGAAACAGTTTTAAACACTATTTTGTTATTTCCTGAGTTCAAACCATGGCACCATTTGATATGGCTTAAAGTAGCGCGACTGGTTGGCTCATAAAGACCTTGTTGGGGATCAGGAGTATTGTCCTTCTTTGGGTTTTCCCCCTACACTTTTGTATATTTCTTTTGGGCTCAGGTAGTGCTGAATTGTTTCCTACAGCTGTTTGCTAGATCTAAATCTTGTATTTATTGTTCCTATTTTCTCGTGTTCAGAGACAGGCACCCAGATTTGCTAGAACTAAATCTTGTATTTATTGTTCCTATTTTCTTGTGTTCAGAGACAGGCACCCAGATTTGCTAGAACTAAATCTTGTATTTATTGTTCCTATTTTCTCATGTTCAGAGACAGGCACCCAGATTTGCTAGAACTAAATCTTGTATTTATTGTTCCTATTTTCTTGTGTTCAGAGACAGGCACCCAGATTTGCTAGAACTAAATCTTGTATTTATTGTTCCTATTTTCTCATGTTCAGAGACAGGCACCCAGATTTGCTAGAACTAAATCTTGTATTTATTGTTCCTATTTTCTCATGTTCAGATACAGGCACCCAGATTTGCTAGAACTAAATCTTGTATTTATTGTTCCTATTCACCCAGATTTGCTAGAACTAAATCTTGTATTTATTGTTCCTCTTTTCTTGTGTTCAGAGACAGGCACCCAGATTTGCCAGAACTAAATCTTGTATTTATTGTTCCTCTTTTCTCGTGTTCAGAGACAGGCACCCAGATTCCTTCAGTGACAACGGCCACTCGGGCAATCACTCGGGCAACCACAGCAACATTGTGACAGAAAACAGCCCAGAGGAAGCCAAATCCTGGGAGAGCACCACCATCTTCCTCGTTTCGTCTTTCATGTACATTGCTGTGGCCTTCACCTTCTCCAAGGGTCCACCTTTCCGCAAACCCATCTATACAAATGGTAACTTTGGCTAGCAACTTTCCAAACCAATTGCAATTTAAGTGAACTTTAAGCTAACATTTAGCAGTAATTTTTTTCCATACAGTTTTAATTTTCTAATGAAGTGATCATTAATTTTGATTCCATTGTTTAAAATTCCATTGTTAGAAAGCTGATTTGTTTAATCCAACATATAAGTTGCAATATTTGAGAATTAATAGTAGTCTTAGCTTATATTTTTTTTTTTTTTTTATAAAACAAAATGATTTTTGTCCACCTATCCCAAAACCATTTGTTGCCCTCAAGTAGGAATTAAAGGAACAATGAAAAAAATCTGGTCTGTTTTATCGTCGTGTGCATTTTTATTAATTGAAAAAAATAATCCTACGAAGCTGTCCTGTTCACTTGAATGTGAGTAAGCTACTGATTTATTTTGTGGTTTCTATTTTCAGTGTTGTATCTTTTCACCTTGATCCTCCTGTTTGGTTTCTCAGCCTTCCTGCTGCTAAGCCCATTGCCCCCTATCACACGTTTCATGGTGGTAAGTTGCAATCATTGAAATACTTTGGGTTGTTTTTTTTTTGTGAAGCAGTACAGGAGAGGATGTGATAATGAAATTGGCATTTAATGATCCTATTTGAAGGCTTGGCATAAGAGAGTGTGATTATATTGAACAAGCAACTTTCTTTTTTTGAAAGGCAGCGCAGGAGAAGATGTGATAATGAAATTAGCATTTACTGTAATGATCCATACGCTTGGTGTAAGAGAATGTGACCATAATAAACAAACAAAACTATTTTTGTGTTTTTAAACCAGAACATCATTATATTAATGTCAATCTTAAGTAATAAAAGAGAAAAGTGAAATGTGAGCTGAACAGCTGTATCCAAAAAAATCAACCATGCTACATTTGCAGCAGCCATCATGTCATCATGCCAGTGAGTGAGTTAAACATTGAATTTTTGCTCTATTCATCAGATGAAGCCACTTGAAAATACCCTGATGGAGTTTCGACTTGTTCTGTTTGGCATAGCCATTGGTTTTATGGTCACTTCCTGTCTCATTGAGGTACGTAGCAGAGTCTCTAGTGTCACGATATCACTGCAAAACGACCGAGAAAAACGATTGGTTGTAATTATTTTTTAAAGTTGGGACTATCCTTCTATATAGTATGTACGCACTGATGGGGAGGTGGGGGTTGTCAATGAAATCTGTGGCATACGAGACACATGTGTAGGGGGATTGGTAGGAGTGTCAAAGGTTATAAAAATATCACCGCAACGTATTGATCGTGATGGTCATATTGTTTTGTCACAGTGAACAAGCTATCTGCGTCAACAGTAATATTTAGACTAGTCGCCCTAGCGATAACTTCACTCACCATCCCCTTTGATGGCTGCCAAGCCTGTGACATAGTTTTGTTACATCATTATTTTGTTCCTCTGAACCGCAGCGATTGTGAAAAAAGAGAAAACTAGAGTTGGTTTTTAAATAATGTAGATTATCCAACTGTTCTGCACTGGAACGTTGGATTTGGAAATATTTTATATGATCTAGTCAGCGGCATTTAAAAATAGTTTTAGAACTCGCAAAGCAGTTCTATCCCTTCAACGATTTTTAGTACAACAGTTTGGATTTGAAATCACAATTTTATTCCCCATTAATGAGGGTGGGGGAAGGTTGGTTCTGTCGAACAAAATAATGACATCACAGCACAGAAAGACGTGTTGGTGGACTATAGTGTGTTGTGACTATGTCATGTTAAATATTACCACTACAGCGATCTCTTTATGAAAACTCAAAGCATTAGTATATGATAATTGCGAAACATTGTGGGGGATATTTTTATATCCTTAATAGTGTGATATTGTCAAATTGTATTTTCACAAATGAACTCACTAGCTATACTTAAGTAGTAGAGAAATTACAGTAATGTTTAGTCCACCGAATGTTCAGCGCGCGTGTGACGTATATTTTGTTGGGTTAGATAGCCCCTCATTGCGTTTGTTTGCTTTGTATGACCTAATTTTATGACATAATTATCTCTTACTGCAGCGCGTTCCATTTTGTGACGCCAGCTTAACTCGATTCCACTGGACACCTATACGAGTAGTTATCATAAACATAATGTAGGCTGTATGTTTATTTTTTTACTATTGAGAGACTGTATTGTACGATTTTGAGACGATATTGTACGCTTTTAGGAGTTTGGGGGTAAACAGGTCTGCATATATGTTTAGTAGGTTAACTCAATTTTTATAATCTCCCCCCCCCCCCCCAAACCCCACTTCCAGCACTAAGGTGTGTAGATTTTATAAATGTTTCTTGAAATTAAAGTTCAAGTTAATGAGCACATTGAGTTTTTCTTTCTGTCATCCCAATCAGTGGTTAGTGGTGGACAGTGGCTGGATGAAATGTTTCTACAAAGCTGTGGGCAAGCTGAGAAAATCACAGCCTAGCAAGTACAAAACAATACAGATGGAAATCAGGGCTTCTGATTGGCCGTCTCTGGATCACCCAATCTACCCAGCAGCTGCTGACATCACAGAGATTGAAATAGAAGCCAGTGGCCATTAATAAAACTGGAGACATTATTATTATTTTTTTTTAATTTTTAAAACATTTTCCTTAATGGGGAGGGAAACTTGGGGATATACTCGAGGGAAACTTGGGGATATACTCGAGGGAAACTTGGGGATATACTCGCTTATCGATATGTAATTTGATGTAAGTAACCAATGATTTAAATCAACAACTCTTGTTGCTTGAATGCTCCCTGTTTTTCTTTGTAACATAGCCACAGATTGGTCTAACATTTTCTGGTGGATTTTTTTGAAAGAATCCCTACATGTAATATAAACAAGTGTAGAGCGAGTGGAATTTTATTTTTGCTCTTTCAAAATTGTGATTGTCAATAATGTGTTGTGCTGAAACAAATGGGTCATCCCTTGCGTGTCATCTTGTGTATGGCGTTGGGACTCTGTTATTCTGTTTGCCCCGGTCAGATGTGGTGCTGACATCTCAGCCAGTCTCCCGCTTTGATTGGCCACAACTGTTGTTTGTGTTCGAAGATCCCACATTTAATTGTTCATGTACATATTATTTTGTTTACATGTACATATTATTTTCATTGTTGAAGAGCTAAGTCTTTACATAAGGTCTTGCATCACACACTTGATAAAAACAACATTGATGTTTCCATAAAACTTAGAAAGAGGTCACCTGTCATAAATATGAACCTTTCATTAGGTAATACGACTGACTATAAATATGAACCTGTCATTAGGTAATACGACCGAGTTTAAATATGAAGCTGTCATTGGGTAATACCACCGAGTATAAATATGAAGCTACTAGAGACACTGACCACACACCAACCCCACTGAAACCTGTGTCGTTTTACCTTTAAAAAAACATAAATATTTGAAAAGGAATTTGTTCTCATTGAGATCTAATTTGATCGTGGTTACGCCAAAGCTTCTCCCTGTCCAACAATCAATTTCTTAGAGACTGTGTCGACAGACTCCCTTCTTAAACTGAGAGCTCATCGTCATCATTACGTTTTTCTGATCGTTTGATTCACCTCTGTTATGTAATGAAAAACTTCATGTAACCGCAATACCAATTAGCGCATTTTTATGATGACATGGCAATATAAGTGTTGTATAATTACTAAACTTTGTACATAAATTTGTAAGCTTTGGGCTTGATATTATTATTATGTTCTTTTTTTTTTTTAAAGATACCCAATAATCTGATGTGTATTTAATTTGTAAACCATTGTTACATTCCAATAGTGCATGTCCTTTTTTTTTGAGTTTGTCATATTGTGTCAAGGAGTATGGCGGAGTTATTTTATATTTCATCTGAGGTGTGTTGTACTGTGTGCAAATGCTCATCACTCTTGCTCAATTGAAGTCACCGAAACAGTCTGTTCATATCTTAAAACTTTGTCATAGACCCGAGGAACGTTTTTTGAAAGGGAATTAATTACAGAATAATAACTGCATTTATTTTTTCCTCAACAAATATATTGTGAGGTGCATTTAATTAAAAAAATTAATGCCCTTTGTCGCTGGTCCTCATGCCCCTGGTCATTGGTACACCCGCCCTTTGTCGCTGGACTGCATATGCCAATTTGTTGCTGGTCCATGAAATCTGAAAATATTAGAAGATAAAAAAGAACGATGATCAAGAAATTGGTGGAAGTTTCTTTCTGCGTTTTATATACATTCCTGCCAATCCCTTATGGTGCAAAGTTTGAGAAGCACTGACTAAAAAAATTCATGTGATTTACCGACATCAACTTGAGATCAAACAACATTCCCTTACTTCCCCGTTGAAAACCAAACAATTCCTATAACTGTATACAAGAGATGTTCTTATTTCTCCAGTGCTACACGACTGAAGTGAAACCACAATCCTTGGGATAGATGAGTGATGTTTAGCTCCTAAGGTCTTTCTTACAATGTTCATACTTTGTTTCAAATATTATACACTATACCCATGAGGTTTTAACTTGTGTGATTTGGGGTCTGGTGAAATACAGGCTGGATCAAAATGCTAACCATTTTCTATTTCTATAAAGAATTTCTTATCTAAAAGCAACCTATGGTGTGCCAGCTGACCCCATGGTGTGCCAGCTGACCCTAAGGTGTGCCAGCTGACCCCAATCAGTCCTGGCCAAAGAAACTAGGCTTGCTGGGTTTTGAGTCTGTAGTACTGGCTTATTGGTTAGTCTTTCATGAAAATTACCATTCTTTGCCAGATTCACCACTCTATAACTATGCTTTACATTGTATTCCGTCTTTCCTCTACATCAGTGGTTCTCAACCTTTCTAATGCCGTGAACCTTTAATACAGTTCATCATGTTGTGGCAACCCCCAACCACAAAATTATTTTCGTTGATACTTCATAGCTGTAGAGTGTATGTATTTTCCGATCGTCTTGGGCAACCCCTGTGAAAGGGGCGTTCGACCCCCCAAAGGAGGTCGCGACCCACAGGTTGAGAACCGCTGCTCTACATCGACAAACATTTAAGTAATAATGAAGGTCTTAGCTTGATTCACAGCGGAGCTGTGGATTCAAGCTGTGGATTCGGCCTGTTTTGTGAATTATAATGGGATTGGCTCCCTTTGTTGATGTTACCATTAAGAATTAAGTCCCAATGAATGTGGTGGGGGGGGGGGGGGGGAATTGCTACACCCCTCCACTACCCCCTGGATCAACACAGGATATCTATTTCAGTGTTTCACCATGTTGTGCTGCATCATTTTCTCGGAAAGCATGAATCTATTCCAGCCTCCATTTTTATTGTCAAACGTGATGGTGATATTTTGTCAGCTTGGGCTTTCTATCAATTCAACTTTGACGTTTTACACCTATAAAATTGATCCTTTTCTGCATTGTGCTCTCTGAAAACACATGTCATCAAGTGCCTCATTGTACATGATTTCTGGGCTAGATTGTTATTTTGGATGGCTGAGTGAGAGAAAGTGTTTTTTGTTTTCAATTTAGTTGGGTTGATGGGTAACTCTCATCAATCCTAATTTTATTTGGCCTGGGTTGGGTTGGGGGGGGGGGGGGTGTTAGGCATTTTTGGTTAAATGTTTTCATTCTTGTACAGAAAATTATTTACACAAAAAAAAACCAGCTTTTTCCGCCAGTAGAATTATTTTATTCAAGCTTTGTAAAAACTCTTAAACAGAAAGTTGTTGTGAACTTGTTGACAGAGCCTCATGATCAATCTTCCCACAGTGCACCTTTTCTTCATGTTTCATTTTTTGGTTTCCTTTCAAATGTTACTGTAAGGGTGTACATTTTTGGCTATCAAAAGACTTTATTAAAAAAAGGAGTTGTAATCATTTTTTTCTTCTATGCTCCACAAGATTTTGAATGAAAGGAGATTCATAAATGTGTCTGAAATGTTTCACAAATACATATATATTTTGGTTGATATTGAATTCCAACATTATTTAGATTATCCATGAATAAATTTTGCTTTATAATCTGTTCTTGAAATTATTTTTTGACTGTCATCAAATGTAATCGCACTTATATATATATATATATGCCTATTTATATATATATATGCTTATTTATATATATGTATATGTAGCAGTAAACCCTGAAGAAGCAAAAAAAAAAAAAAAACAAATTTTGAGCAACAAAAGGCAAATTTGGAAAACACTCAGTTACTAAACATGTCCTTCTGATAAAACTGTTGATTTAGACTATGAATTATAAGAACTTGAAGTGTCAGCCAATAAACTTGTTAGATTTTGGCAGGACTTTTAGTAAATGCTTTTAATTAAAATATCACTGCAATACATGTTTTTAATGGGGTTTTTTCACGTTTTCATGGGCCAGAAACCTTTGTTAGGGTGAGAGATAATGGGTTAAAGATTACCCTAGTCCTATTTTAAACTCATATACACATTCACTGATTGTTCCATAGTGTTTGCTCAAAAAAAAAATAATATTATGTTGGTCATATCTGGTCTTTGCATATGCCAGCTGGGCTCAACAAAAGCTGGCCATGTGTATATTTTGCTTGTACAGCTCTCTGTGTGTAAAATGACAGGTCTCTGAAGTCATGGCTCCCTATCTATGTCAAGTTACAGTTCAATGCTTCCAACGGCTCTCAAACGTTTGCCATGCAATCTTTATTGATTATTGGAGGCATTGTTGTTTTGCCCTTTCTTTATGTACTTAATAATGAGACCATTTTTATTTTTAAATTAAAAAATTCCACTTTGTGAAAATATTGGTAAATAAATAAGTTTTGTGTCAGATGTTAAAAAAGGCTTAAGAAGGCAATTTCCAGATCTTGTGTATATAACAAAATGAACAACATTGCAATACATTTGCTATGAAGTTGGTAGGCTGGTTTCAGGAACCAATGCCATTAATATAATGAGTTTTTCAAATTGATTAATTCAGTTCATCCATTCCTCATTCACAGATTTATGTTTGAGGCAACAGCTGAATTACATCATGTTCAGACAAAGCCCTATTACCAAAAAAAAAAGAAGAAGAATATAAAAAGAAAAGTATTGTGTACTTACACTCTTAAGTCAATCCAGTAAAAGGAAAATTACAGTTCAATGTGAGATCTTAAATAATCTGTGCTAAGCTGAATGTTCTTGTTAAATCCTTGACTGGTTAAATACCTGACAAACAATCAGCAGCAGTTAAATACCAGACTGATGAATGAATGACATAATGAGTGCTCATTGTTTAATGAATGCACTTTGTTTAATGAGTGCTCATTGTTTGTTTAATGACTAAGTGTAATTCAAATCTTAAATGTTATTTTGCTCAATTAAATGTCATGAGAATAAACTCAAGGTTTCCTAATGATAAAACAAAAAGTGTGCATAAATTTCTTAAATTTACTTGTTTATATGATTTCTTTTGGATTTTTTTCTCCCCACCATAAAGCCATTAGAATTAATTACATTTTGCTGATAGCATAAAAGAATTTTTTTTTTTTTTTTTTTTTAGAAGAATTCAATGACTAAATTAGTTGCAGTATTCTGAACTCATTATTCACAGCTTTTTTCAAATTTCTTTTGTTTAGATCTCACACTGTTTATGAACTTATGCATAATGTACAAATATTCAACATAGTTTGAATGTAAATATGATAGCTGCAAATACTGACTTGATATTCTTGATATCAAGATTATTTTTGATCTTTCATTTTTTTTTTCAACGATTTGTATTTTAAACATTTTATTGCATGATAATATTCTTGGGTTTGCAAACGTTTTGTTGTGATCTTATTATTGCCCTTGATTTGAGTTATCCCCCATTACAACCCAACATTCACAAGACAGACCGTATCCACATAAATTCATTCCCTGTTTTGAGAATTTGTGTTTTCATGTCTCATTGCAATCCTGATCAATTTCTGAAATAGAAATCCTTGTTTTTATCAGAAATTTTAGTGGATAAAGACGAATAAATTATTTTTCAGTTGTATTTTTTTCTTCCTTGTGTTTAAAGTATTTTTAACTTACTCCTACACTTTGATATAACTTGGTAATGACATCTCCCACACTTATAAATAGCTCTGCTCCACTTTATTAAGTTCAACTTGAAAGCGAAGCCTCCTTTTTTTTGGGGGGGAGGGGGGGGGGGGGAGAGCCCTGCTGCAAAAGGTCTTCAGAGCAATCATTCCACCCAGCCATTCATTCCACTCACACAATGAATTCTTCTATTTCTCAATCGTCTTCTGATCTGGAATATTTCTTTTATCCTCCACAAAATTAGTTTCCCTTACAAACATCAACATGTCCATTTATTCTTCCATCTACTTATCCATCCATTTATTACTCATTATATTTATCCATCCCTTCATTCCTCCATCTATGTATACATCCATGTATTCTCCAATTTATGTATCAATCTATTTATTTATCCATACATTTATTCTTCTATCTATTATCCTTCCATTTATTATTCTATCTCTTTATCCATCCATTGTTTCCTCCATCCATTAATCCATCCATTTATTTTGCTTCTGTTTATCCATTATCTATTCTTCAATTTATTTATCCGTCAATGTATCCTTCCATAAATTTATTCATCCACTTGTTCTTTCTTTTTACCTCTTTATCCCAATCATAAAATTGACTGCCCACTAAAAGCATCGGACACCAACTACCAGTTCCACACCAAATGCAAACGTAAACATTTCTTGTGGGCAAAGACTTTCCAGGCGGAGCCGTCCCACAGCCGGAAATGATGATTTCCCACTCTTCCCCCCCCCCCCCCACCCTTTTGTCTACATTCACCAAACACTAAAACTGATGAATACTATTGTGGGACACCCCATCAAAGTGTTTAAGTAAATCAGCTAGATCATTAAGGAGTAAAACGTGCACCCAAACTATTAGTCTTGGATTTAGTGGCGTAGGCCGTAAAGGGTGTGGGGAGGAGGGGGGTTCCTTGGAGTCCAAAGTAGGCAGTTACTAAAACCCCTTAGGAAACAAATTCAGGTAATCACCACATGCTGTGACGGCGACAGTGCAGGCCGCCTTAAAATATTTTGAGAATTAGTTTTAATTGATAATGCATTATAAAATTTAAGAGCAAAATCTTTTCAACGTGTTGAAGCTAAAGATGCAATAAAATGATTTTTCCCTACAATTTTGTGTCATTAAAAGAGATCAGCACAAAGTAAAATCTATTTATATATTTATTTATATTATAATTCTTCAATAAATTGATCGTGGGCCCTTAATATATAGAAGATTCTTCTTTTTCTTTGTGGGTATAAAATGTTGACATAATTAGGAGGGGGTGCCATTGAAAGTTTCACAAGGTGGAAAGTGTACCAAAAAAATTCGTTAAAATTGTTGACGTAATTAATGGACGCCCTCTAACGAAATCCAAGCCCATTCTGATTATTATTTGGTTACATTTGATTGGTAAGGCGAGTTATTGTGAAGAAGTTAAAAAACAATTTGATTTTTGATTACTTCACACGTCTTCTTGACGGAAGGAGTCTAGCAAATAATCCACGCATAGTGATGTAAATGACAAAATACAATTCGTTAAATTATGGCTAAATGGTAATTATCTTAGAAGGCTTTATAAGTAGATCTAAATACTTTTTAAAAAATAATAATAAAATAAAACATATTTTTTAAAAAAATATTTAAAATGCTATTAAGTTTATTGCGTTAAAATATGTTTTATTATAACAAACGATTGCCCGAAAAAATGTAAAATTTTCGACTAATATTTCAGATCTGAATAAAAGGGATTTGTTTTCTTGGTTGTGATATTCTTTTTATCTTGCAATAAATTAAAGGGAGCGAGTCCTAAAAAGGATGTAATAAGATTATATTTAATGTTTTAATTATCTCCATCTGAAAGAGCTGGCGTTTTAAAAAAAGTTTCGTGATTCATGTTGTTTTGCTTAATGAGCTTTTTGCTAAACAAATGCAAACTCTTGAAATAAACATGCAAAAATATTTTTAATTTGAAATCTATAGCGCAAAATGTAAGAATAAACAGACCATTTTATATACTAAATGATGTACAAGGACGTAGTCTTTTTAACAAGTCTAATTTGTATTAATATTTGAAATTTTCTAGATGGCAATCTTCGTGAATGCCTAAACAAAGATAAGAAGATCAACTTCACCTCCATTTCAGTCTGCTGAATGTTTCATACTGCGTCTCTCTGAATTGGTTATTCGTATTCCTAGTTGCTTTTTAAATATCAATAGATTATAATAGATATGCTAAAAATTATTCCATTCCTAAACTTCCGTTGGTATGATCGAAGAGTTGACAAGTGATTAATTTGAGTACTTATATAGCGCTCATTTCCATGCTATGATAGCATGCTCACGGCGCTCCGATGTTCGAAATTGATCGAGAGGCCTCACTGCTGCCAGTTAGGCGCACGTGAACTCTGAACATAGAGAGACAGATGACGGCGCATTAATGAGGCCAATGGTGACATCGCCAGTCTTTTGATGCACTATTTTTGTGGGAGCTGAGTGTCAAGATCCCATCTTCCTTCTTCCCCACGAAAAACTCTTGCAGTTTTCTTTTTTTTTTTTAAGAAAGTGTTCGACATCGTGTAAGAATTTCACTACCAAGGAGATAGCTGTCATGGGTACACAGCTGACGTAGTCTAGTCGATGAGTCGTGAAAGCGGGGCAACTCTTTCAAGTTTAATTTCGCAGACCTTCAAAACAACCTGAGTGATTGCCACACAGCGTTCTACATAGTGTTGTTAAGAAATTACACACTTCCACCTCAGAGCTTCAACACGCTTGATGGTTATGAGGGAAAAGTTCAGCTAATAAACAATATTCAACTATCCAGGAATAAAAATTTGAGAGAAACAGTCCAAACAATCGGTTTTAATAGGTTAAAAGCACCAGCTACAATGCTTTTTTTAAAAACTTTTTAAAATGTCAATTTCGTCACTTTAATTTTTTTTTAAATATATTTTTGTTATAGGCCTATTTTTGGCAATGACCCCCCCTTTCCCCCCCCCCCCCCCCGGAGCTTTGGCTGAAAGAAACACTGCCTAAGTCCGTCAATTTCGTCACTTTAATAAAAAAAAATATATTTTTGTTATAGACCTATTGCGGCCGAATATTGTCATTGTGAAGTTTAATCCATAGATCAAAAGTTATATCAATATCTCAAAAATATGTTAGGAAATTTGATGTTTTTTCTTGTTCCCCATGTTTCTTTATGTGTTAAAACTATTTTAATGATCTCCCCCCCCCCCCCCCACCCCCGTGTTTTTTAAAAATCTCCCATAATGGTTTGTGAAGTTTAATCATAGATCAAAAGCTCTATCAACATCTCAAAAATCTACCAGAAGATCCCAATCACACTGTCATACTATCATTCTACCATACTATCATTTAATTTTATTCGTGTTTCTGTTTGTTCGCTGATGAAGGCTTCCTGCCAACACGTTCGTTGTTTCGTTGCGTTCCTTTTATCAGGTTTAACCTTACTGTGTTTTACTAATTTCCTATTGTGCTAACCTGATTGCAGTCTCTCCCATTATTACATTCTACCACGCACGTACCCTCATTATTTTTTTTTAATCAAGTGAAGTTAAAATTGCGGAGACAACACAGGACAAGGCCATGCGGAGACAACACAGGACAGGGCCATGCGGAGACAACACAGTACAGGGCCATGCATAGACAACACAGGACAGGGCCATGCAGAGATAACATAGGACAGGGCCATGCGGAGACAACACAGGACAGGGCCATGCAGAGACAACCCAGGACAGGGCCATGTGGAGACAACCCAGGACAAGGCCATGACGAGACAACTCAGGACAGGGCCATGCAGAGATAACATAGGACAGGGCCATGCGGAGACAACACAGGACAGGGCAATGCGGAGACAACCAAGGACAGGGCCATGCGGAGACAACACAGGACAGGGCCATACAGAGACAACCCAGGACAGGGCCATGCGGAGACAACACAGGACAAGGCCATGCGGAAACAAACCCAGGACAGGGCCATGCGGAGACAACCCAGGACAGGGCCATGTGGAGACACACAGGACAGGGCCATGCGGAGACAACCCAGGACAGGGCCATGTGGAGACAACCCAGGACAATGCCATGACGAGACAACCCAGGACAGAGCCATGACGAGACAACCTAGGACAGGGCCATGACGACACAACACAGGACAGGGCTATGCCGAGACAACCCAGGACAGGGCCATGACGAGACAACCTAGGACAGGGCCATGACGAGACAACCTAGGACAGGGCCATGGCGAGACGACCCAGGACAAGGCCATGCGGAGACAACCCAGGACAGGGCCATGACGAGACAACCTAGGACAGGGCCATGACAAGACAACCCAGGACAGGGCTATGCGGAGACAACCCAGGACAGGGCCATGACGAGACAACCCAGGACAGGGCAATGCGGAGACTATTCAGAAAATGGCCATGACGAGACAACCCAGGACAGGGCAATGCGGAGACAACCCAGGACAGGGCCATGACAAGACAACGCAGGACAGGGCCATGCGAGACAACCCAGGACAGGGTCATGGCGAGACAACACAGGACAGGGCCCTGAAGAGGAAAGCTTCTCCTAAAGTGACGCAGGAAAATGATGCTGCTCCCCCAAGCGGGGCGGACCATTAAAAAGACTAATTTTGGCGCGCCTTGTCTTTCGGGGGTGTATGGGATGTTAAGAATATCTTGGAGGTTATCAATCGCAATTTTACTTTAAGCATAGCTTTACAAAGAGTAGGCCTGTTCTCTTTTTCTCTAAGATTTACGTTTAATATTTCTGAGCAAATAAATTATTCTAGTAATTCTTGTTGACCGCTTTAAACAAAAAAAAATTCTTGTCAGCTTAATATCTGATACGAGTCTCGTTGAGTCTTTAAATATTAAACTGATTTTTTTTTTTTTTTTTTTTTGTTGGGACTTAGGCAGTGTTTCTTTCGGCCAAAGCTCCGGGGGGGGGGGGGTGGGCACTGCCAACAATAGGCCTATAACAAAAATAGAGGGGTAGACTTCCACCTCTCGGGGCAGGGGGATAGGTAACCCTGAAGATGAGATAAAAATCCACAAGAAACTTCCTGGGATCTATTATTTTCACATCTCTAATATTTAACATCAGTAGTTAAAAGTTATGAAAAAAAATCATACTAGCAAGTTTAAAAATCTATACGTTCTTTACAAAGATGCTGTCCACAATGCCGGTATTAATAATCTAATGGAATTTAAAATGTTAAGTTTTAAAATATGCTATCTATATGTACCGTTTGGCAGCATCAACAGTTTGAGAACAACCGTTTTACTATATTATACCATTTCCACCTTCTTGAAAATTTGTAAGAACGTTCTTTAGCAACCAGTAAGCATTCCTATACATACGAATTTCAAACTTTTTAGCCCAATTTTGGATCATTGTTTGGATCTGATCATAGTCAGGAATATTTCGGTTGTTTTCTCCACCATTACCCCAAGGTCTAGGATGACTGCATCGCTGTATTCGACACATAGACCTGCGGTTCTCAACCTGTGGGTCGCGACCCCTTTGGGGGTCGAGCGATCCTTTCCGAGGGTCGCCTAAGACAATCGGAAAACGCATGTATTGTACAGTTATGAGGTAGCAATGAAAATAATTTTGTGGCTGGGGGTCGCCATCACATGAGGAACTGTATTAAGGGGTCGCGGCATTAGGAAGGTTGAGAACCACTGACATTGACTATAACTAATAAATTTGCCAGCTTGTGCAGACGCCCTGTCAAGGCAACAGGATCTAAGAAGGACAATTAGAAGTTCACTTTATTGTTTTAAATATAATTTTTAAGCATGTAATTTTTGAATGGTGATAGAGATCCGTTTGGACCATTTTCCTCTATAACATGACTGCACAACATACGGCCCGCAGCCCACATGCGGCTCGCCAGCACCCACTTGGCGGCCCACGAAGTAGCTAAATATTCTTTATTTTTGTTTTCTTAATAGCTTTTCCATTGTTCTACTTTCTTTTGGCCCGCAAGTTAAGTTTTTCATAAAGTATTACGGCCCGCCTTACATTTTGAGTTGTGCAGGCCTGACCTATAAGAACAGCATGTATGTCATAAGTACACGGGATAAGGCATTGTTTTGTAACCTACAACATCTCACCAAGTTATTAATTATTTTTTTTTCCGAATTCTTTATATTAACACTTAGCTTTGTTAAAAAAAATATTTTTTTAAAGTGAAAATAAATCAATTTTGTATACTTACTTTAAAACCATGGTCTAAATGAAATATAAATAAGTCAGCTTGTATGTACTCATTTTGCAGATCAACTAAATCAACGAATGCCCGTAACAAAGTAAATGAACAAACAGGCGTAGCGTAGGGGGGGGGGCAGGGGGTACAGATGTACCCGGGCGCCAGCTAGTTAGGGGCGCCAAAATGTGCTTTGGTATTATTTTATTGATGACCATAATGGGTTTGAGAGTTGAAAAAAGGAAAAGAGGGCGCTTTAAAGGGAATCTTGTCCCCGGGCGCCAAACACTCTAGCTACGCCACTTTGAACAAAGCTTCAATGCATATTTCCCCAAGAAATCATCAAAGGAGAAATAATTAACAGAATATTTAGGCAGGGTTTCCCAAAATTTTCTATGCTCCTCACCCACAAATAATCTCGCACCCCCAAATAATCTCGCAGCCCCAAATAGTCTCGCACCCCCAAATAGTCTCGCATCCCCAAATAGTCTCGCACCCCCAATAGTCTCGCACCCCCAAATAGCCTCGCACCCCCAAATAGTCTCGCACCCCCAAATTATAGTCTCGCACCCCAAATAGTCTCGCACCCCCAAATAGTCTCGCACCCCCAAATAGTCTTGCACCCCCAAATAGTCTCGCACCCCCAAATAGTCTCGCACCCCCAAATAGTCTCGCACCCCCAAATAGTCTCGCACCCCCAAATAGTCTCGCACCCCCAAATAGTCTCGCACCCCCAAATAGTCTCGCACCCCCAAATAGTCTCGCACCCCCAAATAGTCTCGCACCCCCAAATAGTCTCGCACCCCCAAATAGTCTTGCACCCCCAAATAGTCTCGCACCCCCAAATAGTCTTGCACCCCCAAATAGTCTCGCACCCCCAAATAGTCTCGCACCCCCAAATAGTCTCGCACCCCCAAATAGTCTCGCACCCCCAAATAGTCTCGCACCCCCAAATAGTCTCGCACCCCCAAATAGTCTCGCACCCCCAAATAGTCTTGCACCCCCAAATAGTCTCGCACTCCCAAATAGTCTTGCACCCCCAAATAGTCTCGCACCCCCAACTATTTTTTGACAAAATATCGCATCCCCTAAAAAAATTAATTTCAATTTTAAATTAAAACAAAATCAAAATCAATTTTTTTTTTACTTTTAAAATACAAAGACGACTGCATAATTTTTTTAGGAAAATATGTCATTGTTAAAAAAATCATCATTAACATAAGCCTAATGGGATTTAGGTATTTTGTAAAAATATGACATAGTACTCCAGTATTTTATCATGAAATTTTCAAAAGGCTTTGTTAAGTTTAGGGGAAGCTTGTCTTCCTTTTCTTATTTTTATCTCTGTATTCATAGTGGTAATTATGTTAGGTTACTTAAAAGGTTAATTCTCTATTTTTTTTTTTAAATAAAAATTTAAAAATAAAAATAGGTTATGATAAAAATCCCTGTTTAAATGATTTTGAATTGAATTCATTAAAATATGATTTTTTTTTTTTTAAGATGGTAGTTAGCCTGACCAAATTTAATACTTTTGGACAGTCCTGGGGAGACTATCAAACTAATATTTGGTAACCTGAAGAAAAGGGGAAGTAAGTTATTTTTTTGCGTCATTCTTTTTATTTTGCGTTAAATAAAGTGAATTGTGAGTCCTGCACGGGACATAACAGGTTAGTGGTTTATTAATTAATTTATTGATAAACTATATTTTTGAAGAGCACGTTTTAAAAATAATTGCGTGAATCAAGCTTTTTTATGTAATAAATTATTCCATAAATATGATAAATCTTGAAATGTATGTGCAGAAAATATTTTTTAATTAGATAAACTAAAGCGCATCATGCAGATAAAACGAACAATTTAAAATATGAAAAGCTGTGAGTAGAGATGGTCTTTCAACGCAATGTCGATAGGTGAGGCACGGGCTACTCATATAAGAGTAATTTTCTAGATGGCATCCCAAAGGTGCCCAATACGAATCATCCACCGGCCCAACCCCAACCCCCAAAGCATCCGCCAAACCCACCCACCCCGCCTCACGCGCGCCCTACATCACACGAACATAGCATGACGAAATGATCACAGAATACACAATAATGGCGTCGGATCCCATCCTTGATCACCCCCACAACCAACCATCACCCCCACCGCATCATCCCCATCAATGCCATGCGCCGCCCATACACACTCACTCACATTGGTGGCCCGCAAAATGGAAATACAAAATATCTCAGCAATGTAATCAACTTATGATCACATTTAATTACTGAAGCATGTAATGACTTCGGGACGCTGCAGCATACAAATGAAACCCCAAAATTGTCTAGGTACACCCCAAGTCTCCTTATACACTTATATCTTTCTTTTTGGCAATTATGTATATGCCATATAGATCATTTACACATTACCACTTCTTGCCAAAAGACCAAGTCTACACACAGCATTTCGCATGTTAAGTTGTTCGTTTCATCTCCTTGATGTGTTTTAGTTTCTTTAATTGTCTGAACGTACATTTTATTAGATTTGGCATATTTATGAAACAATTTATCAAGCCAAAAAAAACTTCCAGTCATAAAGGAGTGACCAACAGTTTAAGTTCCACATGAACTTGAAGAACACATTCTCTCTAAAAACAAATCGAAACCATTTGAAGGGCTCAAGGGAAACCCCAATGATGTCAGGTTTTGAGAGTTTTGAGTAAATTAATAATAATAAAGTTACGAAATTCCTCATAAAAGTATCAAAATGTCAACATTTATAAATATTTATTTTTTGACAACGCTGCTTTTTCAGTTGGACCTATGTGTCATTTTATTCGGTTGAATGGAATGTAGCCACACGGGAGATAACTTGCAAATTTCGAATTTTAATGTTGAATCTCGTCCGATTTAACCAACTCTCAACCGTGATAAATACTCGCTATTGTCTTCCAAAAAAAAAAGAAGACTTTAATTAACTAAAACCAACAACTAACAAAACTCCATGAAGACCATGACAATTAAAAAAATTTAGTCGTTTATATACCTCCAGATTTCCCTCTGTCTGATGGTGAGAGGTCTCTCTAGATCTCCCTCTGTCTGATGGTGAGCGGTCTCGCCAAATCTGTATCGGTTTCTACTTTCTAAGGGTCTCAAATTTATTCCACTCAAGTCTTCCATCGATCGTTATCAATTACTTGTTGACTCGTATCACTATTTTCGATCATTGAGAAAACCGTACTACTTTTATGATACAAATGGGATGATATGTTCTCCTTTCAGAGTAAACGCAAATCCCTGAACACAACCCTAAGATCAATCCAAAGCTTTAGATCTCTACATTAGTAGTACTAATCATGATCTAAACCAGTGGTTCCCAAGCTTCCTAATGTCTGGACCCTTTAATACAGCCCCTCATGTTGTGGTGACCCTCCAGCCATAAAATTATTTTTTGTTTCTACTTCATAACTGTAGAGTATATTTCTTTTCCTATGGGCTTAGACGACACCTGGGAAAGGGTCGCCTGACACCCAAAACTTTCGCCATTGCAACCTCTCTAAACAAGGATCTAAGGCACCGTCGGTGTTACGTAAACGTAACGACATTGTGATTAAACGTGCTGATGAGGATGACAGAAAGAAAACGGATTAATCACATCTGCCTACTACAAACCCACAGAGAGATATAGCTACCCATTGTACTCATCCTCTCACCCCAAATCATGCAAAGACTCTACACCATTCTGACAACTTCTCAGACTACGTCGCCTCTGCCAACTTGATGAAGACTTTTTAGATAGAGCTTATGAAATGATGGACTTCCTCCGCTCCAGATCTTATCCTGAAAGTACCCTAGTCTCGGCACTCAATCGTATCAACACTATCTCACGGAATGGTGCTTTTAAGCCTCGTCCAAACAAAAATGAAGATCGAACAAATATCATACTAACTTACCACCCTCACAATGTGATTAATAAAAAATATTCATAAAGAATCGACACATTCTTCTTGCTCACCCCGATAACAACAAGCTATTTTCACCCCGCCCCCCCCCCCCCCCTTTCCTTTTTTTTTACGTATTGTCTTCAGACAGACAAAAATCTAAATGACTTTCTGGTTCACAGATACCTCCAAGCTGACCCGTCTTGAGTTGGGACTAAACCATGCTCAAAAAGCAGTTGTAGGACTTGCCCCCATACTCCCCAAACCAAAAACAATAGCCTCTCTCAAAGTACTTTTACCATCAAAGAGGGCTTCGCGTATGGTAGTTGTAATGTGATGTATGCGATTGTGCGCCGTAGATGCCGCTTTGTTGAAACTGGACCGGACAAATATTCCCTGTTCAATATCACGAAGATGTTCAGTGAACCTATCTGATAATCTTCTATCAGTTTCTCCTATATAACATGTAAAGGGACATTACATGTATCCATTACGGCTTGGGTACTGCGCTATATGAGACCACTAATAATAATTTACGGCACTGATTTTCTGTACCAACACACCAGAGAGAGATATAATGGAAAACAAATTAATTCAGCTTTTCGGCACAAAATCACCATATGGAATGAATCAAGTACTCTCCTACCAGCTTCTAAATTATTATTTTAATTTTTTAAATATATTATTATTTTCTTTCTTATATTTCATATATGTCCGAAATATTTTAGTCCGTTAAGATTTAAGATCTCATTTGTTTACAGTAACAATTCATAAATTCTTTCACTTCTTTTAATCTTGGTTTTGAAAAATCAAACTTCCGGCAATAACAAATGGCGAACACTTTAGTTTTGAACTTGTTTCTATTTCTTGTTCTATTTTTATCTGTCCTTTTTGCTGATGAAGGCTCTAAGCTGAAACGTTCTTGTCTAATTGTCCTGTTTCTTAATTCAAGCTCCCACATACCTTGTTCAACTATATTATCCTTAACACATCTTGAGCGCAGTCTTTCATGCCTTCATTTATTTTCTCGAACTCTGAACGTAGGTACTTCGCCGAAGCAAGGGACACTCTTAGAAAATTTGTATCGGAAATGTGGGTCGGCGTAATAGAATCCGAGTTTTTTTTTGTTTAACGTGAATGTAATTTTAATAACACAGGAGTCCTTTTGACCTATAATTAAGGTCTGACTCCGCCCATTTACTTTAGGAGAAATGTTTAGCTATGTTCCCATTTATTTCTTTTTGTTCTTTATATCAACTTTTAGTGAGGAAAATCGTATGTCAATATAAGGCATCTTTCCCTCAAAAATTTTTATAGAAATTTAAAGATGATGCCTTTCATATTAAATTCTGCAAAACATTATATATTGATGTATATGTGTGCCAATTCTCATTGATGTAGGTCGTGTCCAACGTTCGCTACGCATGTCCCAGTAACCTGCATTACCATAAGGTCGCTCAGCCTAATTTCGACATGGCGTGGCCACACCCCCTTTTAATTGGGGAAGATGCCGATACTTAGGAAATATTTAATTATTACTACTATTTACATCAAAATATTTGAAAAATTATGTTTTAGAATGAACTTACATGTTATTGAAAGTATAATATTTTAATTTGAGGTTAAAAACCCGGTAGAGTCCATATTATAATGGGTCATCATTTGCCGTGTGCAAAATGTCATGGCCATTCACAGTCACTTGCATAATGGCTATACCGTACTACTATCTCATTCATAAAAGGTTGCCGTGTGCAAAAACTATTAAACTAGGCCAGTGAAAGCTTTAATTAATTAGTCATGCGCCAAAGTTGAAAGTTCAACATAAGTAGTTCCCGAACAGTAATAAGGGGATGCGTTGCCTTATATAGATTATATAGCATATGCCGGTATAATGAACTCCGTGCCGTAGATTTGGTAAACAGAAAAGACTTATATTAATATTAATACATTATATTAAATTTACTGATATACATAGTGCATAGTTAGATAAATTATAATTTATATATAATTGTATCATATTATTTTTAATACAGCATTAGTTCTGTAAATAAAAGTCATATAAAATTATCATTAAAACGAGTTATTTAGCTCGTGACGCGAACAGCAGAATCGGGTCACAGAATGTGGCGATGCGGTCCATGTTAAAAAAGGACAAACGAAGTCGTACTTTAAAAATTCATAACTTTAAAACTACAACAGCTAAAAATATGATTTTGGTGTTATAATTCTGTAAAAAATTAGCTCTATTCAAATATGCCATTGGTTTATTTTTACAAAATTTTTGAATTTTTTACCAAAGTACCTACTGAACGCAGTCCT
Organism: Omphiscola glabra; assembly: GCA_964017045.1. Taxonomy (NCBI): domain Eukaryota; kingdom Metazoa; phylum Mollusca; class Gastropoda; family Lymnaeidae; genus Omphiscola; species Omphiscola glabra. The sequence continues at coordinate 25,234,556 of OZ024805.1, forward strand.
TCTTCATTTTCTTCTTCATACTTCATGAATGCTTTCATTTATTATTGAATGCAGCCCCTCATATCCTCTTCCAGAAAAGGGTGATTATCTGGTTTCTTTTTTCGCACAAAAATGAGAATTTTGAAAAAATATTAAGTTGATAGATGGGATAATCAATCACAGCATTATATTATGTTCACCTGATATTAAGTGTTTTATAAAATTTGCAACCGTTGAAATGAATTGCACTATGTTATACTATGACTATGATGATTAAAATATTCTAAAACAGGACATGGGCAAGTTTCTCACACCTTCGAGAGATAAATACCATGATACCCAAAAACTTAGCATAATTGAAACTTCACTACCAGAAGCCTGACTGCTAAGGATTGCTCTGACCCTAGGAATTTTAATGATAAAAAGTGCACCTTATTATTATTATTAAATAATATTAAATATTAATTAATAATCATATTCACAAAAACAACATTATTTATAGTAAATACAAAATACTAATAGTAATAGGCCTAAATATTATTGTGACATCCTATTTTCAAATAGTAGGCTACTACAAATGGTAGTGCTTATTGATAACTTTATTCAACACTGCTTATTTTTTAATAAAATATCTACAATTTTGTTTCTGAGTTCTTGGGAAATATGTGATTGGACTTGTTGTAATTGTAAGGTTTAATAAGGTGTTTTCATCTTGAAATTATTTTTAAAAGTAGATTACCACTCATTTATATTTCAGAGCAGAGTTTAATTTAAAATATTGTCACAGTGAGGTGGATAGGGGATCCTCAGAAAACCCCCAAATAGCATCACCAGACAATCTCTAACATGGAATTTACAGGGAAAAAGATAGAGGGAAGGCTAAAGAAGACGTGGAGATGCAAGCTAGAGGCAGACATGCAAAGTATGGGATACACCTGGAAGCAACTGGAAAGGAAAACACAGGACCGTGATGAATGGAAAATTCTTGTAGGGTAAAAAGGCATAAGTAAGTAAGTATGCATTGTTGCAGTATATAGAAGTATACATTATATACTGGTTTTTAAAATCTAATGCAGTGTACTACGAATGTGCGTACTGTATATTTTAATGCATAATTCAGAAATGATTTCCTTAAACTTGGTAAAGGGATGTAAAAAATAATATCTAGAGACAGGAAGACCTAAATAGTAAATGGCATATGCTCCCCTGGAAGTTGAACAGATAGAGAAGAAGAGTACTACTAATTATCTTTCTAACTATTTCATAACTTTTCAAACATCACTTCAAATGACTAAATCAGTTAAAAAATTATATTGATTATTTGTTCTTAATCAACTTTTCTTTTATTGATGAAAGTGCATGAGAGCTTTACTATACTTGAACAATGTAGCAGTATCCTTCAGAAATATAAACTATTTTTCTATGATTCTATATCCAGTCAAGTGTGCCTATTTAAATCTGTATTATATTTAAAGTCCAGTGCTTCTATATTCTACAAAAGAAGTAAAATAGGGGTCTATTATATTACTCTAACAATAAAATTCTGGTGCTAAGATTTTATTAAAAAGTATACCTAAGGGGTCACCACAGGTATGCAATATAATAATTGACCTATAGTAAATTTATTACTGCAAAATGAAAATGTTGAATACTTTAATTAAAGTAAAAGGATATCCATATGTTAACACAAGGGAGGAGTTGATTTTGGAGTTTTTAACTTCTAATTTACTTTTAATCAGGGGTTTGGAATCTGAGCTCTGGAGCAGTCCTATTTTGCCTGAATGTCTGGAGCAGTCTTATTTTGCCTGGATGTCTGGAGCAGTCTTATTTTGCCTGGATGTCTGGAGCAGTCTTATTTTGCCTGGATGTCTGGAGCAGTCTTATTTTGCCTGGCTGTCTGGAGCCGTCTTATTTTGCCTGAATGTCTGGAGCAGTCTTATTTTGCCTGGATGTCTGGAGCAGTCTTATTTTGCCTGGATGTCTGGAGCAGTCTTATTTTGCCTGAATGTCTGGAGCAGTCTTATTTTGCCTGGATGTCTGGAGCCGTCTTATTTTGCCTGGATGTCTGGAGCAGTCTTATTTTGCCTGGATGTCTGGAGCAGTCTTATTTTGCCTGGATGTTGAGCTGGTAAAATGTCTTACTGACCTGAGCGCCAATTTTTTTAAATTAATGGATAAAAATAATAAAAGTGTAATTTGCACTTTTCAGTTTTAAAATTAATTATTAAAATTGATACCCACTTATTCTATCAGCTATGTTGCCCCACTCTTCTACATCTATGTTGCCCCACTCTTCTACATCTATGTTGCCCCACTCTTCTACATCTATGTTGCCCTACTCTTCTACATCTATGTTGCCCCACTCTTCTACATCTATGTTGCCCTACCATTCTATCAGCTATGATGCCCCACTCTTTTACATCTATGTTGCCCTACCATTCTATCAGCTATGTTGCCCCACTCTTCTACATCTATGTTGCCCTACCATTCTATCAGCTATGTTGCCCTACCATTCTATCAGCTATGTTGCCCCACTCTTTTACATCTATGTTGCCATACCATTCTATCAGCTATGTTGCCCCACTCTTCTACATCTATGTTGCCCTACCATTCTATCAGCTATGTTGCCCTACCATTCTATCAGCTATGTTGCCCCACTCTTTTACATCTATGTTGCCATACCATTCTATCAGCTATGTTGCCCCACTCTTCTACATCTATGTTGCCCTACCATTCTATCAGCTATGTTGCCCCACTCTTTTACATCTATGTTGCCATACCATTCTATCAGCTATGTTGCCCCCTCTTCTACATCTATGTTGCCCTACCATTCTATCAGCTATGTTGCTCCACTCTTTTACATCTATGTTGCCATACCATTCTATCAGCTATGTTGCCATACCATTCTATCAGCTATGTTGCTATACCATTCTATCAGCTATGTTGCCATACCATTCTATCAGCTATGTTGCCATACCATTCTATCAGCTATGTTGCCATACCATTCTATCAGCTATGTTGCCATACCATTCTATCAGCTATGTTGTCATACCATTCTATCAGCTATGTTGTCATACCATTTTATCAGCTATGTTACCATACCATTCTATCAGCTATGTTGCCATACCATTCTATCAGCTATGTTGCCATACCATTCTATCAGCTATGTTGCCATACCATTCTATCAGCTATGTTGCCTTGACTTTACCTGTTATGTTTTAAGATGACTATGGCATATTGAAAACAAATTTGCACATTGTTTGGTGCACTTTTGGGGAATTTTATTTTTCAAGCTATTAAATGAATATTTCACATCTACTTTAGCTCTTGCTTTACATATTGATTGAAATGAATGAATTTGTATATAGTGCTTGTATCCATGTTACTTTAGCATGCTTACAGTGCTCTGATGTTCTTAAATGTAATTAAAGAAAAACGTCTTTAAATATTTCTTAAATGATTGTTTTATCATTTTCAATTTCCCTGAAAGTTTGAGGCAAACTGTTCCATTATGTTGGCGCTATCGCTTCAAAAGAGCACTCTGTATGACTTCCTTCTGTGTCCATCCACACACATGTAAGGAGAGTTTGTATATGCCAAGGCTTATTTTTATCTTTCTTGACTTAACCTGACACATTTAAAAAGTTTGGGAAATATAAGTTATTTTTTTTTTTTGTATTTTAAAACTTATTTAAAATTATTATTTGTTGGTTATGTATGAACATTTTGCTCAATAGACATTTTAAATTTCTGATCATTCGGGTGGAGAAGTTCATTTCCTGAATATTTTTAGTAACTAAAAAAAATCAAATTAAGAAGTCAATGACTTCTTTGGCCAAATCATTAAGTCATCTTTATGGGGGAAACTCTGATATCTTTTGTTAAATTATTAACTCAACTTCATGGGAAAAAATCCTTCCATTTCACTACACAACTTATTGGGACAAAACTAAGACATCATTTCTTTTACAAATTATTTTAGAGTAGGCACACCACCCTAACTGGATCTGCCTATGAGCAAAACCAAATATCTGAACAGCTTTTCAAATAAATAAATTCTTGTTAAAAATATGTTTTTTAAAGTATAATCTTTTTATTTTCTTCTGATAGTTAATACCTGGTACAAGAAGATGTTATGCTTACAAGTCAAGCCAACTTTACATATGTGAAGTGGACTCTCATCTGAAGCAGACTCTAATATTGATCATGGACAAGAATGTTCCATGTTAGTTCGTCTTAAATTTCAAACATATATAAATAGAAAATGTTAAACATATTTTTAATGCTGTTTTTTAAACCTTTATTGATATCCTGAAATGTTCATGTAGGTTTCAATTTAGAATTGTTTACTCTATAACTTTTGCTTATAGAATGCCATAATAGTTAATAATTAATCAAAATTAAGTTATAAACAAACTAAAAACATTCTACTGTAATAGCATACACTGATCTAAAATGTAATTATTTTTTTTAAACCTGCAGAATGTCTAAATCAGAAAGACCAAGTACATGATCATTGGAGGGACTCGATGGAGTATGAGGGACTAAGTACATCTTGGAGTCAAGATTAAGAACTCATTGAAACCAAATTCATTACATTTGACAGTGATATATAAATATTTAAGTATGATTATTGCACTAATTCAGTAATTCTCAACCTGTGAGTCAGGACACCTTAGAGTAGGGTCATTTAACAAAGTACCATAAATTTGAGTGGTTTTAAAAAAAGATTATTCTTTTACCACCTTTCATTTTAAATTGAAAAATGAATGTGGGCTGCATTAACTTTGCAAATTATTAATGTATGAGATGTTGTAATTTAAAAAAAAATTGTAATCCTCATATGCATATTAAATCACTTTTCATAACTGCGGAGCAAGTATGCAAGTTATACAATTTATCCCCTCTTCTAGTCAAATAAATGGCTTTTAATTAATTGAATTCCAATCTTTTACTGGTCAAGGAATGATACTATTGTCGATTGACTGCCTCTTAGGAAGATTTATACATGGTCAGGTTTCTCTTCTACAATTACCTCTCTTTTCCATTGTACCAGTTCTTTTTTTGTTTTGTGTTCCATGTTCTGTCCATCTTAGCACTGTCCTGGGACGTAAGTTTGGTGGTATTCTACGGATATATACACGTGGTCTCACTTGGTTGTTACTCTTGATTGGCATTTTACTTTTTCAATGTATTGTCTTAGGACAGATTATTCTATGGGAGCTTCATAGGCGTTTGGTCTGGATAAATTCTAGCTCCCATTTTAATGTGATAGTGGCCTATCAGCAAAGAGGAATATATCAAGATATTGTTACTGTGACAGTTGACACCTATGTGACCTCACTTCCTAGGTATTTACACTCTGTAACATCTCTGGGTGGCTGTTGTTCAGTGATTGTGTTCTCCACTTGTGTTTTTTTCTTCTCATAATCTGTTTTCCTGGTTTTGATCTTAGACCCTATATGGTCATAAAAACATACGCTATTTTGGCAATTTTAGCTAGTCTTAATGCATGGTCATAAAATTGCACATTATAAAATAAATGAAATATTAAACCAAATAAAGTCAAAGCATACAAAACAAACTATCCCAAAGTCGGATTTAAAATAAATTAAAATTTTTCATGAATTCCCAAAAGTGGATTTGGGGTGTGATTGGACACTTGCCTTGTGTTGTCCAATACAAAGCTGTTGACATTTTTACTCACAGGAATCTTTTCACTTTTTTTACGTCCTGTTAGCACACCTGGTTGTGAATTTAACTTAACAATTGTTTGCTTTACATGGAAAAAAGGGTTGAATGTTTTTATTCCAAAAAATATCATTGACATGACAATTGTTAAAAGTATTAATGGAACACATTTTCCATGGCTTTCTAATATTTGTAAAGATATTTCATATTGGCAAGAGTGAAGAAATTGTTTTGCAATATCCACTTGAAATTTATGATGTTAATATATGTTGAAATTTTTTTTTTTTATATTGTATGTGCAGAAAAAAATAATTTTTTGTATGATTTTCAATGTGCAGAAAAAAATGAATACAATTCATATTCTCTTGACTACTTAATATTGAATACATTGATGCATGTATACATTTCTAAGTAGACTAAGTAGAAAGAAATGTAAAAATATGTAATTGATGTTATAATTTTTTTTCTAGTAGATAAATTGTTAGCTCAGGTACATGTTGCAATTAAAATTGCATGTGTATGTACCAAGTTAGCATCTTTGCTTGCATGTGATTTATTCCAATTAACCTGTTATGTCATTTATTCCATTTAACATGTTGTCATTTATTCCATTTAACATGTTATGTCATTTATTCCATTTAACATGCAGTTGTTACTGTACTTATATTTTATTGTTTCTTTGTATTGATTGTGGTCGCTGATGGAAAGGGAAACTGCAATAGCAGGTTCATATTTTCTAATGGGCCACCATCAATGCATCACTAGTGCATGCTCATTCTGACTTGCACATATTCTGTGTTTATTTGATTCCCTGCTTGGTCACACTCCATTTTCTTTGTGTTGTGTTCACTTTCTCATCTTAATTTATTGGATTGTATTTTGGATGTTCCTTGATTTAGTATTTAGTAAAGTTGAAATATGTTTTTGGTTTGACAGCTTCTTTCTTCAACTTCAAGCAGCCACTAACTGGGACAACCATGGGTTTCCAGCAGGTATTTGTGTTCATTTGTGATTAATTTGGGGGAATGCAGGGTGGGCTTGTCTAGTGGCTGGGCTGGGGGGGGGGGGAGAAATAATGGGGTTGCTGTTTTGCAATTTGATGATTTGTTTAATTTTTAAATGGAAGGATAAATAAAGTTTATTTTTAAAAAAGAATTTTTCTTTGTTTTTGATGTGCCCGTGTTGTGGTTTTGTAGGGGGTGGGTTGCTTCCCTTTGTTCGGCGGGGTTGTCTCCCCTTTTTTGGGCCATTATCTGGGATTTTTCTTTCGATTTGTTTTTTGGTCTTTCTATGGGGGGTCATCTTCCCCCCTGTCGCATTTGCGTTTTCTTTTGGGTGAGTTGGTATTCGGGCAGGATTTTTTTGTGAGGTTTTTTTTTTCCCACCTCAGACTGGCCTCCCCGACCTCCATCCCCCAGGATCATTTGGGTTATGTTTAAAAGGTAGCCAATTGTAATAGGTGTTTGTAAATTTACAACATATCAACTTGATTTGCTAATATAAAGTATACAAAAGCATATTTATGTGGTATTATATAAAAGCAGTCATTAAAAACATGTCTCTGGTCATTAAAATAGAATCATAATATATTAATTGCATATGCCTATCTAAATAATGTAGCATATAAACTTAATTAAATATACCATTGTGTTATCTTTCTTTTTCCATGCCTTTTTTGCTCCCCCTGGTTTTCATCTTCACAAAAATGCAATTCTGTGGTATCCAATAAAGTCACTGATTTAGAACGAAAACATTTCATGACATCAACTTGGTCTTGTTCACCACAACTGATACAACTTTTAAGCATAGATCTATATTTTGAAAATGAGTAATAAAATTTAGTGGTCCGACAGATCCATCATTTCAATAAAAAAATTAACGAAATTGACAGCAGAACATCATTTTTTTCAATTTTTACGATAACAGGGAAACTGTCATGTATTTTATTATTTTTTTTAAATCTTAAGACTGCATTCTTACGGTCTAAGAGAGGCTATCGTGTATTTCTTTTTTTAATTTTAAGATTGGAACAGTTACCCCCCATTTATTTTGTGTCATTTGTTTAGGAGTTAATTTCTTTCTGTGCCAGGCTATTTCCCTTTGATCGTAAAATAATTTACCTCGAAGATTCTTTTTTCTTGGTTATCTCTCTTTGGACAAATTTAAAAATTATCATAAAAGTGAATTTATAGATTTAAAAAAAACAATTTAAACCAATGGTATAAGGTACAAATTTACAACAATTTTAATTTAATTAAGCCCTTTTAAAAATTGTATTTACAATTGGGACAATTTATGGCAATTATAATTTAGTTTTTACTCTACTACTGGAAATTTCGTATCAAATAAATTAATAGTTCAAATTGTAAATGTCAGTAGAAATTGGAATAAGAATGTTGAAAAAAAACTTCTCCTTAGTTAATAACATTTATTTTAAGAATTTATTAAAACTTTAGGGCCATTTATTAAAGTAATTTTAAAAAATTGGTTTGATACTTCTTCAATGTGCTCAGTGATAGTTAATATTAATTGCTCAACTGTAATTATTAGTAATATTCCAAAAGTAAAAAGTTTGTGTTTTGTGTCAAGGTTTTTGTCCTCATCCCTCGACTCAAACAATCTGTTATTTCTTACAGCTGGACTTAGCAGCAGGAACGAGATACACAAACTCCTTTCTGCATTTGAAAACTTTACAAAATACAAAAATGCATGAGGTTACCAAAAAAACAGATTGCTATCAAAAGGATTATGTCACAAATACTGGTAGAGCAAAACTGCTCAGTATTTTTTTCTGAGGTTGGCAAGGGAAGGATCTTAGCATGTACCTCTCTATATTTAAAAATTATATAAATACCAGGTACCTTTATATAAATAAAAGTATGGTAGTGTAAAAAAAAAAAGATTGAGATTAATTAATCTTCCAAATGTTCCTACTTGTTTTGTTTTTTCTTAATTTAGTCTTAAACACGCAACTTTGATTAATAAATGAAGAGTTTAAAGTTTGAGTGCACACAATCCCAATGCAAAAAATTAAATAGTTACAATTAGTATCAAATAAAACAATAAAGAGAATGATCAAGTCCAAGCCTTATTTTTTCCATAAGATCGACAAAGTTTTGATTGTTACAACATCCAACATATCACAACAATTGAGAACAAAGTAAATAAAAACAAACCAAAACAAATTAGTAATGTAATTATTTTATTAAATTATTCATGTCAATCATTCAAGAGAAACATTGGAAAACTCGTTCCATTGTTGATGTCAGTTATTCCACATCCCAATTACAACTGATAAAATAAACTTAAAACCTCTCATTCATCTATAAATCAAAACCAGCATTGTCTAATTATATTATACACTTTTTTAAAATTTAGGTCAATTATAAATAACTGTTTTACGTATTTAAAATGTTTACTGAGAATTTTTTCAACTAACATTAGAAGAGTATTTTTTAATAAAAATCACCGAAGTTGAAATACAGAAATTTCATGAAAATATAGTAAAAATTGAACATGTAAGTGTAAGTATATTTATACCATAAACAATGTATGGTAATATTTTATTATTTTGTAACTCTTTATGTCTTAAAATTATCTGAAACAATATCTTGCATTTTCTTTGTACTGTACAAATTCATTAAAACAAATAGATTTGATTAATCAAAAATGCTTTCACGACATAAAAATGACTGCCAAATCAGGAGTTATTGAACCAATTAAGTAAAATACGAAATTTGGGTTATTGAATAAATTGTATAATATATTATTAGGCTGTTTACTTGAGATTCGTGATCATAAAATAACACAAAAGCCAGCGAGGTGAGTAACTATTCCACACAGCACAGCAATGTCTCGAGTTTAACTGCCATCATGTCGGAGTTTTTTCAGATTCTCTCAAACCTAGAAGTTTAGGGACAAATCAGATATTGAGATACAGCCATGACATGGTTTATGATAAATATATGTGCCCTATCATTATCATGGTTTATTAGTCCTTATATTGACAAAGTGTGATGACCCCACAATATACCACTTAATAGCACACCCAAGCAATAAAAACCTGGCATGGTTCAATGGTTAGTAAAAAGAAAATAATCCATACACTTACCATGATGGTTAGCTTGACATGATGGTTAACTTGACATGATGGTTAGCTTGACATGATGGTTAACTTGACATGATGGTTAACATGACACATCTAGACAAGGCTCCACTTCCACTCATGTTCTGTATTGAAATCTTCATATGAATTTCAACTGCCTTGGGGAGGATACAGTATCCCTGTAGAGACCACCCAAAAATAATACATATATTTACAAAAATGAAGCTGAAAGAAAATAAAGGCTTTTACATTGCACAATGTTTTGGCCTAGATCATTATAAATTTTTTAAACCATATAATTTTCTAAAATGCTTTTATTTTCCCACAGTAGTTTTGCAGTGGAATAAAGACACCAGATCAATAATTTGTGTGCAGTGAAGAAAAGAAGGAACATTTACTGATTGTCTTAGTCTTAGAACAGGTTGGCCATGCATTACTTAGCACAGGTTGGCCATGCATTACTTTGAACTGGATGGCTTGTCATTTACAAGGGTTAATTTACATATTAATATATAGTAGGATTATATGGTCATATTTTGCCAGGGGCGAAACAAATGCTTTTTTAATATTAAAAACTCACCGTAAAGACAGTCAAAGTTTTAAAAGCAATAATTTAAGATTAGATACACTTCCTGCTAAAAGATCATTAAAAAGCTTTTATGAATTTTAAATTGATGATGGACTGTTGATTCACAAGCACAACACCACCTCAACTGTTGTATCATTACGGAGAGTTAAAAAAATCTGACTTGACACAGATACAAACACTCTTCCAAGAATGTAAACAGACTTCTTACTTCTTCCAACTCAATTTATTTAGTTTTTAAATCTCCACCAATAAATGGAATGTTAAAAAATTTCCAATGACATAATTTTAGACATGTTTGATTTCAACATTTGGATGGAACAATTGTTATAATGCATTTCTTTAAAATTTTAGAAGCACCTGTATAAAAAATGTTAAAAATTATATACAAAAACAATGCAGTGGTCATACAAGAATAACAAATTATTTTCAAGTTATAGTCAAACCAAACGTGTTAACAGTTCAAAATATTTGTACACTCAATCTTTGATATTGTGCTGCTTAAAGCCAAAATAGTGCAGAATTTTTAATTTTTTTAAATCATTCGGTTACATAATATTAAAAAATTTCAAACAAAATGTATTGTGAATTTAAATAGAAAATTTGATCTATACATTTACATCAGAAGTGCTTCACTTGCAACAGAAACAAGTGACCTGCTCAACCCTGGTTAATCAATAAATCTCTACTCAATGACAATTACAAATCAATGTTATAGGGTGTGTAAAGTGCAATTTTTGTCTCCCTTTTTACATGCACTTTGTGTATCCCTCCAGAAATGCACAAACACTTTCTTTTTTTTTACCATTTACTGTTGTAAACATCACCCCCCCCCCCTCTCCCCTTGAGCCCCACTCTATATTGACAGCAGATGTGTTATAATTAGTGGCACAACAGTGAAGAAAATTAATTTTATCCAAAAAAGGACATCCATAAAAAGCTGTATAAACCAGAATTAGATACTGAATGTGGTGACCATGGACACTGTAGAATTGGATAATGAGATACTGAATGTGGTGACCATGGACACTGTAGAATTGGATAATGAGATACTGAATGTGGTGACCATGGACACTGTAGAATTGGATAATGAGATACTGACTGTGGTGAGCAATGAAACAAAAGTTGATTGGAGGTAAAGTAGTGGTTGTGTATGTTACTGATGATGTCACCTCAAGTGGTTGTGTATGTTACTGATGTCACCTCAAGTGGTTGTGTATGTTACTGATGTCACCTCAAGTGGTTGTGTATGTTACTGATGTCACCTCAAGTGGTTGTGTATGTTACTGATGATGTCACCTCAAGTGGTTGTGTATGTCACTTCAAGTGGTTGTGTATGTCACTGATGATGTCACTTCAAGTGATTGTGTATGTCACTGATGATGTCACCTCAAGTGGGCATGGGAATGAAAATTGCAAGACACAAAGCCAGAACACCAATGTGCAGGAGTTCAAATCCTGATCAAGCCCAATGAGCACCCCCCACAGCAAGCTATGACTTTACAACCATGACATGTGGTACTGACCCATCAGATCCCCCCAGCAAGCTATGACTTTACAACCATGACATGTGGTACTGACCCATCAGATCCCCCCAGCAAGCTATGACTTTACAACCATGACATGTGGTACTGACCCATCAGATCCCCCCAGCACCCCCCACAGCAAGCTATGACTTTACAACCATGACATGTGGTACTGACCCATCAGATCCCCCCAGCACCCCCCACAGCAAGCTATGACTTTACAACCATGACATGTGGTACTGACCCATCAGATCCCCCCAGCACCCCCCACAGCAAGCTATGACTTTACAACCATGACATGTGGTACTGACCCATCAGATCCCCCCAGCACCCCCCACAGCAAGCTATGACTTTACAACCATGACATGTGGTACTGACCCATCAGACATATTCCCACAATGGTTTTCATGGTTCTGATTTTTTTTAAATGATCTTTTGAGGAGATATTAAAATCAACGTTCCCTTTAAAATTCAATGATGCATGATATACGTTCTAGTTAACGATACATTTTTCCTATAAACCAACAACGCATTACACAAAGATTACGGAAAATTTACTATGGAGCTCTTTCCATTTTTCAAGGTCTCCCGCTCAGCGTACCCTAAATGGGTGGTTAGCTGTCCGGCACAGCTCCGAGTGCCTAACATTGCTGGTGTGCACAAACTGAATAGTTATGGCCAAAATATAATTAATAAATATGGCATGGCCCAATTTTGAAATTGGTCCACTGGTCCGCCAAACTTAAACAGTTTTGAAATTGGTTCACCGGTCCGCTAAACTTAAACAGTTTTGAAATTGCTCCACCGGTCCGCCAAACTTAAACAGTTTTGAAATTGCTCCACCGGTCCGCCAAACTTAAACAGTTTTGAAATTGCTCCACCGGTCCGCCAAACTTAAACAGTTTTGAAATTGCTCCAGCGGTCCGCCAAACTTAAACAGTTTTGAAATTGGTCCACCGGTCCGCCAAACTTAAACAGTTTTGAAATTGGTCCACCGGTCCGCCAAACTTAAACAGTTTTGAAATTGGTCCAGCGGTCCGCCAAACTTAAACAGTTTTGAAATTGGTCCACCGGTCCGCCAAACTTAAACTTAAACGGTTTTGAAATTGGTTCACCGGTCCGCCAAACTTAAACTTAAACGGTTTTGAAATTGCGCTCTGATATCTAATACTTTGACTTTGTTGCTTGTAGCTTCTTGTCTTTGCCACACATTTTTTTTGGTGGCAATCCATCAAATACTGGGTATACATGTGGCAATCCATCAAATACTGGGTATACATGTGGCAATCCATCAAATTGGGTGCTGGGTGGCCGAGTGGTCTGAACTGAGCAAATCTCAAGCTAATGGTCAGGAGTTCAATCCCCGCCAAATCCCAGCCAAGCAAAAACACCACCAGCACCCCGGGTGGATGGGACTCGTTAACCTTGGAGGGCAACCCATCTAAGAGAAGGCAACTCTGAATTCAAACCCGGAGATGGGGAGATGGAGTTCACATGCGCCTAACTGGCAGCAGTGAGACCTCTCGAACATCGAACAGCGGAGCGCCATGAGCATGCTATGGAATGAGCGCTATATAAGTACTCCAATCAATCAATCAATCTCCTAGATTTGACTTTGTAACGCGCTTTGAGCCTTTGGGGATGAAGCGTGATTTTTCAAATAAACTTTATTATTATTATTATTATTAAATACTGGGTATACATGGTACAAAAACATGCTGAGACAAACCCCACTGAGCAGAAACTTGACAAAACCCACTGAGCTGAGACTTGAGCTGAAACTTGACAAAACCCACTGAGCTGAGACTTGACAAAACCCACTGAGCTGAGACTTGAGCTGAAACTTGACAAAACCCACTGAGCTGAGACTTGACAAAACCCACTGAGCTGAGACTTGACAAAACCCACTGAGCTGAGACAAACCCCACTGAGCTGAGACTTGACAAAACCCACTGAGCTGAGACTTGACAAAACCCACTGAGCTGAGACTTGACAAAACCCACTGAGCTGAGACTTGACAAAGCCCACTGAGTTGAGACTTGACATAACCCACTGAGCTGAGACTTGACAAAACCCACTGAGATGAGACTTGACAAAACCCACTAAGCTGAGACTTGACAAAACTCACTGAGCTGAGACTTGACAAACCCACTGAGCTGAGACTTGACAAAACCCACTCAGCTGTGACTTGACAAAACCCACTCAGCTGTGACTTGACAAAACCCACTGAACACACGATTTTACAATACCGGTAACAAAATTTCATCAACAATTTCCAGTTCCTTGTGACAAAATCTTGAGGTTCCATTACAACATTTTAATGAGATACAAGTTTTATGAAAAAAATTAATAGTATAGTCTAAAATTATTTTTTTAAAAAATAAAGTGACTTTCAACAAAAATAAGACTTAGCACAGTGGTTCTCAACCTTTCTAATGCCGCAACCCTTAAATACAGTCCCTCATGTTGTGGCGACCCCCAGCCAAAAATTATTTTCTTTGCTACATCATAACTGTAGAGTACATGTGTTTTCTGATGTCTTAGACGACCCCTGGGAAAGGGTGGTTCGACCCCCAAAGGGGTCGCGACCCACAGGTTGAAAACCGCTGGCTTAGCAACTATTTTAACTTCGGTCAAATATCACTGGCTTCTCTCTATCACTCTCTATCTCACTCAATACCATGAAGAGTGTCCGAGTCAAATATCTATTTAGCATCCCGTAGCACTATTATTCATTAGCAGTTACACAAATACTAAGCTGTTATGCCTTTGAAACTATTGAATGAATTCTATGAACCAAAACTAACATGAGAACACTAGTCAACTTTATATATAATATATAATGATAAAACAAAATGGCAGCTTTGAAAGACAATTTGAAACTTTGTTCTCACAGTGATTGTCTACAGTGATGTCTACAGTGATGTCTCACAATGATGTCTACTGTGATGTCTCACAGTGATGTCTACAGTGATGTCTCACAGTGATGTCTCACAGTGATGTCTACAGTGATGTCTCACAGTGATGTCTCACAGTAATGTCTCACAGTGATGTCTCACAGTGATGTCTCACAGTGATGTCTACAATGATGTCTCACAGTGATGTCTACAATGATGTCTACAGTGATGTCTCACAGTGTTGTCTCACAGTGATGTCTCACAGTGATGTCTCACAGTGATGTCTACAGTGATGTCTCACAGTGATGTCTCAGAGTG
Organism: Omphiscola glabra; assembly: GCA_964017045.1. Lineage (NCBI taxonomy): Eukaryota > Metazoa > Mollusca > Gastropoda > Lymnaeidae > Omphiscola > Omphiscola glabra. The sequence continues at coordinate 25,249,658 of OZ024805.1, forward strand.
ATATCTCACAGTGATGTCTCACAGTGATGTCTCACAGTGATGTCTCACGGTGATGTCTACGGTGATGTCTACAGCGATGTCTCACAGTGATGTCTCTCATGGCAAAAAGTGGATCGACATTGGCGTCAAGGCATATTTATCAACTATTGGGTCAAGTCTCATTTTTTTATCATTCCAGGGTTGATGTGAGATTTGACTTCTTGAATATTGTCCTCACTGACCACCGGGTGACCACACTGGGGACATGCAAAGTTGGGGTCTGCACCCAGGTTAGCCTGAATGACAAAGAAATCAAACAAAAATATGTTAGATCTAGTAGCTTCCTTAAAGAGAAGGGAAATACATAAACAATGTTGCTGTAAGTATATAAGGCTACAAGAGGATAATAAATGAAGGCATAAATGAAGGAGTGCGTTCATGCTGTGTGAAGGAAATAGTGGAACAACATATGTGTGGAAGCTTTATATATAAAGACAGGACAATATAAGGAGAACGTTTTGGCCAAGAGCCTTCCTCGACAGACAAGACAAAACAAGAAACAACAAGAAATAGGAAACAGTTTAAAAAACATAAGTGTTTAGAGTAGAAAAGGAATGCTATATTCTTGCCGCAAGTTGGGTTGTCCAAAACGGAAATATGTGTGCCATCCAAATGATTGGAGGACTAATACCAAACAGGGACCAGTTGGAAAGTAACAACATTTATGATTATAGAACTAACAGGGACCAGTTGGAAAGTAACAACATTTATGATTATAGGACTAACAGGGACCAGTTGGAAAGTAACAACATTTATGATTATAGGACTAACAGGGACCAGTTGGAAAGTAACAACATTTATGATTATAGGACTAACAGGGACCAGTTGGAAAGTAACAACATTTATGATTATAGGACTAACAGGGACTAGTTGGAAAGTAACAACATTTATGATTATAGGACTAACAGGGACCAGTTGGAAAGTAACAACATTTATGATTATAGAACTAACAGGGACTAGTTGGAAAGTAACAACATTTATGATTATAGGACTAACAGGGACCAGTTGGAAAGTAACAACATTTATGATTATAGGACTAACAGGGACCAGTTGGAAAGTAACAACATTTATGATTATAGGACTAACAGGGACCAGTTGGAAAGTAACAACATTTATGATTATAGGACTAACAGGGACCAGTTGGAAAGTAACAACATTTATGATTATAGGACTAACAGGGACCAGTTGGAAAGTAACAACATTTATGATTATAGGACTAACAGGGACTAGTTGGAAAGTAACAACATTTATGATTATAGGACTAACAGGGACTAGTTGGAAAGTAACAACCTTTATGATTATAGGACTAACAGGGACTAGTTGGAAAGTAACAACCTTTATGATTATAGGACTAACAGGGACTAGTTGGAAAGTAACAACATTTATGGTTGGAGTTAGAAAAGTTGAATTATGTATACTCTCAAACTCCAGATAAAAAACAATGCTAAAGTGCAACATAGACACTATCCATAGAAACTATCCATAGAACTATCCACAGAAACTATCCATAGAAACTATCCATAGAAAGTATCCATGGAAACTATCCATAGTGAAATCCATCACGTGCATAAAAACTCCACATACCGAGACGCAGTAGTAGCAAAACACGTGACGGCAGCCGACTTCTCGTGGCATCACAGGACACCCGTCACACACGGCGCAGCTCAACAGGTCGGCATGGGTGCGATGTTGTAAATGACCTTCGCCTCCTGACCTATGCCCCCGAGCCCATCTCGTGAAGGTGTTCTTGATTCTTTGAAAGTTGATTAGAGGCAGAAGGAAAAACAAAAATTCCTGTCAGAGAGAAATTGCGGAAAACTTATTGAGCTGTTAAGAATGTTCTGAGTGCAACATAAAATATAAGATCACATTAGTAAAAAAAAAAATCAATGAAAAGTAGGTCACCCACCGAAAAGCCGTGCCACATCAGCTCCCTTGTCATAAACTCATAGCCAACCTGAAAAATAAAAATAATGATAAGCTTCTAAATAACTGACCGTTAAATGGCAATAAATTAATAAACAAATTGTAAACTAAGCCTTTTTAAATTCTTTATATTACACTTTTGTTTGTGGCTGGCTGGCAACATCTTCAGATGGCTAATTGACAGACGTCCCGTCAAGCTATTGAGCTGAATCTTGCAAGATAGACTCGTTGCCAATGACAACACATTCTATCAAATTTTCAGCCCTACCCTTCTTTCCCAGCCCCCAAATATCCGTTTTTAGTTTTTCCTGTTTTTCAAGGGGAACATGAAGGGAAATTCCCGATTCACTATAAGAGAGTCTTAAAAATGTATACCACAAGTGCATTTGGTGTGTCATATTTTCTTTTGTACTTTTGAAATAGTGAAATAAATTTACTGTGTAATAGCAGAGGAGTCTTAAGAACATTAATATAGTTCAGGGGCGTGAAAAAAAATGTGCGGTTGCGAGCCTTGAAAGGGGGGGGGGGGGGGGGGGGGAGAGAGAAAGCATTAATTGGGATTCTTAAAAACTTTTATGCATGTTTTGACTAATTTTAAACGCCCACCTCCATAGCTCGATATTACAATGTATAAGGGATTTATAAAAAAAAAAACATGTTTTTAGGGATTGTTATTTATAAAAAATTGCAATCAGACAGGTCAAAGAAATTACTGTCCACTGTACATTTTTGTCAGTTTTCTTTCCTTTGTTGGAGTAAAAACTTAATGTTTATGTTGAAACTTTTTTTGTTCCCAAACTATATTAGAGCAGAACTTTATTATGTTCCAGTATGTCCATATGAACAGATCAAAGGTAAAATAGCATGGACACAGGCGTTATACAAGTAATCAATCAAATAGCATGGACACAAGCTCTATTCAAGTAACAATCAATCATCATCATCAAATAGAGAATTCTAGCATTTGGCTTCAAGACCAAATGCAGCTTTTCAAAATATGGATTGTACAATTGACTTATTGCTGATGGCAAAACAAATATTGCAATTCTTTATGTAAGGGACAGGGGAGAACTGGTACAAATCATCAATGTAATTTGCAGGGGACCACTGGCACCAAACATCAATGTAATTTGCAGGGGACCACTGGCACCAAACATCAATGTAATTTGCAGGGGACCACTGGCACCAAACATCAATGTAATTTGCAGGGGACCACTGGCACCAAACATCAATGTAATTTGCAGGGGACCACTGGCACCAAACATCAATTCCTCACCTGCCTTAAACCTTGTCTCTGAGGGAACTGTGCCCTTAACCCCAGCAGACGTTCCACCAGGGACAGGTAAACACCTTTCCTTAAAAACACCAGGATGTTGACAAGTGCTGACACCTTCAGGACGGTTTCAGCTTGATGAAGCCACCAATGTACCTGCAAGCAGAGCAAGGCAAATGATAACAAATAAGTTAACCACACAAACTAGGTTAGCTCTAAACACCAGCAGATTCTAAACACCAGCAGGTTCTAAACACCAGAAAGCCCTAAACACCAGCAGGTTCTAAACACCAGAAGTCTCTAAAACCCAGAAGGCTCCAAACACTATAATGCTCCAAACACTAGAATTTTCCAAACATCAGAAGTCTCAAAACACACGAGAAGTCTCTAAACACCAGAAGTTTCTAAACACATGAGAATTCTCTAAACACATGAGAAGTTTCTAAACAAATGAGAAGTCTCTAAACACCTGACGAACAATCGGCAGAAGCGGCAATGAGCACGAAGTCTCTAAACACCAGAAGTATCTTAACACTAGAAGACTTTAAACACCAGAAGGCAACATATCTAGGGACAGAATTTCAAGCATCCAAAATTGTTTGCTAGTTCATGACTGAAAAAAAAATTAAGGCCACTGAAAAATGATCTGCATGTGTTCCAGAAGATTGAGGGTTAACCCTGTAGACCAGTTGTTCCTCCCCTTTTTAGAATCTATTTCTATGGGGGAGCCCCTCGGGTCTAACCTTTGTTTTACAAGTTAATAGAGTATAGGAGTTTCCTGGAGCAGCCCCGGAGCACAGGTTGGGAACCTCTGCTATAGACTTATCTCTTCCACAAGGGAAGGCAGCCCAGTAAAGGGTACAGATGTTTTATGCCAACACAGAAGTTAGAGTGGAGTTGGCAGACCAAAAAAAAAAAATTTCACTATTTGGTTGAGCTGTCTTTGCTAGTGTGCTTTATTGTGTCAGAGGAACATGGAGAGATCAGATGTTGAAAGGTTTAATAACTCATCATAATAAAATAATGCATCTTTTTCTGGAAATTTTTCGGCCAACCGTCAACCAACCTGTGAGTCCATGTGTGACAACCCCAAGTACGACAACAAGGTGGAGACTCTTTCTTTCAGCCAGGGGCAGACCACCACCAGAAGTCCGTATAAAATCTTCTCCCTTCCTGTGATGGTGACTCCTGGTTTCCCTCCCTTGGACCGTCCATACTGAATGCCCAGGATCTGCTGCCCGACTGTGGCGCCTTGGTCGTACAGGGCGAACTGAAGGGAAGAGGAAGCAGGTTAAGGAGATCAGATCTTGTGTGATCTTTTGTTTATCTGTATCTCATTAAATACAGTTGTGGCACATCGCCTTTTTGGCATAATTCTTAGCATAGAATTTGTATTGTTTTTCTATAGACACAAGAAGGCCGAGTTTATAAGAAAAATTAAATAACAGGGTGCATTTTAAAATACCAGGGAAGGAAAACCAGAGGAGTAGCTAGAGTGTTTGGCATCTGGGGGCAAGATTCAGTTTAAAGCGCCTCCCTTTCTTTTTTCAACTCTCAAACCCATTTTTTTCATCAATAAAATAATATCAAAGAACGTTTTGGCGACCCTAACTAGGATGGCGCCGGGGGACCACCTGCCCACCTTAGCTACACCTCTATGACAAACTGTTTTCTTTTTTTAACAAGTTCTTAAGCAAATTAAAAATCTCTTTCTCCCCCCCCCCTCTCTCTCTCTCTCTCTCTATATATATATATATATATATATGGATATATTATATATATATATATCAGTATGAATATTTATTTAAACCACAGTAGCATCGCAGGAGTTTGCCAGAATTTTCTTTGTGTCGATGTTATCCGCCTACGGGACACCATCTCCGAGTTTTGATATTGAGTCTTTCCTTCTCTTAGATGAGTTGCCATACAAGGCTAACGAGTCTCGTCCACCCGGGGGGCGGGGGGGGGGGGGGTGGTGGTGGTTATGTTTTTGCGTGTCTAGGTTTTGGTCAACACGTATTTTGGGATTGACTCAGTGTAGACTCAGTGTAGACTCAGTGTAGACTCAGTGTAGACTCAGTGTAGACCGCTCAACCACGCATCGCATTCACATTGTACAGCTTTTTTGTAGACATTATTTTTTTGAATTCATTAACGTTACCTTACTTAAACTCGTGTGGAGTTTCTGATCTCCCATCGAGCGCCTCCCCAGGTGGCGGATAGGGGAATGCACACCAGATATGGTAGGCACTGGGGAAATCAAATACCCAGGTTGGACCAAAATCAGAGCCTGCTGCCTTGCACGGAGTGGACGAAACCACAAAGGCTAAGGTACCCTTCCCAAAATCAAGGGCATCCCCCAGACGGTTGTGCGCTGGGCTAACAACTCTGCTGCGTAAAAGCTCTTTGTTACAAAAACGCAGACAAGAGCAACAAAAGACTTTCCGGTCCTGGGAGAAGATAGATTCCAAGCTGTGGAAGGCATGACGCCAAGTAGTGAAAGCCAGAATCTGGAAATTATCAGGCCGACGACCATCATCTCCACCAGGACCACCACCGTCATTGGAACATGGAATGTAACGCACCATATACGAGACAGGAAAGATTGCACAAGTAGCCGCTGAGATGAGGAACTATAACCTCGCCATACTAGGAATCAGCGAGGCAAGATGGATCGGGTGCGGACAGAAGAGACTAGCATCAGGAGAGATGCTGTTATTCTCAGGTCACGAGGACGACGATGCACCACACACTCATTGGATGGGAGGAGCATGGACCTAGAATCCTCACAGCAACCTTTCGGACCAAAAAAAAAAAACAGAATTAATTTGGATATTATCCAGTGCTACGCACCAACAAACGAAAGTGAGGAGGAAGACAAAGATGAATTCTATAACACATTGCTTACCATTACCCAGGGTCGCCCTAGGCGAAACATTGTCATTCTCATGGGAGATCTCAATGCCAAGATCGGCAGTGACAACACGGGCTACGAAGAAGCCATGGGGCGACAGGGGTTAGGAGAAATGAATAACGCAGAAAGATTTGCTGACCTATGTGCCACAACAAATCTAGTCATAGGCGGGAGCTTATTCCAACAAAGGAGGATACACAAGGCCACATGGGTTTCACCGGACCTCCAAACGATGAACCAAATAGATCATGTGTGTATTGGGAAAAAATTCAGGCGATCTCTCCAAGATGTACGTGTCAGAAGAGGCGCTCACGTAGCCTCAGACCACCATCTCCTAGTGGCCCGGCTGAGACTAAAACTGAAAACGGAGCAGACATCATATAGATGGAAAGTGGCAGGGAGTAAAGAAAGCAGTCAAATCAACATGTCAGGAAGTGTTGGGAAACAGGAAATATACACACAAAGAATGGATAGCCGCAGAGACATTGAAAATGATAGAAGAGAGAAAAGGGAAGAAGGCAGAAATGAACAACAGCCGTACACGAGCGCAGAAAGTTAGGTTCCAAAAAGAGCACTCAGAAGCAAATAAGAAAGTAAAGAAAAGCGCTAAGATGGACAAAAGGAACTATGTAGACATGCTTGCCAAAGAAGCAGCCTATCAAGGGAATATGCGGGAATTGTTCGCTCCCATCAAGAAGTTGTCTGGGAAGTTCAGGAAGCCAGAGAGACCAGTGAAGGACAAAGATGGTAAGAACATACCAAATGAGGAGCAATAGAGAGGCAGATGGAAAGAACACTTCGAGGAACTTCTAAACAGGCTAAAGCCAAGTAACCCACCAGATATTCAGCCAGCTGACAGTGACCCGGTCATTGACTGCAACACACCCACCAAAGAAGAGATCCGTATTGCCATCAAACAACTTTAAAATGGCAAGGCTGCAGGACCGGATGGTATCACAGCTGAAGCACTGAAGACTGACGTGAACACCAGTGTAGAGATGCTACACCCACCGTTCGTGAAGATCAGGTACAGGTACCTTCTGAGTGGAAGGAAGGATACCTCATTAAAATCCCAAAAAGGGGACTTAAGCTCCTACTCCAACTATAGAGGGATCACCTTACTCCCAGGCAAGGTTTTCAACCGCGTACTACTCAACAGAATGAAAGAAGCTGTTGACCCCCAGCTGCGGGACCAACAGGCTGGCTTCCGGACCAATAGATCCTGTACTGACCAAATTGCAACACTGCGCATTATCCTAGAGCAATCCCTGGAATGGAAATCGACCCGTCAACTTCGTTGACTACGAGAAAGCCTTTGACAGTGTGGATAGGCAAACCCTCTGGAGACTGTTGAGACATTATGGGGTGCCACGGAAAATCACGGACTTAATCAAAAACTCCTATGAAGGGATGACATGCCGAGTGGTCCACGGACAACAGGTGACAGATGCTTTCCAGGTGAAGACCGGTGTGGGGCAAGGATGTTTGCTTTCGCCTTTCCTGTTCCTATTGGCCATTGACTGGGTGATGAAAACATCCACATAGCAGAAGCGGAATGGTATTCGATGGACCTTGTGGGACCAGCTTGATCTCGATTTTGCTGACGATCTTACCCTTCTTTCCCATAGCCACCAACAGATGCAGGAGAAAACCAGAACTATTGCAGCCACTTCTGCAAGTATTGGGCTTAATATTCACAAAGGGAAGAGCAAGGTCCTCAAGGTCAATGCCACCAATACAGCACCCATCAGGCTCGAAGAGGCAGAGATCTTTATTTACCTTGGCAGCATCGTGGACAAGCAAGGTGGGACGGATGATGACATCAAAATAAGGGTAGGAAAGGCACGGGCAGCCTTCCAACAACTCAAGAATGTCTGGGCCTCCAAACACCTAAATACCAAACTAAAGATCAGAACCTTCAACACCATGGTGAAACCTGTTCTACTATATTGTGCACAGACATGGAGAACCACTGCTGTGAATATGAAGAGAATCCAGTCCTTCATCAATAACTGCCTAAGAAGGATTTTCGGGATTCACATGGGCGGACAGAATCATCAACCATAAACTGTGGCAGCGGACAAAGCAGAAACCGGTAGAACAAGAGATCCCCCAAAGAAGATGGAGATGGATCGGCCATAAGCTCAGGAAACCTGCCTCCAGCATAACTAGACAAGCCTTGAACTGGAACCCTCAAGGAAAACGGAAAAGAGGCAGGCCAATGAACACTTGGAGCCGTGAAGTGGAAGCAGATACCAAGAAACTTGGCCACACTTGGGGGAGGCTGGAGAGATTGGCTCAGGACCGTGATGCCTCGAGGACTCCTGTAGGCGGCCTATGTCCTAGGAAGGACCACAGACGTCGATGAAGATCGGGCCGCTGTTCCTCGAGGACGAAGAGGCGAAAGAAGACCCTATTTAAGTTATTATGTGATAGGTGGGACTTCGACCGACATACAGGTACAGCTGACATGCAGGTACAGTGTATCGTCGCTCTTTGTGGGTGCTAGATGACGTCATTGAAACACCCATAAACGTATAACACTTATAAAAAGAACAGACCCGGGCGTATAGAGGTCAGTCGTTCCAAACTCAGTCCCCCCCCCCCCCCCCAAGCTTTTTTGTTAAGCTGAATAAGTCGTCATCCCGACCTTTCGTATCAAAAAAGCAGTTTGTTACACCCCATTTCGGCCTGTCACGTCAAACCCAATCAATACCTGTCCAACTAATCTGTTATTGATATGGTTATTGGGGAGAAAGGGAATAGGTAACACTTCAATCTCAACACTATCTTGATTTATTGAAGTCTTAATGGCACGTAGGGGATCAATACCGTCCTTTTGAATGACCCAAACAGAACACACGAATTATTTTATTTCTTTCATACGGAGAGAATTAGAAAAAGGGGAAGAGCAGTGACATGGAGATTACGCAAGGGGGTCTACTTGTGAAAGACGCCAGCTTATCTCCCCTTGGCCTGTCTTCGGTGACTTCAAGGAACAGATAGGTCACTGAAAGAATTGGAGAAAAGGGGGGGGGGGCGTGCTTGGGCTGGACTTTAAAGGAGAATAGCAATAATACTAACGTACAAATTTTTTAATATTTATATTTGTATGTGCCTAGTTTTTTCTTCTTTCAATTCTCTATCATTTAGAAACATTTGTGATAAGACAGTGTTGTTTTAGATATATTCCTTGTTTATCATACAGGCAAACATCACGTTCACATGACCGAAGGCATTGTCGAGTCTTTACAGGAAATTGTTCTAGTCTAGATTTAAAAAAAAAAATAAAATCCATTGCATAGACTCAAGACAACACAAAATAATTTGTTCCATTGCTTTAGAGTGTGGACAGAATTTTGCCATTGTCTAGACTAGATAAACTGTTTCAATGGTCTAGACTAGACATAATTTCGCCACTGTCTTGACCAGATAGAATTTTTCTTAGTACGATAGACGTAGGTCCGTCCACCCCCACCACACAAAAAAAAACCCACCGGACTCGGCAGTGTGACGTCATACATAAAAAAAGTGTTCATACAAATATAAAAAACAATTTGATGTAAATAATATATGTTCTTGTGTGTGTCGAAGAATCCTCTGGCCAAAAAATCAAAAATATTGGGTCACCTGGGTTGGTGCCAATGTGAGATATCGCATTGAATAATACATGGCGTGATTGATATTGACAGACACTATCTCATATTTCATACAACTTATAACATTCAGTTCTGTCAACCCACAACGCTTAACCTTATCCTGCAGCCCGCAACCGGTGCCAAATCTATGTTATTTTATAAGCGCTGTGGCTAACCATGAACGGCATGGGGAGTTCCATATTTAATTGGAGAGTTTTCACCCAATAGGGTTTGCCATGTAATGGTGGAAATCTATTAATGGAACATCCGGGTGTACAGTCTGGCAAATCTCATTAAGATCTATAAATAAAACATCCTGGTATTCCGTTTAACCAATCACTCAACAGCGGCTTGGTACTTCTACGTTAATGTGAGCCAGTGTAGTGGCTCTTAACCTAGGCGAAAACGCGTTCAGAACTTTATTTTACGACAGATTTTACAAACAAACTGTCACTACTGTATATATGAAGAGCTGATTTTCAAAATGCTGTACATCCATTTGGGGGGTTTTGAGATTATTCAACTGTTTACAAAAAATTAATAACGCGTTTAGAGAATTAAATCATTTTTTGGACACGAATAAAATAGGAATGTAATGTGTTTAGTATTTAAAATTTACCATGTCCCAAAGCAGTGGTCCTCAACCTTCCTAATGCCGCGACCCTTTAATACAGTTCCTCATGTTGTGGCGACCCCCAACCACTAAATTATTTTCGTTGCTTCTTCATAACTGTAGAGTAATTGTGTTTTCCGATGGTCTTTGGCGACCCTGTGAAAGGGTCGTTCGAACCCCAAAGGGGTCGCGACCCACAGGTTGAGAAACGCTGTCCTAAAGGAACCTGGTTTGCTCTACAAAAAGTTTTTTTCATTTTTTCAAAAATGGTGGATACCGCGTTCAACGTTCCCTCTAAGGTTTGCTGGTTCGTGTGCAAAATCATAAAGTTGTGTGCAACGTTTTACTTTGCAGAGTGCAGCGTATCTGTTCGAATGTACTTTTATAAAAATTTGCTGCGCGGATGCGCAAAATTGCTGCGCGGCATCTGTGAGGTAGCTGCGCGGCCGCGCAACCGCGCAGCTTAAAGGGAACATTGACCGCGTTTTGAAAATAATCTCTTCATATATATATGCGGAAATACAGTGTTAGAAGCCATGTTTTACCAAAACTTTGTCTAAAAATAGTAACATTTCGTATTGCAATGTGACGTTTTCAGGTCTTAGAAGTGACAAATCGTATTAGATAAAAAAAAAAAATCCCCGAGACACACACAAATAATGGTTCGCAACACGCAAGATGGAGTAGTAATACATTTAAAGTAGTCGCATTACTTACTCAAGGAACGTAAGCATTAGCCGGATCTGGCGTAATTTTTTTTCTCCAGTTAAAGGGGGTAACTAGATGCGCTACGGTGTCGTTCGATGCGCCCTCGTGTGGGAACATGATCAAACAATGGCGGTGCTAGTTAGCTCCACCGTATGTTTTGTAAAGAGGGTCCATGTGTCCACAAGAGTTGTTTCTATTTAAACTGGACGTGCGCTGGCTGTATGTGAATGACTACTTTGTATGTTTGCACCGTTGTTTCTGAGGTTGAAGAAAATGAAATGTCTACTTTCCGAAATAAAAATATAAAAAAAAAATCTACAACAGGCAGAAAATTCGTCAACAAAACTGAAACTGAAAGTTTTAAGCAAACTCTATCAACGTCTTTGATCTCACCGCAATCAATCAGCCACGCACGTCCGATCTAAGTACACCAACTGGCCACGTCGACGGTACAGTTAAGTAGAGCTAAATTTTACTCTTTTTTTTAAAATAACAAAATTACATTTGCCGAAGTAACATCAACCTGCTCCACATAACTGTTGCAATCAACAAGAGTAAATAATCGTTATAAAAACACACACAAAAATCATTTTACAGCACGTCATAAAACATGTATTTTTTTACAAAATGTGTCGTCACATAAGATCAGGACAGGGGAGCTTATTTAATGCAGGGAAAAGAACTTGTATGAAGAGGGAAAGAACTTGTATGGAGAGGGGAAAGAACTTGTATGGAGAGGGGAAAGAACTTGTATGGAGAGGGGAAAGAACTTGTATGGAGAGGGGAAAGAACTTGTATGGAGAGGGGAAAGAACTTGTATGGAGAGTGGAAATAACGTGTATGAAGAGTGAAAAGAACTTGTATGGAGAAGGGAAAGAACTTGTATGGAGAGGGGAAAGAACTTGTATGAAGAAGGGAAAGAACTTGTATGAAGAAGGGAAAGAACTTGTTTGGAGAGGGGAAAGAACGTGTATAGGCAGGGGAAAGTGGTGGGTACAAGAACAACAACATGCAGATGTCATCGAGTGATGGCGGGATGTTGAGAAACGCAATGTTGCTAACAAAATAGCGCGACTATCACCCGGCCACGGGGATTGGACGGGCCCACTCAGCAAACAGGTCAATTGAACTGAAGTTTAAATAGTTGACACATCGATCCTTTTAGCGTAGTGGTGTAACTATTGTGGTATCAGCTGTAGCCACTGTAACTATTTCATGTATCAGTTGTGGCCACTGTAACTATTTCATGTATCAGTTGTGGCCACTGTAACTATTCCATGTATCAGCTGTAGCCACTGTAACTATTTCATGTATCAGTTGTGGCCACTGTAACTATTTCATGTATCAGTTGTAGCCACTGTAACTATTTCATGTATCAGCTGTAGCCACTGTAACTATTTCATGTATCAGTTGTGGCCACTGTAACTATTTCATGTATCAGTTGTGGCCACTGTAACTATTTCATGTATCAGTTGTAGCCACTGTAACTATTTCATGTATTTCAGCTGTAGCCACTGTAACTATTTCATGTATCAGCTGTAGCCACTGTAACTATTTCATGTATCAGTTGTGGCCACTGTAACTATTCCATGTATCAGCTGTAGCCACTGTAACTATTTCATGTATCAGTTGTGGCCACTGTAACTATTTCATGTATCAGTTGTAGCCACTGTAACTATTTCATGTATCAGTTGTGGCCACTGTAACTATTCCATGTATCAGCTGTAGCCACTGTAACTATTTCATGTATCAGTTGTGGCCACTGTAACTATTCCATGTATCAGTTGTGGCCACTGTAACTATTTCATGTATTTCAGCTGTAGCCACTGTAACTATTTCATGTATCAGTTGTGGCCACTGTAACTATTCCATGTATCAGTTGTGGCCACTGTAACTATTCCATGTATCAGCTGTAGCCACTGTAACTATTTCATGTATCAGTTGTGGCCACTGTAACTATTCCATGTATCAGTTGTGGCCACTGTAACTATTTCATGTATTTCAGCTGTAGCCACGTTCTTGTGGCTATTATGCTGACTCTTGCGACTATTAAACTGACCCCTCGGCTATTATGTGACTCTAGCGGCTATTATGATGACTCTTGTGGCTTTTATGCTGACTCTTCGCAACAGCTACTTCACTAAACAATAAAATAACCAAAAACAAGGTTTAAAAAAACACTGTAATTTACTATCTTTAAACTTGTTAAGATAATTCTTTGTTAACAACTTAGTGACCAATTTAATGCTGTGTTGTAATGTACATGTTGATAGTTCATATTTGAACCACAGCTACTTGTGTACATTCATTATTTAGTTTTATCGCCCAAGCATCCAAGCTCGTATAGTTTAATCCCCGACCCCATCCCCACATGCAAACACCCCACCCCCACATGCAAAACACCCCACCCCTACATGCAAACACCTCACCCCTACATGCAAACACCTCACCCCACATGCAAACACCCCACCCCCGCATGCAAACACCCTCACCTCACATGCAAACACCAAATCCCCATATGCAAACACCCCACCCACACATGAAAACACCCCATTCCCACATGCAAAACACCCCACCCCCACATGCAAACACCCCACCCCCACGTGCAAACACCCCACCCCCACGTGCAAACACCCCAACCCCACATACAAACACCCCACTCCTATTTGCTTTTACCACACACAACAAATCAACTGGAAACAGCGCCAGAACATGGCAGATCGATACAAAAGTACGAGCACAAGAAGCATCGATCGACTCCAGGACAAACGATCGCAGGTCCATACAGGAAGCGATCGATTGGTCATGCGCGCATTTGGCTAATCTTAAGTCTCCAACAACATCTTCACGGGCGCTCGGGTGTCTTGAGTGAAACGGACCGAAACCAGGGTTAAGTGTTTTCTAGGATGTGGGAGACGAAAGGTGCAAACACGGTAGGAGCGTGGGGGGAGGGTGTAAGGAGGGGTGGTGTGGAAGGTGGTGATGATGGGGGGGGGCGCGGGTAGATATTTGTAAGGAAAGGGGAAACAACTTGTATAGAGAGGGGATTTTTTTTACTAAACAGTGAATTTGACTGTGCTTTCCATGAAGATTAGAAGTGTGAGGAGACTCACCACCATTGTGCATCGTCATTAAAGAAGAACACCATCGTGGATTATAAAATTCCATCATCCCCCCCCCCAACCCAGTGTTCATCTCAAACATCTGACAAATGTGCAGGGGAAACATGCACATGACGTTGTGTTAGCATAGCCATGTTAACGGCCCGACACTGAAGGAGAATTAAGGAACGGCTTTAGATTTGTTTCAAATGTTAACATTTTTTAACGACAGAAACACGTTTCAGTTAGGCAAAGCCACTTATGTTGTTGACGTTGAGAAAAAGGAAGAAGAACATGAAAATTTGGAAAAGAAAGAGGAAAAAAACCGTCTTCGAAATAGTAACAATTTCCTTTGGAAGACATACTTTGTCAATAGGCACGGCGCGTGTCTAGTTAAGCAGTAGCTATAGGGGGTCATTCGTAAATTAGATCATGCTTTTTTGGAAGATATTTCCCCCCCCCCTCCCAAACCTCTAATAAAAATCTAGTAACACAAATCGTGGAACCTCCCCGGCTTTAGACGCATGACGTTGACTATGGATGGCCCCCTCAGCTCATTCAGAGCAGCGCTCCGAGGACCGGCACCGGTCCGCGAGCCTTACGTTGCCGGGCCGCGCAACATGACCATCTATGGCAGCGGTTCTCAACCTGTGGGTCGCGACCCCTTTGGGGGGTAGAACGACCCTTTCCCAGGGGTCGCCTAAGACCACCTGAAAACACATATACTCTATAGTTATGAAGTAGCCACGAAAATAATGTTTCGGCTGGGGGTCGCCACAGCACGATGAATTGTATTAAAGGGTCGAGACCTTAAGAAGGTTGAGAACCGCTGATCTATGGTCAAATAAAAAGGAAACATAATTAATTAGTCTGCCAACGGTCCCTGGTGCCATTTCGAAACTTGACCGCTGGTCCGCAAATACGTGACAGTTTGAGAAACGCTGACTTAGACTTGGAGCATTTTGCTTTCCTAACATGATGGTTGATGTACAGTTCCTAAAAGTTCATGGTGCTGCTTCAAACGAGCTCATTACAAATCTTTGCTAGGCGATAATGACTTGAAGATATGTTAGACAAAAAAATAAATTTACTGGAACGTGACTTCGTGTGCATTGTAAAACGCAGACATGTTTTCCTGCTTTAAATGTGTCACGGCTGTACAGCCTTGGCTATTTGCCAACATGTTTTCCTGCTTTAAATGTGTCACGGCTGTACAGCCTTGGTTATTTGCCGACATGTTTTCCTGCTTTAAATGTTTCACGGCTGTACAGCCTTGGCTATTTGCCGCGACACAGAAAGCAGGGGACATCACTCCAATTCTTGCAGGTTTTTCTTTACATGATAATTATAGAAACAAGTCACTTTATCAAAAAGGATGCCACTTGAATGTACTTCTGTGAGCGGCCCGGGGGGGGGGGGGGGAGACTTATTTTAATTATTTTCACGCGTGCGGTGTGGAAGACATTACATAATTTTCCAAGTACCACATTACAGGGAAAATACCACAAACAAAGGACATGGCCGTTAGATGAAATTAAGATATCAACTGAAAGTAACTTCCTCGGCAACCCCCTCTCACTTTCTTCTCTCTCTCCCCCCACACACTAAAACTCCACACATTTGATTCGACATATTTATGATCATCCGTTTATTGACGAGAACAAAATAACTTTGCGCATGTGCACCAGAGGTTAAACAGAAACTCGCCCCTCTCCCCTTAGACAGCGACGAGGCGATGACAGGCAGTTTCGGCTCATACCAGCGAGAAGCCGGTACAGGAACTGCTCATTCTTGCCCAAGACAATCAGGGACTGGAACAAGCTTCCAAAAGGAACAGTTGAGGCGACAACACTTGACTCATTTGCGTCTATTGCCTCATGCCCTCCATCCCCCAGTGCATGATACCCTCACAGCGTAGCCCTTGCAATCAGTGAAATATGCTCATCTACACCAGGCACAGAAACATAATTGCAAATCCCCTCTACATGCATAGGAGCCAGAATGATCGTGGGCCCTTAATATATAGAAGAAGAACCCGAATCGAGCTGGAACCCTGCTGACGACCGAACAGTCCAGACCTGTTTACTCTTACGATTTTGGCGTACAATGTACGATTTTGAGATGTGTACAATATATATACTGTATGTTTAATTTTTACTATTAAGATAATGTATTGAACGATTTTGTGATGATATTGTAGGATTTTAAGAGTTTGAGGGTAAACAGGTCTGGAACACGAACCGAACTTCAACGTCACCGAGTATGAACCGAACGGAACCAATTTATCGCAAACTTATTAGGGCAGAAAATATTTTACGAATGTGGCACATCAGAAATCTTCCCGGTATATATTTTAAAAAAAAAAACATATTTAAAAAAAATAATTAAAATAATAAAATGCGAAACTATTTTTTGCAAATCAAAATTTTCTTATCGTATATCACAACCAAACACACACAAAAAAAAACACCATTTTTGAACATATGTTTCATTGTTACTAATGCGTGTGACAAAATTTCAACAACAAATTGAGAGAATTGCCGAACTTCGGTGGTTTCAGAAACCGAACCGGAACTTTAGCTGCTTCCGAATCGAAATCCGAACTTCTAAAAAATAGGTTTCGATTCCCATGTCTTATGCAGACCCCAGTTCCTGCAACACTAAGATTACAAGGGGAGTCTGCCCTTTATAATATAGAGAGCCAGTGAAGTCACCAAGTATGAGAACAGTTGTATAACTTTATAATAGCATCGACTTTGTTTTGAAAGAAATGTATTGGTGTGTGCTAGAACATACCGGGGGATTACTGGGGACTCGTTGGCACAACAATAATGTAGTTATCAAGGTATCTGATTCAGTGGCGGTGTTTCTTTGGTCTCAGTGACATTGTACCTTTGGTCTCAGTGACATTCAGGGCCGGTCCTAGGCCACTGCAACCTATGCGGCCGCAGTGGGCCCCGCACTTTCATAGGCCCCGCGCTAATTCTAGGTGTAAATGATTAAATTAAACCATTATAGCTTATAATCATGTATAGGTCAGCGTGTTTATTGTGTTTCACATTTTTTTAAAAATCTATTACGTCGTTGTTTCAAGTGATTACGACAAGTAAATAAAATTGAAAACAATTGTAGCTGCTCGTGTGCTTTATCTCTAAACTCGTTACACGCAAGGCTCGTAAAGTAAAGTTAATTTGATCGTGATTTTATACTTAGTACAAAATGCAAAGACGAATTTATTTTCTAATACAAAATCTTCATTTTCACTTATTATCCTTAACCCTACCCAGACTGGGCCCGGCGCAATCCGTTTCGCATAGGGCCTCGCAATTGTTAGGGCCGCCCTGCACCTTGGACACCATCTTTGAATTTTTAGGTTTAAATTATATTTTTCCCAGTCACATGATGGTTTTAAATAGCCCACCATTGCCAGTGCTAAGTCTGGAGAGAGAAACGTTGAGCACACAACTAGCGTTACGTCGTCCTTTAAAAAGTAAGCATTAACTGGAAAGGCCAATACGAAGGAAACAGATAAGTCTGCCGTGTGCAGCTATGAATCTGGTACTTAAAAGTTATTGCAGTTGGTTTGAACTTAAAAGTCATTGCAGTTGATTGGAACTTAAAAGTCATTGCAGTTGATTGGAACTTAAAAGTCATTGCAGTTGATTGGAACTTAAAGGGGTTGATTTATATTTTTATTTAAAGGGATTGATTTATATTTTTATTTATTAATATTTTCCGCTTAAAAAATTTACGATTTTCTATGTTAAAAATGTGTGAACACCTTAAAAATAAATTATAATAGTTATTTAACTATAGTGTAGAATAATTCTTTGAAGTTCTGACCAGTTGCTAAACACAATTTCCTTGTTTATTTTAACTGGACAACTGCATTATTTTATGCAACAAATACCACATGCCTCCTTCCTTTCACCGAAGGTGCTTGCATGACGCTTTCTAGGAATGACAAACTAAAACTAAAATAAAAAGTTAAAAAAAAACCTTTTCCTAGCTGCTTTGCTGTCTTTGATTTATTACAACGTACCAACGTACCCACGTACCAACGTACCCACGTAGCAACGTACCCACGTACGAACGAGCGCTGTGCACAATGTAAACATATGTTGACTTTCAATTTCATCGACATGTTTCAGCTGGAAAGTCTTAAAATGTTGAACTTATAATCACCTTTTAATGCCATCAGGGCCGGCCTTAGGCCACTGCAACCTATGCGGCCGCAGTGGGCCCCGCACTTTCATAGGCCCCGCGCGAATTTATTTTCTAATACAAAATCTTAATTTTCACTTATTATCCTTATCCCTACCCAAACTGGGCCCCGCGCAATCCGTTTCGCATAGGGCCCCGCAATTGTTAGGACCGGCCCTGGTGTCATTGTACCTTTGGTATCAGTGGAATTGTACCTTTGGTCTCAGTGACAGTGTATGTTTGGTCTCAGTGACAGTGGATCTTTGGTCTCAGTGACAATGTATCTTTGGTCTCGGTTAGTCTATCTTTGTTCTCAGTTCAGTCTATCTTTGTTCTCAGTGGCATTGCATCTTTGGTCTCAGTGACAGTGTATCTTTGGTCTCAGTGGCAGTGTATCTTTGGTCTCAGTGGCAGTGTGTCTTTGGTCTCAGTGGCAGTGTATCTTTGGTCTCAGTGGCAGTGTATCTTTGGTCTCAGTGACAGTGTATCTTTGGTCTCAGTGGCAGTGTGTCTTTGGTCTCAGTGGCAGTGTATCTTAGGTATCAGTGACAGTGTACATTTGTTCTCAGTGGCATTGCATCTTTGGTCTCAGTTAAGTCTATCTTTGTTCTCAGTTCAGTCTATCTTTGTTCTCAGTTCAGTCTATCTTTGTTCTCAGTGGCATTTTATCTTTGGTCTCAACGGCATTACATCTTTGGTCTCTGTTCAAAGTCAATCTTTGGTCGAGGCCAGCCATTTGGTTTGAATAGATAGTTATCTATTAGTATTTTAAAACTACAGACAGTAATTTAAAAAAAAATACAACAACGAAAAACAGACACTATTTTTTTTTAAAATTAAAATCTACAAAAGACAACGCTATGAATGAACTACAATATGACATAAACGGTTCCCACGTGATTACGCAAAGTGGACCAGAGTACAAGTCACCGATGAAAAATACAGCAAGCCAATATAATAAATATTTTTTTAAAAACCCTAACTTATGTCGCCAAAATAATAAGAACAAATAAGAATGTCTAGAGTCTTTGTGTTTTAGCAAACAGCTCCGTGCGTCTGTTGCTGAGACACTTGACTCGCTATAGGCTGAACAAAACCCCTTCAGCACGGCCGGCACCAAGTATAGGAAACATCGAACTACCCAAGTCTACATAGGAAAGAATCCGTTGGCTGTGGCGAGCCTAAAACAAGGGGGGAGTTTAGAAAATATTCCATGAGTTATGGTTACTTACTAAGGGGGAAATAACTGGCTTTGAGATCTCTCGAAACAGTGTACAAAAAACATGGTGTCCGGTGTGGAGTAACAACGAACTTTCCAAACGTGCCAGACTTGCCAAAAATATCGGACTACAATCGAACAGTTTTTTAAAAATCCATAGCCTCGTAGCAAATCTTGCTTCTGTGGGACAATTTCCACACAACTTTCGTGCGATCGATAATCTCTTCGAGGAAAAAAAGGGGGGAAAAAACGACTCTGTGAAGTGATCCGTAGAGGAAAAGGTCCGACGAACCCTGCAGGTCGTGTGTGTTAAAGTGTTGATTTTTTCGATGTCGTCTTGTTTCTCTTTTGCTCAACAAAGGGAAGTAGATGATCAAATGGACAAATAAGCCGACGTGGGGTAAGTAAGAACATGACTCAACGTCAGATAGTATTCAATGTTGCCGGCGAACTGCTAGCCCTGTGCTGATAACGTAGGGGGTTCAGGTATGGGGGGGGGGGGGGGAGGGGGGCATTGTGATAGAGCAATGTTATGTTGACACAATGATTTGGCTTTGTAAACGATACATGATAAAAATAACAGATATATACATAGTCTAGGCTGGTTGTCGTGCTGCGAATAGTTTCCGATCTCGTCTATAGCTTTTTAGTTTTTTCAAAACACAGGACCCACATCCGACCACACACAAACAACACGATGTTATGAAGCACCAGCGAATCTTCCAATCACATGTGCAATCCCACTCACGGGGGGGGGGGGGGGTGTTGTTAGCCCACTCACTGGGGGCGGGGAGGGGTCCAGTCCCTCATCACCAGAGAGCATTCAATACAGACGGAAGCGGTCTGTCCATCCATTAATTAAGCTCTCATTTCAAAAATGTGCAAACTGGTCAGATTTACCGATGTTGAATGTCAACAAAATTGAACACTTGTCTGGCACTGTCGGTGTGTAGAGTAGTCCCTCTATGAACTCATCCTGACACACTGATAGTGATGGGAATGAAGTGTGACGCGATAGAACGCCTCAGACCTTGCTGTTTAAAAGCGACACAGATCTCATTAACGTACGCCAAGACATTACTCAAAATAAGACACGCAGCACCCACTATTAAAACACACACACACTATTTCAGCGAAAGTAAAAGACAGCTCAAATTAAAATACAAATACAATGAACAAGCATGCGATATAGGCGTATACAACAACTGGCTTTACATAACTAACTTTACATAACTAGCTTTACAACAACTGGCTTTACATAACTAACTTTACATAACTAGCTTTACAAAAACTGGCTTTACATAACTAACTTTACATAACTAGCTTTACAACATCTGGCTTTACATAACTAACTTTACATAACTAGCTTTACACCAACTGACTTTACATAACTAACTTTATAACAAAGACTAGCTATACAACAACCAGCTATACAACAACCAGATATACAACAACCAGCTATACTGTCACACGGTGACCGTTACTGGGGCGGGTGAGGGTGCGGTCACTGGGGCGGGGGTGTCCACTGGTTGATTTACTGGGGCGGGACAGGAGAGAGAGAGCTCCAATGTTAGGGTAACCTATGGGTCACGACGGACAGGGTCGGGGGACAAGTTTTGGGGCATGGATACTTTTGGGGTTAAGGACGGAAATTCCTAATTGACTGGAAACGATAGGGGTCAGGAATGTGTTAAGAGATAGCATTCTTGGACCAACAAAGAAGTTTGGGTAGGAACGAGGGGTATAAGTAGGGACATCTAATTCGGTAGTTTCACTGAGCACTACGGCCCACACATGAGACTTCTCTCGTCAGAGCTCAGACACATAGACTTACCTAGTACCAGCCTTGCCGCAGTATCAACTTAGAACAGTATCAACATAGAGAGGAATAGCCACCTTTTAACGCCATAACTAATCGTCACAAACTCGTGACGGAGTGTGTGCGCAGATGCCAGTGCAGAGAGACAACAAGAGACGCTAACAACCACGACGATAGGCCATAAGACAGATTCACGCTGTAGAGGGGGCGACGGTAGCGTTTCGATTGTATGATGCAGAGTTGCTCAATATCTAGAATCACTATTGTAATGCCATTTTAGTAAGCATATATGTACGAAAATCATCCTATTATTTCGAAGTGTATTTCTTCATAGCGCATGCTATTATTCTCATTGTAGATTGCATATTACTTTACTTAGAACATTTAAACAATAAATTAGCTTTAGTCAGTTTACGTTATATTGAAGACTTTGTTTATTGTATATAGTTATTGTGTTTCCTTGGACACATCAAAACAAGGTGGTGTCAGAGGTGTTGTATAAGAATATAGACCAAGGGTCACTTAGCATAGGGAGCTCGTGACATATACAACAACCAGATGTACAACAACCGGCTATACAACAACCAGATGTACAACAACCAGCTATACAACAACCAGATGTACAACAACCGGCTATACAACAACCAGATGTACAACAACCGGCTATACAACAACCAGATGTACAACAACCGGCTATACAACAACCAGATGTACAACAACCAGCTATACAACAACCAGATGTACAACAACCAGCTATACAACAACCAGATGTACAACAACCAGCTATCCCAGATGTACAACAACCGGCTATACAACAACCAGCTGTACAACAACCAGCTATACAACAACCAGCTGTACAACAACCAGCTATACAACAACCAGCTATACAACAACCGGCTATACAACAACCAGCTATACAACAACCAGCTATACAACAACCGGCTATACAACAACCAGATGTACAACAACCAGCTATACAACAACCAGCTATCGTCAGTTGATGAAGACCACCGGTAGACTTTGCAAGATAGATTTTTTTAAATTTTCAAAAACTTTTATTTACCTTTGCTTTTCTATTTTTTGATGATTTTGTAAATACATTGGGGGAAAAAAAAAAAGGGGGGGGGGGTTGTACCATATTTAAAAACAGTAATTCCATATAGTCTGAACTGAAGGTGAGTGTCGGGGCTAAAAAATATTCCCACTCTTTTTCAACGCCCCAAATGATGTAATACAACATGCCCCAACCCACCCCACCCCCGTTTTTTCTTCTTCTTAGGGGAGGGGGCAGGTTAGAAATACGAGCCAGTTGTCACAATGCATGTTGTCACAAAGCATGTTGTCACATGACATGTTGTCACATGGCATGTTGTCACAAGGCATGTTGCCACATTGCATGTCGTCACAATGCATGTCGTCACAAAGCATGTTGTAACATGACAGGTTGTCACAGAGCATGTTGTCACAAAGCATGTTGTCACATGGCATATGTTTTAAAAATGTCTTCTTAAGAATGTCAGGAGACATTGTTATATAACTAAATAGTAGGCTGTGCGGGGGGGGGGGGGGGGGAATCGACCGAACGAACCGAGAACCCCTGCCAATACAGGATTCCGGTGTGCCACGAAGAGTTCGATCTGCCAGCGTCACAGTCAAGCTATCGATTGATTGGTGATGTCGATGCATTGGAAGAAACAGAAGACAAGGCGATTCCTGGCGTTCGACTTTCTTCAACTGTTGTTAAGGGTAACACGTCGATGTAAGCTTCTTACAGTCGCACCAACCCAAAGGGTAACACGTAGATGTAATCTTCTTGCAGTGGCACAAACGCTAAGGGTAACACGTAGATTTAAGCTTCTTACAGTCGCACAAACCCTAATGGTAACACGTAGATGTAATCTTCTTGCAGTGGCACAAACCCTAAGGGTAACACGTAGATGTAATCTTCTTGCAGTGGCACAAACCCTAAGGGTAACACGTAGATGTAATCTTCTTGCAGTGGCACAACCCCTAAGGGTAACACGTAGATGTAATCTTCTTGCAGTGGCACAAACCCTAAGGGTAACACGTAGATGTAATCTTCTTGCAGTGGCACAAACCCTAAGGTAGCACGTAGATGTAAGCTTCTTACAGTCGCACAAACCCTAAGGGTAACACGTAGATGTAAGCTTCTTACAGTCGCAACAACCCTAAGGGTAACACGTAGATGTAAGCTTCTTACAGTCGCAACAACCCTAGGGGTAACACGTAGATGTAATCTTCTTGCAGTCGCACAAGCCCTAAGGGTAACACGTAGATGTAAGCGTCTTACAGTCGCACAAACCCTATGGGTAACACGTAGATGTAAGCTTCTTACAGTCGCAACAACCCTAAGGGTAACACGTAGATGTAATCTTCTTACAGTCGCACAAACCCTAAGGGTAACACGTAGATGTAATCTTCTTACAGTCGCACAAACCCTAATGGTAACACGTAGATGTAAGCTTCTTATAACCTTAAGGGTAACACGTAGATGTAACAACCCAGTCGCAACAACCCTAAGGGTAACACGTAGATGTAAGCTTCTTACAGTCCTACAACCCCTAAGGGTAACACGTAGATGTAAGCTTCTTACAGTCGTACAAACCCACGTCATAATGCACCGAAATGGCACGGGAAGGGGAGGGGCGTCTTCGCCATTTGTGGCAGGGGTGGGGGGGGGGGGGGCTTTTTAAGTTTGCTGTGGATTGTGAAAGTTCTTTAGCTTGCCTGAGTGAGGGGCGGCAAAATCTAAGACCGCCCCGGGCGTCACAAACTCTAGCTTCACCACTGTCTATTGTACTGTATTATCGAATATTTCTGCATATAATAAAGCTTTAGACATGCCCGCCAGTGTCCACAGGGCAGGCATTAAAATCCGCACCCGTATTCAAAATACGTAATTCTCTATGTGACAATCCACATTCAAAATACGTAATTCTCTATGTGACAATCCACATTCAAAATACGTAATTCTCTATGTGACAATCCACATTCAAAATACGTAATTCTCTATGTGACAATCCACATTCAAAATACGTAATTCTCTATGTGACAATCCACATTCAAAATACGTAATTCTTTATGTGACAATCCCCATTCAAAATAAGTAATTCTCTATGTGACAATGTCACTGACGCTGTCAGATGATTTCACTCAATAAAATTCCCGATAACTGCGCTAAATGAGATTCTTAAAAAATACCGCAAGAGCGTTTGGTGCGTAAAATTTTTGTTTGGTTTACGGCAATAGTTGGTGTAAGTGTAATAAATATGCGGTGCAAAAAGAGTACATTAAAATCTCTTATCTATATATATAAAAATAATGAATGTATGTCTCATATGCGCTCCCACACCATTCATGCGATTGCAACAAAACTTTAATCAGTTGTTGGCCACCTAACCGGGCATTTAACTGTGTCATTACAACACTTATAAAATTTTCCGTTTTTGGCCGTTGGCCCTTAGTTTGTTTTTTTTTTCTTATACGAGCTTTGTAAAAAATATTTCCATCTGCGCTCCTACACCATTGATCCGAATGCGCTAAATCTTTGGTGAGATGTTGCGAGCACGCCCACAAAGGTTTGAGAATAATTATAACTGTTTTAAAATATTCCGTTTTGAGCCAGGGGCCCCATGTTCGTTTTTTCTTACATGAGCTATATAAATATAATTTCAAACCGTATGCGCTACGACACCATTCATGTCATTGCGACAAAACTTTGTTGAGTGGTCGTCCATAACCTCGCGCATTTTACTGAGTCATTACAACACTTTAAAAGTATTCCGATTTTGGCCGTTGGCCCCAATATCGTTTTTTTTCTTATATGAGCTTTGTAAAAAATAATTTTCGTCTGTGCTCCTACACCATTTATCGAATACGCTAAAACTTTGGTGAGTTGTTGCGAGCACGCCCACAAAGGTTTCTAAATTATTAGAACCGTTTTAAAATATTCCGTTTTGAGCCAGGGGCCCCATGTTCGTTTTTTCTTATGTGCGCTATATAAATATAATTTCAAACCGTATGCGCTCCTACACCATTCAACACTTTGTTGAGTGGTTATCCATAAGCTCGCGCATTTTAATGAGTCATTACAACACTTTTAAAATATTCCGTTTTCGGCCGTTGGCCCCAAAATCTTTTTTTTTTCTTATATGAGCTTTGTAAAAACTAATTTCGGTATGCGCTCCTATACCATTCATCTGAATGCGATAAAACTTTAGTAAGATGTTTTTCCCACGCCCGCAAAGCTTTTTGAATTATTACAACCGTTTAAAAATATTCCGTTTTGAGCCAGGGACCTTATGTTCTATTTTTCCTATATGAGCTATACAAATAAAATTTCAAACGGATCTAATGCATGGATGGATAGATTTTTAATCAAATACAAATAGCGACATTAAATTGTGTGTGTGACATAATAAGAAGGTTTCTCAAGTAGTTACAACACTTTTAAAATAATCCGTTTTTGGCCGTTGGCCCCAAAATCGTTTTTTTTCTTACATGAGCTTTGTAAAAAATAATATCCGTATGGGCTCCTATACCATTCATCTGAATGCGGTACAACTTTAGTAAGATGTTTATTTTTTTGTGTTGAATTTTGTGATATAATAAGTAGGTTTCTGAAGTAATACAACAATTCTACAATATTCCGTTTGTGGCCGGGGGCCTTAATTCGTTTTCCACCCTTATATTATATATATAATTATCGTATGTATTTTTATACCATTCATCCGATTGCGTTAAAACTTTGGTGAATTGATGTGTTCAGGCCCGCATTAGGTTTCTAAATAAGTACAACCATTTTACAATAATCCGCTTTGGGCCGGGGGCTTTAAATTGGTTTTTTTTTTTCTTATATGAGCTATTTAAATATAAATGGCAAACGGGATCTATAGTTCATTCAAATGGTTGTTTACATCACGCACAGCGGACATCGTGTTGCTAATTGCACACATTCCCCCAACGGTCCTCAAACAACAGATAAGTGTGCACTCAAGTGGGCTATTTGCCACTTCACTTTATCCACAAGCTGTAGATAAATTTAAAATGTTAGAGGAAAAAAAACAGAGTTAGGGACCATATATTATTTATGTAACGGTTCCCATCAATTAATTTCCACTGCCCGTAACGGGGCAGTCGGGAGATGAGAACCCTTGAATTTTTAAGTAACTAAGCGACCGCACAAAGTACCGCGGCTAACATCAACAAATATACGCACACGTGAGGCTGCGAGATCACGTTCAATGACAACTTCCGTGGGTGGGGCCCAAGAATATCTACGGTGATACAAACAAGATGATCACATTGCATCTCCACCGTGTCCATTGTATCATTCCATCATAAACTTTGGTGGAGGAAAGGGAAATGTGGGACTGGGGTAGGGCAAAGTGGGACTGGGGACAGGGAAAAGTGGGATGGGGTAGGGCAAAGTGGGATTGGGGCAGGGAAAAGTGAGACTGGGGCTAGGGAAAAGTGGGATGGGGTACAGGGAAAATTGGGGCTGGCGGGTAGGGAATGGCAAAGTGGGACTGGGTGCAGGGAAAAGAGGGACCGGGGGTATGAAAAAGTGGGACTGGGGTAGGGAAAATTGGCAATGGGGGAAAGAAAAAGTGGGTTGGGGGTAATGAGAAGTGGGTTGATGTAGGGAAAAGTGGGACTGGGTGGATTTATATACCCGTGTGCAAGGTGCCGTTTACATTTTTACAACTACAAATAGAGAGAGAGAGTCAGTGGAATACTGTTAATTCAATATTTGTGCAAACTTTCTAATATAATACTAATACAATTAAACTTGTATTAAATTTTTTTAAATTATATTTTAGCGATAGCGAACCGCTACGCTTGTTTAAGCAAGCGTGTCAATTGTGGAACCCTATTGTGTCATTACTCTTCATCTGTACATATTTCTATTTTTCAGACAAGTGAAGCCCCTCGCAACCTGTGGAGGACCATCACACACTGACCAAAAAAGCTATTTGACGAAGAGACTAGAATCATGAGCCTCGACCCTGTCAATCTCTCCGACCATGAAGTACCTCCAGGTGACGACGATGACGACGAGGGCAGCGCCGTGGACGACATGTCCATGGTCAGGGAGAGGCCACCCGGTAATTGAATGCGTTGTGTCTACTCAATCGGGACCAGTGGTCTTGACCAATAGTCTTGACCAATACTTACACTTGTCAAAAGCTAACACAGAAATGGGTACCTCGTAATGCTTCTCAACAACCAACCCCCCCCCCCCCCAACCCCCGAGGTGACAACCAAGACAAGGAACAATATGTTTGAAATTAGCGTATGTTATTTAAGATTTCTGGAGCAGAAATACGTTTATTAAATTTAAATAAAATTCCAATTCAAAGCGAAATGAAATAGAATTTATGACGCAAATAAAATAATCTCTACACCACGTCTTACAGCTATGAATCAGTATGGGATATAACTCTGCGTTCCACCGCCAATCAAATCAACAGTAGGCGGATATAGGAGCAACTAAAAAAAAAATTACCCAATTGCAGACAGATTATTTTAATACAATTTTTTTTACAACCCTTACTCTCTTTAACTCACGCCTTGGGTTATCTATTACCTATTTTTGAAGGATTTAAAGATGGAATGCATAGAATGTGTCCATGTATGTAATGTGTCCATGTATATAACGTGTCCATGTATAATGTATATAATGTGCCCACGTATATATTGTGTCCATGTATTTTATATTGTGTCCATGTACGTAATGTGTCGACCGTATGTAATGTGTCCATGTATGTAATGTGTCGACGTATGTAATGTGTCGATGTATATAACGTGTCCATGTATATAATGTGCCCATGTATGTATTGTGTCCATGTATATTATATTGTGTCCATGTATGTAATGTATCGACGTATGTAATGTGTCGATGTATACAACGTGCCCATGTAAATAATGTGTCCATGTATATATTGTGTCCGTGTATGCAATGTGTCGACATAGGACCAATCATTTATTTCCCGAGGTCAAACACTGGGACTCACAATTCTAGTTTGGGCCTTTTCAGTGATTTCCTTTTCAACATTACTACATAAACGTCACAATATCATCATGAAATCTTATAACAAAGAGATCGTGAAAGTTAGCCAACGTGCTATATTTAGACAGGGAACATACCAGTTAGTCGACATGTCATATTTAGATGGCGAACATACCAGTTATTTGACATGTCATACTTAAACGAGGAACATACCAGTTAGTAGACATGTCATATTTTGACAGGAAACATACCAGTCGGTCGACATGTCATATTTAGACAGGGAGAATACAAGTTAGTCGACATGTTAGATTAAGACAGGGAACGGACCATTAAGTCAACATCTCATGGTTAGACGGGGTACATACAATTTCGAGATGCCATATTTAGACTGGAAAAATACCAGTTAGACATGGCATATTTACACAAGGAATATACCAGTTAGACATGGCATATTTACACAAGGAATATACCAGTTAGACATGGCATATTTACACAAGGAATATACCACCAGTTAGATATGGCATATTTACACAAGGAATATACCAGTTAGATATGACATATTTACACAAGGAATATACCTGTTAGACATGGCATATTTACACAAGGAATATACCAGTTAGATATGGCATATTTACACAAGGAATATACCAGTTAGATATGGCATATTTACACAAGGAATATACCAGTTAGATATGGCATATTTACACAAGGACTATACCAGTTATACATGTTTTATAAGATTAAAAAAATGCCAAGCTACATGCTTCAGCAATTTTAAGCGTCAAATGAGGGGGTGGGAGAGAGGAGGCACATGACAAAGGTCAGGTCAAAACAAGTAACCTTAAAATGTTTAACATTAACAAATCACGGTTCGGTAGAGTATAGCTTGGGAGCGATTGACAGAAACACAAATGCACTGTGTCGATTGACAGAAACACAAATGCACTGTGTCGATTGACAGAATCACAAATGCACTGTGTCGATTGATAGAATCACAAATGCACTGTGTCGATTGATAAATCACAAATGCACTGTGTCGGCCTATCATTACAATTACAACACCAAAATTAAATTTAGTATCTGTGTATACCCTACGCAGCAGCGTGCAGACATTGCCCGTCTGTGTAACACTGTATGTCAGGGGTGATACTGATAAGCTTTATCTACAATGAATTGTAGAATAGGAGAATAATCTCACTGGTCGGTTCGAGACTCGTCCTTGCCATTTAGTTCCAAGCTTTTTTTGGAGCATTGAATTTGAAGTTTTCGCCTTCATTAAAGTTGCATTGTTTTTATTGGATATTTCCCCCCTTCCTTTCATTCAGAGCCATCTGAGGTACATGAGGAAGAACATTCCAAACTTTCAAGTGAAGGCATAGAAGAAGAGTCCAGCGTCAGTCTCCAACAAGCCTACAGCGGAGACAGCCTCGATGGTGGCGGTGGGGACAGTCTTGACGGTGACGACGGCAGTCTGGACAGCTTAGAAAGTTTCAGAACCGACGGTGTCTCGATCGGAGGTGGGGTGCACGATCAAGAGGAAACAGCCGAGGATCGAGGAGGTTCTGAAGTCACTGAGCCAGAGTCAGTAGGCGTTAGGGCGGCGGGTGATGTTGAGGAAGGCAGGGCGATAGCGGCCAGCCCTGGTCTGTTAGATGCAGATCATTTTGTCTTTATGGCATCATCTCCTCCACTGTCCACCACCATGCCGTCAAGGAAGACTACGCCAGAACCAACAAATGTGCCATCAAGACAGGCGACACCAGATCCAACAAGCTCGCTACTAAGACAGACCGACCCTGAGCCAACGCACCTTTCGTCAGGGAAGACAAGCCCTGAGTCAACCAAACCATCATCGGGGAAGGCAAGCCCTGAGCCAACCAACCCATCATCAGGGACGGCAAGCCCTGAGCCAACCAACCCATCATCAGGGAAGGCAAGCCCTGAGCCAACCAACCCATCATCAGGGAAGGCAAGCCCTGAGCCAACCAACCCATCATCAGGGAAGGCAAGCCCCGAGCCAACCAACCCACCAGCTGGCAATGCAAGTCCTGAACCAAGCATCAAATCATCTGGGAAAAGCAGTCCTGACCTAACTAGCACAGAATCGGATTCTTTGCGTGATCACTCAGTCACCAACAGACGAGAGGTGAGCATCGCCGAGAACGACAACACAGACAAAGAATCAGTAGAAGCTAAACAAGAAACTGACATTTCCCCATCTGAAGACACTGTGATCCCACAAGACAATTCAGCTGACAGCCAGTCCACAGTCGTTCCAGGTGGTCAGGCTCGCCAGCCAGATGACGCAGAAGACCATCATATTCCAGCTGACTATGACCAAACTTATGATGTTCAGACCAACCCAAGTCTCAGCTACCAAACCAGTACTGACGACAGCCAAGATGTGTCAACTGCTGAAAACGTTGAGCAGGATATTCAATACCAACATGAAACTCACAGGCATAGCGAGGTTCAAGAAAACCTGACAGATCAAAATAACCTTGATAATGTGGAGCCAATGTTTGAGGAAACCACCGAGAGGGGCAGAGAGCCAACAGTTGAAGAGGACGTTGAGAAGGAAGAGTCGGTAGTTGGAGAGACCTTTGAGAAAGAAAAGACGATTGAGAATGAAGAGCCATCAGTTGAAGAGAACATTAAGAGTGAAGAGACATCAGTTGAAGAGAACATCGAGAATGAAGAGCCATCAGTTGAAGAGGACATTGAGAATGAAGAGGCCATTGAGAATGAAGAGACATCAGTTGAAGAGAACAATGAGAATGAAGAGCCCACAGTTGAAGAGGCCATTGAGAAAGAAGAGCAATCAGTTGAAGAGGACTTTGAGAATGAAGAGCCATCAGTTGAAGAGGCCATTGAGAAAGATGAGCAATCAGTTGAAGAGGACTTTGAGAATGAAGAGCCATCAGTTGAAGAGAACATTGAGAATGAAGAGCCAACAGTTGAAGAGGCCACTGAGAGGAATGAAGACAACGTCCAGGAATGTGGAGAGGATCACGAAGATAAGGCTGACTTGGAGGAGTCAGAAAAACTCCAAAAGTTGGATTCTGAAAGTTACACAGGAACAGACGAGAACTTCTACGATGCCATCTCTGACGTGGATGCCACGGGAAGCTACTCATTTACAGCAGATAACCAAAGGGCACAAGGGGACGACTATACAGGGTACAATGTTGGTCAGAGCAGATACTTTCCCAATGAGACGTTCACTAGAAATGAAAATGTCAGCACATACGAGGATACTGAATTAAAGGTTCCCGAAGAGCGTAAATCAATAAGGTTTAAACTGACTGATACTCCAATGGAAGATTATCAGGTGGAGGTGGTGGAAGATGTGTACAGTGAGCCGTACGGTGGATTGAGCGTAATGAACATTGATGAACACGAGCGGCTTACTCGCGACAGAAGTCGTTTGTATGAAGAGCAGGACACTGTCGATGAGGATGAGCACATCAGCAGTGTCAGCGAGCACGAGGACGACGGTGAGCAAACCCACAGGAAGCAGGTCCCTTTCAGTAACAGCCTGTTGGCGGCCCCCTCGCCGTTTGTCATGACAAACAGCTTCTCGCAGTACGACAAACTTGTCAGGCGGCCTTTCGGAGTGGATTCGGACGAGATCTCCTTGGGCCAACACGACGACTCCAGTTCGGTGGTCAGTGACATATGCAGCCCCCGCATTGAGACACAGAAGAGGTCTAGCCTCCACAAGTTCAGAAGTCACATGCCCAAGTTCTCCACAGTGGCCTACTCCTTCAAGAAGCAGCGCAATGTTCCCACACAGACGCCGCCGCCAACTCCCAGGGAATCGTATGGAGAAATTCGCGGATACTACCTTGATGACTACAGCGGTACGGTCAAGACAGTTACGAACAAGGAGGTGAGTACACTGTGTTATTTTCTGTCATGAATTTGTTACGTTATTACTGGTGACTAGAAACTAAAAATTTATTTCGCACACACAAAAAAAATCTTTTGGTAAATCTGTCATTACTTAATATTATTAGCAAATGAATAATTAAAGTAATTTCACTCCCAACTTATGGAAACCTCATTTCTGCTTTACGCATTCTAAAAAATTAGTTAAAGCCTGAGATATTTCATATATTAACATTAGCATGGTTAATATGCTAAATACATTTACCAAACAGATTCATGAAAGTAAGGTAACCGGATTTGAATGAGCATTGTGTCATTTTCTTGATGATCAAATAACTCATCTCATTGGGGGGGGGGGGGGGGGGGGGGATTTTTTCCCCCTTGTCAAACAGCTTAAAATGTACATAATATATTATTATTATTATTATTATGGGTAGTTTTCTATAGCGTGGTACCCCAGCCTAGGGCTGGGCTCGCCACGCTGTACATACAAATTAAAATGAACTTAAAAAATATAAATTAAAAACCAACCATTCCATATCAATTTACATGTGACGTCATGGACGGCACTCCGAAGCATCGTTTAACTTTAAGAGGGGGAATCAGTCAGGATAGTAAAGTTTAAAGAGGTGTGTTTTGAGTGCAGTTTTGAAGGCTGTGATGGTTGATATATTTCTGATGTGTAGTGGAAGAGAATTCCATTTTTTTGGGGCACAGTAAGAGAAAGATCTTTCACCGTATGTTTTTGTGCGAGTCTTAGGGACAGAAAGAATATGCTCGTCTGCGGAGGAGCGAAGCTGTCAAAGGGGTGAATAGACAGAGAGAATTTCGGTTAGATAGGAAGGGCAGGAATTCGAGAAAAAGTTGTGGCACAGAACAGAGAGTATTATGAACAATACGCTGGCTGTTGGTTAGTTCCTCATATGGCATCATTTTACCAATTTGATGAAAGAAAACAACGGTCATAGAAAAGATGAAGCAAAAAAAAAAATCATTAGAGAATCTGTTCTCAACATGTGGGTCGCGACCCTTTCACAGGGGTCGCCTAAAACAATCGGATAAAACACATATACTCTACAGTTATGATGTAGCAACGAAATTAATTTTGTGGTTGGGGGTCGCCACAACATAAGGAACTGTATTAAAGGGTCGCGGCAATAAGAAGGTTGAGAACCACTGCACTAGAGTATTAAAAAAATGACACACATCAGTGGTGTAGGGAGTCGTGTCTAGCTGCCACAGACTTGTCAAATTTATATTAAAGCATCGTGTCAATATTAATATTGAGGACCCTTGCGCTAAAAGTACTTAAGCCACGTCTTTGTCAAAACGAATCTAAACTGAGCTTTTGTTACCTGGTTTACCAAAGTGTACAGCATAAATTTGAACACATGAAAATATACCTTCATTAAATAAGCCAAAAAATTAGAATGATCCAAGTTTTATAGGTGAAGGGAATATTTGAACTGGAGTATCTCAAAATGGGTATTTTGCGACTCACCTATAAGCCAAGTTCAGTTTTGTTACCAAGAATTATGAAATATGCTACGACTCAAGAATAAGTCGAGGGTCAAACTTTGGCCTTTTGTGCAATTACTGCACTGTATACTAAACTATGGCCAGTGTATGATTGACTTGAGACTAGCTCTACTGTTTACTGTTAACTTAACATTGCCCTGCATTCAATGCACAAAATTCTGTCAAAAGTTGGTGATTAAAATGTTTCGACTTAAACGCAAGTATATAAACTAAGTGCTTTTAGCACTAAGGTCTTCAATTGGTCTTTAGCTGTTAAGTTAAATTCTTCAAGAGTCTAGTAAACACTGGTTTGGCTTGCCATACAATAACTAAACAGGGAATCCTTTTCCTGAGTGGTATTACCAAAAAATAAAATAAATATTTTGATTGTTGAACACTAACATATGTATTAAAACTAGGCCATTGCGCTCTTCTGCCCTGCCGAATGAAATCATAACAGTCTATGAACGCTCACCCTGCCGAATTAAAATATTGGTGGCAATAGCACCTGTACAAAGTAGATGCAGCAGGCATTTCAAAATTTATTATCAAGCTATGACAGAACATATAGTTTATTTATACCTTTATTTGGCTCCATATCACGAAAATTTGTAGCATTTGTCGATGACATTTGTACAAAATGTTTAGTTATATTTCAAAATTGACACCAAATAACATGGTTCCTATGACATAATGTGATGCACACAATGAGAATGCAAGTAATTAAACATCACAGTGGTTCAGGAGCATCAAACATTAGTTAACTCCTTAACTTGTTTCAAACCAAGTGAGTTTTTAATGGCTGGCTTTTTTTTTGTGGGCAACTTAGAGGATACACCCAAAAGTGAAGTACTGATATATTTTTTTTGGCTTGTTTAAACCTTACTTTTCCCATTCATGTTTTAATTGGAGCACAATTATCATAGCTTTGCCACTAAAATCTCTAGCAATTGTAACAAACGTGGTTTAAAAAGATGACAGAGGACATCACAGTTATGTATTTTTACACAACTGCAATACTTACCTTCCACAAAAGCACCTTGATGGCAGCTCGAATTTCAGGATCAAATCGAGACAGTAATGTAGTCTGAAAATAAAAATTGAAATGTAACATGCGTATTAAGGCTGAGCCAGGTAAAAACCCAGATACCAGGAAATACAAAGTATTAGCACACCCAGCACATACCTGGACTTGGCAAAAAAGCGGAAATGGGTCCAGGTGGTAATCAAAAAAAAGTTAGCTTCTCATTTTATATAAGTGTTTAATCCAATGGAAAAAAAATGAAAAGTGCATGTATAAAACCAGTACACCTATTTTACATAATTTTTTTGTACACCTTACCTGAATTAGATAAATACTAAAAGAAAACTAACTAGCAATAGCTACTAAGCTCAATGAAACTGCACAGCTGTGAAAATAACAATGTACTTGCTGTGAATTTTGAGTATAATTATTTATCTTAGCAAGATGCTTAGCTTTGGTTATGACCATGGCAATTTCAGGTTACAATTAATATTTCATTTCACATATTGACTGGATGATGATGCTGATGTTTATTAACTATATGAAGGCTAGGATGGTATCGCAAGGATAATGAATGAATTAGGATATAGATAATTATTTAAATAAATGCGTTTTTTGGCATCAGAAAAATTGAAACTAAAACCAAACAGCGACAAGCATTACTTGTCGCCTGATAAAATGTCAGGGGTAACTTGAGAATTTCAGAAAATTGAGGGGGGAGTTTTGTGTGCTAAATGTGCATATTTGTTTTCACATTTAAATATTATTGACAGTGATCGAATTAGTTTCATATTGTTACTACACTTTGGATACTTAAAGCTACACAATATAATATGAAAACTATGGTGTAGATGTCGACAGCTAATATAATATAATATATATATATTGGCAGTTTCTTTTCATTTAAAAAAATGACATTACATTTATATATGATAGTACTTTGCTGTCTTTTTCCCCACTTAACTCAAAAGTTGCAGCTTCCATGAAAAACTATAATCTGGGGTGTGAATTTATCAATACTTTTCTGGGCATTGACTTACAGCGCCTCCTCTACACTTCTTAGCCTGTAATTCTGCTTTCCTCCACCTGCAATCAAACTTAAAGTACCAACACCCTTTATCTACAAAAAATATCAGCCTCACTCCCTTCTCAACACCTATTTTTGAATTTCACAGTATCCTTTCTGATTGTGGGTCACACAACTTGGCAAATGTTTTAAAAGGGTTGACGCACTAAAAAGGTTGAGAAGCGCTGGCTTAGGATTATATTATTAAGCTATTAGTGTTTTGAATCTTTCAACTTAGATGCCTTTTGAGATTGCTTCTGATTCTATACTTACACTTTACACTTCTCCGCATTGGGTGGATAACATTTCAGAAAATTACTAGGACCTGAAACCAAGTGTAAAAAAACTGCACCCAGCTCAGCCCTGATGCATATCAATATAAATAGCTTTCTTAAGATTTGATATTCTGTAACAATTCAAGTAAAACCTGAACAAAGGGTTTGATCATCAAGACAATGAGAATGCAGAATTTGAAAAGAAAATTTATTTAAAAAAACATGAAAAAAAAAAATTGTTTCAGAGCAGTTTAATTAAAGGAAATTTTAAAAGACCATAAAAGTTAAGATTTTTTAAAATATTTAACTAATACTTGGTGCTAATTTATACTCACTCTGTGATATTTAAAAATGTGTGAGATTTGCGATTTGGTCAGCTGAATCAATTCATGGTCCAGTTCTGAGGCATCAAGCTGTATATAAATTTAAAAAGACAAAAATACATGTTGAACTTAATCTCTTCTATTAATTAATGATAAAAACAGCAAGAAACAATGAATCCTTATTGTACTTCTCCGTGTCTTTTGTCCTGGCATGCATTAAAAGTGGGTTAAGTCAGACGTCCTCAGTACATGTAAGAAATACTTGTAGTTACTGAATATAAAATTTCAATATTCACTCTGCAGCATTTCAAAGCAGTTAAGCTATAATACCAAACTTTCCGAACTTTGTGTCATGAAACAGTAGTGTATCAGCTGCAGGGTGTGTACTGTAGTGCTAAACTAAGCCAAACCAACTTTTTTTATTACAGCTAAGTTTATGTCTGTATGCTATTGCTATGAATAGGGTTACTTTAATCCCCGATTTGCTAGTAAAACTGAATTACTGTGTCACAACATATGTCTAAAAAGCGTGACACCAATATGTAATTTGTAAAAGTAAAAGGTCACTAAGCTCTGACCTATATAATTTATCTAGACTAGAGAGACTTATAAGTTATAATTATATTCGCACGAAGTATATTTAAGTATATACCATGGAAGACAATCATATGCCAGTCATATACTTAAACTTACAGTTACAGCTAAGTAGTTGCGGAGCTGAATTTAATAATCGAGCCGAGTTACATTTGACAATCACCCCTTCACTACCCATGATTTCATGTTATAAAAAAACTGGGTGACAATTCATTGAGTTATAAGTTATAGAATTTTAGAATTAGACTCAATAAGAGGCTAAATGTCTGTCTTTATAAGCATGTCTGATACAAAATACAGTCACCCTTTCAATTTTTTACTTCGTTCCTTTCATAATCAAACCATCAACTATTACACTAGTCATTAAGTTTAAGACAATAATTGAAAAAAATATATAAATCAAACGAGGCCGAGACGAACGCGTCACAGTCGTCGACTCAGGTCCATTTGAATTCAACTATACGAAGATGTTATATTTACCTATATTTATACTTAACATAATGTCAGGTTAAAAATGGAAGTAGTTTATCACATTATGAATCAAGTTTCTACCAGAATAATGTAAATCGCTATTACCTGGCTTACTCGTAGTGCATCGACTGGCTCAGCCGCCATGCTTGTTATTGATAAACATTGAACTCTTGTCGGCTGAAACAAGTAAAGATAGTTTCGCGGAAAAAATGGATTGGACAAAATAAGAAAATGCAAAAACGAACTTGAAAAAAAAAAATTAACATTGAAGACAGTATGAAACGAAATAATAAATAAGCGTAGACATCTTTGTATAAATTTCGCTTGTAATTGTAAAACAAATTTTAAACGAAAAACAAAAATTGGAAACAATTTTTTTTCTTAGTAATTAGCATTTGATTTTGATATAGGCTTAAATTGGTAACGAAAAAATTTGACCAAGATTGACTTCAAATGTCGCCGACATTGTCGGATGTCCAGCGTAAGAACTTGGGATGTCCGTAAAAAATGGAAAGAGGACGAGAGAGAGAAAAGAGATTGAGGCCTGAAAAGGAGAGATGGGCAGAAATAGATAGAGGCAGAGGGGGGATGTAGAGAGAGGAATAACGGAGATATATAGAGAGAGATTGTACCAAAATCTTTTGTAGTGAAATAAAACGGGAAGTCTCAGCGCTTGCGATTTCTTCTAGCTTTGTTTAAAATTGTAAGATTATAATAAAAAGGTGAAAATCCATATTGGTTTTTGACGAGAATGCCAAACAATGAAATAACGTTACGTTTTAAAATAAGCTCATCCCCTCATGGCACTCATTGTTATTTGTCACAGAGACATAGTCCCTGTCCCTGGTTTATTTTCGAAATTTGTCTACTCCACTGGTCCGCCAAACTTAAAATTTTGGGAATCGCTGTAGTAAGGTTAAGGAGAAGTGATTAGCCATACACGCATTTTTTTATCTTTATTTTTTTTTTTTGTGAGTTAAAATCGGGCATATAAACTATTAGGGGAAGATAAAAGTGCACGTTAAGCGTAAGTTAGTCTTTGTAGTCAATTGTTTTTTTTTTTAAATAGTTTTAGAGCAGGCCTGCATAACTCAAAATGTAAGGCGGGCCGTAATACTTTAAGAAAATCTTGTGCGGATCGTAATACTTAATGAAAAACTTGTGCGGGCCAAATGAAAATAGGAAAAGTGGGAGAGCTATTAATAATAACAACAACGAATAGTTCGTTACTTCGCGGACCGCAAAGTGGGTGCAGGCGGGTCGCATGCGGCCCTCGGGCCGTATGTTTTGCAGGCCCGTTTTAGAGGATAACTCCTCATATTATGATAAAACTCAATTCGTAATCTCAAAAACTGAACAGTATTGAACTTGAATATTAGCAATTTCACGCGATAAACATTTTTTTTTAAAATTAAAATTTTCAAAAATTTTAGGTTTTTAAATGAAGTTTGTGTTCCCCTCATTCTCTCTCGGGGTGTCGTTTACATTTAAATGTACAGGTCGAAGTCTTTGGCAGAGGGCGAACTATTTCAACTTGTCAACTCCAGCGCCGTCTGGACCTGTATACCCTACCCCGAGCATGTACCCGCGTCCAACACTACAATCACCTCTTAATCTTTCCCTCTTGCCCACCCCCCTTTTTCGTGTGTACACGCACACCCCGAAAGGACACGCTTTATCCGTAAGAACCCAGATATAAGTTGCCATAAGTTGTCTTTGAATTCGAACCCGCCAGTGCTATTTCCTACACACAGTATTTTGGCAAGTGTTATGCTGAGGTCAGTCATTTAGAGCGGTAGGTGGCGTCTTACAACCCAATTCAGTTCAGTAGAGCCGCAATAATTTTAAAATGTTAAAAGTTGTTAATGATCTTATGTCGGATAGACTTTTAAATCAATATGTGTTTAACGCTGTAAACGTTATAGATGTTTGCAGTCTGGCATTAAATAAGTTCTTTTTTATTTCCAAAAAAAAAATTATTTTTAAATAAAATTGTTCTCTCTCTTTCAATTAACTCATTATAAGAGTGTTGGACTGCGATAAAGCTTTAAAATATATTAATTAGACACGAACAATCTGTGTCAATATAACAATATATGTTAAGCTTTTATAATTTTTCACACATTCTCTCTTTCACACTTTCTCTCCCTCACACACATTCTCTCTTTCAAACGTTCTCTCTTTCAAACGTTCTCTCTTTCAAACGTTCTCTCTCACACACCACACTTACTCTCTTTCACTTTCACACGCCACACGTTCGATCGTTCACAGTTTCTATCCCTCTCAGACTTTCTGTCTATCTCTCCATCTAGAGTTTTACTAGTGTGTTTCTATATTAATGTCAAAATACCTTACAAGTGTCTCTTTTTTTTGCCCGATTTAAATTTTCTTTAGACTGCATAACAGTGGATGTGATTTTCACCAACCACATTTCCCACAAGTTTACTGGACACACACCAAATGTTAAGATTTCATTATTTTTTTTCAAAACAAAAAAATATAAGAGATACTAAGACTAAGAAGTACATCTTTCTGTTCTAAAGGTTAGTCTTAGCCAATCGAAAATTTTAAAGCTTTATTGTTAAAGTTTATGTATATATAATTTTTAATACTCTCAGACCAGACTGCATGTTAAGCCTTTTACTTTTAATATATCATTCTGTTTTCTGCGTGCATATGATCTGTTGTTAGTATCGTTGATGATTGATTGTGGTATCTATTTCTGTTCGTTCCTTCCACTGAATAGAGAATGAGAAAGACTATGAACCTTGTGGATTTAATGCTAGCAATCGCAGTCTAACATTTATTTAATCCATATTTGATTCGATAAAGCCTCAATGCTATATATATATATAGAAAGACGTTGTGTATTTTGATTAATCAACTGTAGAAAGAAATATGGTTTATGTCAAGAAAGTTCATTAGTTTGAGTATTCGTACCTGTTATGTTTTTTTAAAAGCCCCCTTAACCCCCCTCCCTTTTTTTCAAATATAAAAAGTTAATATAGTTTGTGGTAATATAAAGATTTTTTGAAATACATACAGTTGTTTTGTGGGTAATCAGTGACGGATTCAATAGAGGGACATCCGGATATATGGTTTTTTTAACCCCCCCCCCCAATCCATATTTTATTTACTTATGTAGCAGATTTGAAATTGTCTAGATAATTATTGAGATCTCTATTGGGGCCCACCTTGTTTTTTTGTGTTTTTTTTACACTTTCATTTATTATTAACCCAACGCTCATTTTTGCTATACGATTAGTATTTATGTAAAAATACCCACCCCCCACCCCTTTTTCCAACCCCCTCATTATAAAGCAACACAAAAACACAACACTTTTTGTGACAGATTTTATCAATTACTTTCATTGTTGCCCCGTGTCCGATCGAAATCTTTATTGTTGCCAATGCCCATTAAAATTATGGCATTCATGTCACTGCCCATGGCATTCATTGTCGCCATCCGCCAACCGAAAAGCTGTGCTTGCGCCTCCTGCCCTCTTTTATACGCCTTCATTGTTGTTTTTGCTCATGTCGTACATTGGTTATTGCCCCTTCTCTACTCACATACACTGGCGGCCCACGCGAGCAGAGGCGTAGCTAGAGTGTTCGACGCCCGGCTGAAAGATTCATTTTTACGCATTAAACCCATTTTTAACTCAATAAAATACCATTGAAGCCCATTTGGCGCCCCCTATCTGTCTTGCGCCCGAGGGGACATCTGTCCCTGCGCCCCCTTAGCTAAGCCTCTGCATGGGACAGCCTTCCGAAATAAATATTCAAATGGTTTAATCCGACCTGTCAGTGCCGCCTGTTAACCTTTTTGCTCACTAACAGAGAGTTGAGACGAAACATTATAATTAAAGACTGCTGTATCGCGAGTCCGAGGTCGGGGATATTGTCCGGCTCTGACTAGAGTTGAAATGGTCTGTCGCTATGGCCGCAGAGACATGCTTGAGAACAGGGGCTATTGCATGAGTGCTGTTTAGAACTAAATATGACAAATCTAGACATTACTAGAACAGATGTTCAGAAATCGTTACAAATCGCGATGACCCTTTTGTCTAACACAACGGTTCTCAACCTTTGTAACGCCGCGACCCTTTAATACGGTTCCTCATGTTGTGGCGACCCACCATCACAAATTTTTTTTCGTTGCTACTTCATAACTGTAGCGTATGTGTTTTCAGATGGTCTTAAGCGACCCCCGGGAAAGGGTCGTTAGACCCCCAAAGGGGTCGTGACCATAGACTATGGTCGTGACCCACATGTTCAGATCCGCTGGTCCAACAAATCATTAGATGGCCATCGTTAAATGGGCTAAACGTTGAGATTCTTCAATTAAGATCATGCAAAATTAGTTGTGTGTGTGTGGTTTTTTTTTTAAATATTTTTTTATTACAAATTATATATTTCTTTGCGGATCCTTATTAGCTTCACGGACACCCAATAAAAAATAATTTTAAATTTAAAAAAATGTTCTAGAACTGACTTTCAGATTTAATACTTAAGTTGACATTCCACCCATTTAGCCTGACCACCTGGGGGTTGGGGCGGAAGTTTAAGTATTTCGGTGTTTAAAACAACCATAAAAGTAAGATATTGTGCGCGTATAGTAGATACTCT
The DNA here is from genome assembly GCA_964017045.1 of Omphiscola glabra. NCBI lineage: Eukaryota > Metazoa > Mollusca > Gastropoda > Lymnaeidae > Omphiscola > Omphiscola glabra. The sequence goes on from OZ024805.1 coordinate 25,291,935, forward strand.
CTCTCTCTCTCTCTCTCTTTCTATCTCTCTCTCTCACTCACTATAACCCTCTCTCTCTAACCATCTCTCTCTCTCCCCTGTCTCTCTCTCTCTTTCTATCTCTCTCTCTCTCTAACCACCACCCCCTCTCTCTCTCTCCAAACACTTGTATACAATTTAGATATTGAATGATCATGAAACGATTAATTCAACACCGGCTACTGAAACGACAATAACGCCAGCCCGAGGAGATATCGATTTAAATTGAAATCCTTTTTCACGGCCCCTTATCGAAAAGTCGTTAACCGTGCATTATATAACCTGACACAAACGAGCGTGCAATGATAGATAAGTGTCGTCGCCTACGTCCGGCATTGGTAGATATCAGGCTGGTTACGCTCGATCCCTCGAATGGTCCTCGGTCAGGAGCTGCCGATGGCATCACACAAGACCTGAAGATTATTCAATACGTAAATTTTATGTCCTATAACAGCGGTTCTCAACCTGTGGGTCGCGACCCCTTTGGGGGTCGAACGGCCCTTTCAGAGGGGTCGCCTAAGACCATCTGAAAACATATATACTCTACAGTTATGAAGTAGAAACAAAAATAATTTCATGGCTGGGGGTCGCCACAACCTGAGGAACTGTATTAAAGGGTCGCGGCATTAATAAGGTTGAGAACCGCTGTCCTATAATATGTGGTGCAGTTACTCCTCACAGTCACAGGGGCCTTTTACAGAGACGTTGAGATTAATGAAATATCACCTATTAAGAATAAAGGGGGGTGGGTATGACATTCTAAATTTGAAGAGGTGATTTGTTCTCTTTGCACACACACACACACACACATAATTTAAATTTCTTTTCATTATTCATATCAATACTAATTCACTACATAAGATTCAAAGATAGTATACAAAATATTATTATTCCTTTGTCAAAACGGCTGGGCATTTCCGGTACTTCCTAACACGCTGTCTGCTCCCTATTCAGCGTATTTGGTATTGAGATTGTATTACAAATAATTGTATATGTTTAAAAAGTAAGTATGGTTCAATAGTGAGTCCAATAGCGCAAAAAATAATATTCCCGAAAACTACACTAAATTTTTTTTTTTAAATAACGCAACTGCGTTTGGTGCGTAATATTTTCTTTTCGGAAAATGAAATCATATCAATTTAAATATGGTGTAATAAATATTTGGTTTGAGAGTGGTTGGCGCATTTCCTTCCTATAAACCAGGGGTCACCAAACTTTTTCACGGCAGGCCGGATAAACTGGCCGGATAACGGAAAAAATAACGATAATAACGGATAATCATTCTGTACAATACTTACAAGCAAGTTCAAGTACCGTCGGCGGGCCAGATGAACTGGCCTCGCGGGCCGGATCCGGCCCGTAGTTTGGTGACCCCTGCTGTAAAGTTTATAGCTGACAATTGGGATGCCGTGCAAAACCAATATCCCTCGACCCTGCTTACTTAGAGACGGACGATGAACGTTGTATTCTTGAAGAATCAAGCTTAACCACAACGAGGCTAGCGGTCAGAAGGTTATTGTCACCTGGACACGCCGACATTGTCGAACAAAATGTTTTTGAGCGGGAATATTTGTTTTGGTTGGCGCCTGCTTGTAAATCAGGCATCGACTTGCCAGATTGTCCTTTACTTTTGTTATCGGGCAGTGAGTAACGACTGGCTTGTTGTTTAGTGGCTTTGTTGTGACACAGGTCAAGTTAGGGCTAGCTAACCGGAATAGTGTAAATTGAGAATGTTATTGCTTCTTCGTAGGACCTTGACAAGTTTAGAAGGGTGCTGTCCATAAAGTACGCCCCGCTCCGGAGGTGGGGGGGGGGGGGGGTTAGGGGTTCTAAGAAAGAGTGGCCGTTTATGACAGTGGGGGAGAGATTTTTGTGTGACGTCATACATTTTTTATCATACATAAATAAAACATGAAATTGACAGTGATGTTGACCTTTAGATTGTGATATATGTATTCTGACAGATGATGTCACGTGTATACATTTACTTGTTTAATAGTGAAGACTAAAGTTTCATTAGTTGATAATATTTTTTTAAAAACAACAATTATTAGCTCGAACGGTGACGCACATTAAAGGGGTGGGGTAGAGGGAGGGGATCTAATATGTGTGACAAGGGAGAGAGAGGGGGTTAAAAATAGCGTGCCCTACTTTACGGACCCCCCTCTCCCCCCCCCCCCCCCCACATTAAGACAGGCAATTACTACTCCATAGTTCGAAATCCATCACATACTTCAAATCAGTGCTAATTGTAAGGCAGAACACTGTTTATAATAGACATGGCGTTAAGACTCGGTGTTGCGGGCAATGATCTGACTAACGCCTCAGTCCTGCTTAAAACACTTAGAAACTTTGTAGGCTACTCTCGGGTGTTACATTGCAGCTAAGTGTTCCTTAAATGTTATTTTTGTTTTTAATGCTGTTGGTACGCTGGAGAAGGCTTCTTGCCGACACGTTCGTTGTTTTGTTGCGTCCTTTTTTTTTCCTTCTTCCAGGTTCTCCCCATACTTTGTTTCGCTCATTTCCCTTTACCTATAACCTGATTGCAGTCTCACACCCTGATTACCCCGTCACAATTGTCACACGCCCCAATGCCTCTTAGAGAGAATTCTACCCTCTCATTTACCGCAACGGTTCAATCGAAGCCGATCCGAAAAATTTCCCGTAAATTCGGTCCACCCAAATCTGTACAAGGGATCACTTATTTTGGGGGTGAGGGCCGGGATACCAATATTTAAAATCAATAGATATCTGATTATCAAGGCGATTTCTTTAGTTCATGGAACAAAAGTCGAAATCCTCTGCGGTGGGGCTTGGTTGAATTAAGCCGTCTCAAGTCTCGTTGTAATGCTAATCCTGAGTTTAAAACCAGGGGGTGAATTCAGCGAATTATGATTTTAGGCACTAGTAGCTTCTACCTTTCCTTTCATTTAAATATCCGGAAATAGAGTGGAAAGTTTGTTTTTAAAAAAGTGAGGTTATTTTATAACTTAACCTTTTACCATGGTGCCCCGCATATTTGTTTTTTTAATCCGTCTTTGATATTCACAAAATATATATGTGTCTTGATTATTATTGTCTTGTAAGTTTCGATAAATTTTTTTTTTAATTTTAAGTTGCTTAAATGATCGAAATTTGCAAATGCTGTTAAGCTTTGAATGATTAAGTGAATGTGTTATGTGTTATGCATATTGAAAGAAAACAAGTCACACACAAGTACGATAGGTCTATGTGTTGTTTGTTTCTTTATCGGGGGGAGGGGGGAATGTGGTTTGTGGGGGAAGAGGGTTGCTCAATCACACTTTGTTTTAAAAGGGCGAACTCCAGACCAAAGACTCAATGTGAATAGCTTAAGCAAACTTACCGGCAACATACGGGCAAAATAGAGGCAGAATAGAGGAAGAATACAGGCCACACACATGCAGTATACAGCCAACATACAGGCAAAATAAAGGCAAAATACAGGCAACATACACTACAAAAGTCCTTTTCCTGAGTGTAAGTACAAACAACCCATTTCCTTTTCAAATGTCCTGTAACGCACCTACCTTTGTTACATTAAAATAAATAAATTGCCAGGCAACTTCGTGCCATTTGGAAATTTCTTCTTTCAAAATTGTACGCTTCCAACATTTACCAATTTCTATATCTGTGGAGAAAACATTTTTAGGCCGAATTTTTTTTTATCATCCAGGGATGCAACTTTATGACAAAAGTCAATTATTATTCCAAATACTTCCCTAGAATAAGCATTCATGTTATAACAAATATCACGATTTGTATATATATATATTTTAAAAAAAATTATTTTAAAAAATCGCTCTTTAAAAGTAATTATTGCGGAGAGATATCAAAAGATATAGCCCCCCCCCCCCCCCCAACCCACCCGGATTAAACAAGAGGCGCAATTAAACGGTTATCTTTTCAAGTTAGGACTATGTTTAGGTTATTATTTCGAGAAAGAATGTAAAATAGATTAACAACAACCAATCCGGATATATTGTTAGTCTTTAACCGTCACTGCGCACTCCACTGCGAGTAACCACGACGATTAAGACCGGGGCTATTAAATACCACTGTCGTGTGTTGTTTTTGATTGGTACCGGTACCAGCTTACATGCTTATCTCAATGGGCACAACCAAGTAAAGCGCGCCACTGGCGATCCAACACGCACCAACTTGCACCGAATTTGGTGGAGATACGGTACGCCAGCAGTTGTCCGTTACACACAGCCGGAATTCAAGAGTGATCCTTCGTAGTGGGAATTAATCGTTGAAGATTCTCAAACTCCTAAAGCCATTGGAACTCTGACCTACTTCGAAGACATTTTAGTTTCTTTAAATCAAGAACATTCATAAACAACACATTTATTTGTTATTTATTTTTTAATATCATTGGTTGGGTTAATAAAAAAAATGAAACCAGGGGCCTGTGATTATTGCATTTATGTATCTAGGGAATCTTGGTCCCAATTTGAGAACCACTTCATTGATCTATCGAACACCGTGTCTCCCATGACTGGCAGTCAGTAGATTTTTGTCGCATACCTCTCAACTGATCTATCAATTATAATCAAATAACAGTTACCTGGCTCGGTCTGGAACCGACTCGCCACCTCTACACCGCTTCCTTCGCTTTGCGTCCATGTGACAGCGAGCGAGAAAAGTGGGGCAGTAACGGAAACAACTCGCATGTTTTGATATTGTGCTGAAAACGAGGTCATACCACCCCCCCCCCCACCCACCAAACCCCACCCACTCCTTAGTTCTTTAAAATTTTCTAATTTTTTTTTTCAATGACATCACGAATAAAATTCCTAATCAGGCATTTCCTTCGGAATCGTTCCTATAATCAGCGGTGATTAGAAGAGATGTGAGGGCTTGTCAGTCTCCGGGGAACGTGGCCTGTTTCGGTTTGCTCTGTCTGGAACCAGAACGACTTTAACACGTGTTTTGTGTTGGTGTGTTAGGAAAAAAAAAGCCAAGGGCCATAGGCAATTCTGTTTTTATTGAATGTTTTGTTTTTTTCGGGGGAGGTCGAAAATGACACAAATTGAACTGTAGGTAATAGTCGTAGGCGTGTGGTGTAATGATATAGGACCCGGAGAAAGCGGCAGCAGCAGCGAACACATAGAATAGTTAAAGTGTTGAAAGTTAGTGGATACTTGCCCCCGTTACACAAAGCCTGCGTCAATGGACAGGGACCAACGTCTAGAGCGTGTCATACAGGTAGGCTCCAATTTCTTTTCAATGTAAATCCGGTCGTTAACATTTACACCGAATGTCCTGATGTAAATGGCCTAGCATACACCAGTTTACAGGAATATGATAATTGGCTTCATTGAAGATAGCGTTGACTTTTTAAGACTAAATAGTAGTAGTAATAGGCTTGGGATATAGACAGATGTACAAAATACGCTTATGGGCCTTAGTCTTTAGTGAACATCGGTTTTTCTCGTTAAAGATTTTACCGAATAAGTGTGGGTGTGTGTGTGTGTGTGTGCTTGTTGGCGTGTATGTGTGTGTGCACGCGTGTGTTTGTGCGCGTATGATTGTGTATGTGCTTGCGGGGGGGGGGGGTGTTGGGGGCGGGACAAATAAATGACCACATAGCTATACAGTCTCTAGCATTAACAAATCAAATACAAGTTAGATCCGTTAGTACAGGGGGCCCTTAACATGAAATCCCCCGACCCTTTGCTGTCCGTAAAAAGGTGTGAGGGGGTCCGTTAGCTGCAAGTATCTCCTTTTGTAATTGTATTGTGCGCATTTGTGAATACTTTGTTATTAGAAGGGGTCCGTTGCCTCATAAAGTAAATAACCCCTGACCAAGGCCTAGGCATAATATAAATATAACAATAACTTAGCCACAAATTCCAAAGATATATTTCAGATTAATAAGAGGCAGGGGTGTAGGAAAAAGGGGGGGGGGGAGGGAGTTCGGAGGGGAAGTGCCCGGGCAGCACTTTTTTTCGGCAGCCCCGAGATTTTTTTGTGGATTGGATAAGATCTTGAAAGTCCCCTTGAGGCACTAACCGTGGCTACGCCACTGAAAAGAGGATTTTTAAATAAAAATCATCTTCCTTTTATACCTATATGCGCCTGGCTTCTGTTTCATTTCCTTCATTTATTTACGGTTTATTATTCTTTAAAGCACAATTCAAAAAGAGCCACAAAAAAAATATAGTAGCACCTAAAATATAGTAGCACCTAAAATATAGTAGCACCTAAAATATAGTGGCTCCTAAAATATAGCGGCACCTAAAATATAGCGGCACCTAAAAGATAGTGGCACCTAAAATATAGTATCACCTAAAATATAGTAGCACCTAAAATATTGTAGCACCTAAAATATAGTGGCGCCTAAAATATAGTGTCGCCTAAAATATAGTGGCACCTAAAATATAGCGGCACCTAAAATATAGCGGCACCTAAAATATAGTGGCACCTAAAATATAGTAGCACCTAAAATATAGCGGCACCTAAAATATAGTTGTACCTAAAATATAGCAGCACCTAAAATATAGTAGCACCTAAAATATAGTAGCAACTTATATATAGAAGCACCTAAAATTCTATATATTATAGCCTAAAATTAAAATATGTTAGCACCTAAAATATAATAGTTCCTATGCTGGTGCCCGTGTCCAACACTAAATTTATCATCTGGTTTTCAAATGGTTATTAGACTGTACGTGAAATGCAGACTAAAGAATAAGTTATTCACAAGTATAGGTTGATTATAACCATCCATTCCTGTGGCGTTACAGCCCAGATAGGTCTTTGGCCTGCCTCACAGCATCCTTCCACTCAGACATAACTGACCATCCATCTAAGCCTAGCTCTGCATTTCAGCCGTTTTCCTTTGGAGTTTTGGTGGGGCACCCTCTTCACTCCTCTGTCATTTTTCATTCTTTCTAAGTGTACCACCCAGCGCAGTTTGCCCTTTATTATTTCTGCTACTAGCGTGGAATTCCGATTTAGACTGTACAATTCCTATAGTTGGTTCGTATTCTCCATCCATATTAATCCTTTATTGGTCCATATATTTTCCACAGAAATTTTCTTTCCCATGTGTTCAATAGGTTTTCATCCGATTTTGTTAGGATCCAAGTTTTACTTGCATATGTTACAACTAGTCTGATTACAGTTTTATATAAGCTTTTGTGTATTTTTTCTTGGTTGATATCAACACAAATACTTTTAACAGGCGGCACACCAAAGCACAGATTCATGTCACGAAGCGTTCAAGTCTGAATGTATTTAATCCCCTCCAAACTATCGATCTATATGTACAGCAATGAACATTGTATTCCTGTACCTAGCAATAGCGATATGGAGAGCACGAAATGCACGGAGCCAACGCTATGGGTCTCCTATAAGCATGCACAACAGACCTGTCAGTGACACAGCGCGCTCATCTATCTGTTCACGTTGCGTGTCCCCACTTTAATAAACAAATGTACTGGGCGTCTTTTAGCACGCGAAAACTGTATGTGCTGTAAACGCGAACACACAAATTAAGTGTGTGCCATATAAGCGAAATATAGATGAACGATAACTTTACTTGAAAATGAGATACCCCGATAACAATCAAGACATCAGCTCTTCACTGCAGCCGTTACTTCAAAGTCAAATGAACCATTTTGTTAATTCAGAGTTCAATTGTATAATTTTACCCTGAATATTTTATCCCTTTCCCAAAATGAACCTTACCTATCTATTCCCAAAATAACCATACCTTTCTATTCCCAAATGAACCATACCTTGTTATTCCCAAATGAACAATACCTTTCTATTCCCAAATGAACCATACCCTTCAATTCCCAAATGAATCATACCTTGCTATTCACAAATGAATCATACCATGCTATTCTCAAACGAACCATATATACCTTGCTATTCCCAAAATGAACTATACCTTTCTATTCCCAAATGATTTAGGCACATGGCTAAAAATGACGCCCTCAATGTACAGAAAAATTGTATTCAGTCCTCCCCCTCTTCATTCGCTATTGTGTATCTATAACCCATGCCCATGCGCAGCTCAAATCATCCGGCAAATACGGTTGAAGAACCTCAGACGTAAAAAAAAAATATGACAAGATAGCACTGCCTGTATTTCCTGAACGTAAGATAAAAATTACTGTTTTATGTATTTTAATGAATATCAATGGTCTACTTTTCAGACTATCGATTAGAACACAATAAAGATATAATAAATGATCAGACATTCACTATACCTCACGTACCAAGTAAGCCTTTGTTGATAAGCGGTCGTATCATGTGTGATTTCTCTCTCTCTTTTTTTTTGATAAGGTCTTTCCTGTAATTTTTATATAGCTAATAGTTACGTGCATACCTGTACATTTGTCAGAGCGATACAATAACCGTTCTCCTTTACAAGGCACGTAAAATTGCACTCTTGTCAGTCACGTTCTGCAAGCAAACTTTGGCAGTCCAAATTAATTACCTTGTTTTGTCGTCTTCCTCTTTCTCTTGTAGTACAGCCAATTTGAGGAGGGGGTACATTTTCTTACTATAGGCTTACTTTTGGGGCTGTACTAATTATGTATTTCGTCTAAGGTTAGTGGAAATGTGTTTGGAAGAAATGTCGTCGACGGAAATTCGATCGAACGGAAATGTGGTCGAATCTTTTTTTTCAGTTCACACGCTAAACTTTTCGTCAAATCTCTTTTTGAACGTACTATACTATATAGTAAAACAAGTTTTAACGTGTGAACTGAAAAATATATTTCCTACAAACTAAATATTCGTTTTAAAAAATGTTTTTTTTAAATTTATTATTTCAAATATTTTAAAATCATAGATTCAATTTATGTTTTAAGGGAGTGTGCATTGTTGTCTGGGTGAAACTTCAGAGATTGAGAGGATAAGAGGAATAAGGATGGGACCGGGAAAATGGAGAGTGTGTATACAGCGTACGTGCGTGTGAGGAGAATTTGTGAGAAAACGTGTGTATGTTTGAGTGAGAGACAGAAAGATAGAGAAAGAGACAGAGATTGAAAGAGAGAGACAGATGGAGTGAGAGAGAGAGAGACAGACAGAGAGAGAGAGAGATACGCCACGTTCTTTTAATCACCGTAGGAGAATGAGTTCTCTGCTCCAGACCAATACGACCTAATGTGGCATCAAAGGTAGATTAATCATTTCTACAATTATGTTCATTAAGGTTTGATTAACAAACCAAGCGCAAACGTATACAGCATAATCGTATTACCCCAGTTCACTCTAGTACTATATAGAGATTATAATCTAATTACCCAAAGCTTTTTGACGGCGTGAGAAACGTGCCGAGATGTGGCTTTTGCTGACCCCATTTTGGCATAAGTAACACAATACCAATAGTCACCGGGGACAATATTGACTTTCATAAGGCCGAGGAATACTTGGGAAAATGCTTGCTTGCATCTTGGATCTTGATCGATATAGATAATAAATTCCAAAATATATTTAGAGTAATTTTCAGGCAATATATCTTATACCGTCAAAATTCATCATTATTTGTGATTTATTATTCCACATCCGTTGATATGGAGAAAGAAGAAAAAGTCAAAGAAATAAGAACTGGTTAGAAATAAGTGGCTTAGTGGAGCGGATGTTGGGCAAGTGATTATTTGTGTATTTTTAATATACTGCTTCCCCAGGTGAGCAATCTAACGGTGATTAGCCTTAAGACTGTTTGCTAGTGAATAATTTGCAATGCATCTTTGTCATAAAAACATCTGAACTGATGCATCCTAGAGTCCCATTGCACACTACACGTGAAAATATAGCAAAAAGTAAAGATGGGGACAGAATGTTCAGCCCAGTTGCGTTGGGGTCCAGGTGTGTGTGTGTGAGGGTTGGGGGGGGGTGGCCGAAGTAAAAAGCCCCAGAAGAGGATACAATTAATAATTTGAAACTGCACGAGATTAGAAAACTATGATAACATTTTTATTTAGTTATTTATTTTTTTGAAGTATCGCAATGTTCCTTTCCTATATATTATATATGACTCATGGTTGATGTGTTGTTGTTTTTAAAATGTTTTGTAGTTTTCGCGAATGAGGGGCGGGAAAGTCAAGTCACAGCTTTAGCCTCTTAACTGACAGACAGTATTTTTATAAATAGATCATTAATGAATCACACATATAAAACCGATGTATAAATGTATTGCAGAGGCGTAGCTAGAGTGTTTGGCACACGGGGACAAGATTCATTTTAAATAGCTTCCCTTTCTTTTTTCAACCCTCGAACCCATTAGTTTCATAAATACAATAAAATCGAAGCACATTTTGGCGCCCCTAATTTGTCTGGCGCCCAGGGCCATCTGCCCCCTGCCCCCCTTAGCTACGCCTCTGATGTTTTGGTAGCTTATGCAATCAGAAATCAATTTCAATTAAGTCCGGAGAAATACACATTATCAAAAAATGTCATACATGATGCCTTCATTAAAATAATAAATTTAAATCACACATTTTTAATTTTTTTAATTTAAATTAATTTTTTTAAATTATTAATTACTGACATTTTAATTTTACATTTATTATTAAACAATAATCATGCAATATCTTTGCTATTTTACCTGCAAAATAGGCATAATAATATATATGTTATTGTTTAAATTATTTTTTAAATATAATATATAGACTACAGTCCCTTTAAGTTTAATTACCGTATTTATTTGTTTAAAGATACGGATAGGCATTTTCTGATTCTATAATAGTAATAGGTAGCCTACTTGTGTCATTAAAATTTATCTTTATTATATTAGTAGATGAAAGGCATAATAATCGAACTGACTTGTTCTGTAGTGTTTGTAATAACAGTAAATGAGTAATCCTCAGTAATGTCTAAATAGTAAATTAGTAACCAGTAGGCTAAACTGTACTGAACTGTAAATGATGAAAAATGAAACGGTAACCCTTATAAAATTAATGTTAAATATTAAATTAAGATTTGCAGTATTTAACAAAATTAGTTTAGCCTGTATACAGAATATATTTAAATCAAATAAATTATCCTCTTTAATTTTTTAAAAATTAATTTAATTTTCAAGATAAAATACACAAAATTATGAAAAGCAACACCTTTTTTCACAATTATAAACCAGACACAGACTGGACGCCGTTTCCTAGTTAGTTACATCGCGAGCCAATCATCTTGCAGAAATCTATTTAACGCGTTCCGTCTGCTTCTTTCAAATTAAAACAAAGGCTTCAAGAGAAATAATAAGTGAAAGCGAAAATGGAATTACTTCCGCTTTGATTTCCATACCACTCTAAAATAATACTACAACAGACCCAACAGTGAATAACATTTCAAAAGATCAACCTTCAATACATTACAAAGAAAGTGCATATAATGCTTACATATGAGAGAGGTTGATCTAACTTATTATTTAAAAAAATTAAATACATGGTCATGGATAAAGAAGGCATCAATCGAAGACAAAAATCACCGCCTGTACGAGACTCGTACTCGTATAACGAAAAAGTCGTCGGAGCGCGTCGCAATTTAGAAGAATTCTATGATTGTAACGTCAACGAGTATGTCGTCTGTGATGTGTCCAAAAAGGGCTTCCAAATGGTTGATGTTGATAGCCATACTCATAATTTGCGGGAAGATCTACTTTCACCAAAATCTGTCACAGAGGCTCAATCATATCGATATGGTCATGAGGCTTATTCGGATTTCTGGGTCAGCACTGCAATCATTAATTAATTAATTACTACATAACATAGTCATAGTTCAATCAGTTCATGGTATAATATTGTCTATATTATGCATAATTTAATATAGCATATGTGAGTGTGATTCTGTAATTTTCATTGGTATAAGTTAAGCCTGGGCTTTAGTCTATAGTCTATAATTCATATTCAATATAATAAATGAAATGAATTGATATTATATTAATGATCATCAATAAACAAAATTAGTAGCTTTTCATGGTTACTTATTAGATTTTGTTTATTCTCCTGCCTTATTAATATCTGATCTTAAACTAACATTTTAAAAAAATTCCTTTGTTCATTCTGTGCCCCCAACCCAACCATTTTATTAATAACTTCCAATAAAATATATTTTTTAAATAGACATAATCATAATCACTATAGACAATATTTATAATCTTTGAACAACATTGTATTTTAATTCAAATCTACACTACTTTAGCATTTGATATGGCCTTGTCAAAATGATACTGAAAAATGTGTTAGTATTTGTGGGTTTTTTCTTTATGTACTTAATATACCCCACTGACTGCTTCGCCCTATATGCCATGGCCTAGATTGACCCTTTGGGAAATCTGGCCCTGCTTTTGTTCCATTATATTATTTATATTCACATTTTCTAAGCTAGACCCCATCCTTTAAAAAATAATAATAATTCCTTTTAGACTGTTAGTCTTTATATTATAAATTATAAATGGATCTTACTTTTACTTTAAAGAAATTTAAAAGTGCAATTGTTTATCTTAAGTAAAGTGTTTTATGTTTATCAAAAAACTTTCTCGCAGCCTTATTAATGTTGGCCCCATGGTGTCATAGTAACATTTCTTCAGACCTGTTTACCCTCAAACTCTTAAAATCGTACAATATTTTCACAAAATCGTTCAATACATTATCTTAATAGTAAAAATTAAACAAACAATAAATATAATATATACACCTCAAAATCGTACATTGTACGACAAAATCGTAAGAGTAAACAGGTCTGTTTCTTGCCTCTTGAAAATGAGGTAGCAGGTTTAATTTCATGTAGTGTTGTCCCTGACTATGATTGATAGCTGTGTGGCATTGACTCATGAGTCAAGTAAAGCAGCTATTCTATGGTTATGTCAACTTAAGGAGGGAATAAAACTGGCTGCTTACATAAAGTTATCAGTAGTCTTACCAGTAAAATTACGTCTTCGGAACAACTTGTACATATTTTTAAAAAATTCTTATTACTACTGGTAAATTTTATTTTTTTTATATTTCAGTTTTAACAAAAGTAAACGGATTAGTTTCTTTATCCATTTCACTTGTGCCTAGGTCTCCATAAGTTCTAAAAGCTAAGATAAAAAGTTTTTAAAAGTTTTTTTTTTAAATATGTAGAAATGGGCTATATGAATTAGAAAAACAAGTATTGTTACATCTGTTTCAGTGAGGTATTAAACATTTAATGACCCCAAAGAAACCTTAGAAAATGTCTGACATAAAATCATTTTTAAATCACATTAACAGAGTAAGAAGAATAAATGTTTTGTAACTATTCCTGCTCAAAATGTGTTGTTTGTATAGAAATACAATGATCTTTCTTTCATTGTGTCTTCATTTCTTACCTTAAAAAATTAAGAGAAAGAAAGCAGCTCTGTTATCTATTATAACTTGAGATGTGTACTATTGGTGATATAATACTTCATAATAGAATACAACTATGTTTCATTTAATGTGTCTTCATTTTTTTAATGAAAAGTAATGAGTATTCCTAATTTTCAGCGGCTAGAAGATTCAGTTTTGAGGGATTCAGAAGACTACACTCTGAAAGGCACAGACGGGAGTCCTGCCAAAATCCCCGCCAGGATCCGTGAAATCATCACAAAGAATTTGTCCTCTGATGAGCTGAGCGGACCTCTACCAGGAATGTCGACCCTTCCATCAGTAGGAACCCTGCAGGATGAGAACCGTCTTCTCTCACAGGAGCTGAACCGTGTGGAGGACTTGCTTTCTACAACAAGAGCAGACAGAGATGAACTGAGCATTAAGTACAATGCCTTGAGTGAACGGGTGAGTAAAATATATTTCCATTATGTTAAAGAAGATATTTTAATTTTATCAGCTCAATTTTGTATTTAATTTCACTCTAAATCGTCTGAGAGAACACTATTTTTAGTGAACATAAATATTAGCCCTGGGGATATATGAAACTTATCATTGATTTGGAAAATTCAGCTTTTACCTATATTTAACTTAATATTGGTAATAAAGACCTCTCTAAGTATTCCTGATTTACTTTTTTTTTTTTTAAATAACATTAAAACTCCAACAGTTATAGGTCCAGATAATTACACAACAGGGGTATGGGCACACACAAAAAGAGGATAACAATAGAGGAATAATAAGGGCTCTTTAAAAAAATTATTTGTGATGGTGTCAAGAAATCTGTCAGCATTAGTGACGACATTGGTCTAACAGAAATTTGTTACAAATATTAGAAATTACCATCATTTTGATAAATGGCACATTTATGGCACCAGTATAAGTCTATTTTTAGTTATTTCGGTTAGGACTTGTGCCAGTTGGAGTAATAAAGAAGCAAATTTTTTTTAAAACTATGCTTTGATGAAGTGAAAATGTTTTACAAGAATTGAGCATAGTTTAAAAACAAAGAAGGCAGTTTTGAGCCTGTCACAATCTGGATTTTTTTCTAATCATAATGGTTATATAAATATAAGGTAAATGTCAAACATTAGAATTTGTGGACCTTTCTTCTAGACCCTCTGTTTAGTGGGAGTGTGGGAAGGGAGACAGAATGTTTTGGGAACCTTGTTACTGGGACCTCATTACTTGGACCTGATTACTGGGACCTTGCTACTAGTACCTTGTTCACACAATAAAAACACTTAAAAATGATGTTTCTCTGCCTGACATGTTGTGCACAACTCTGGCTTATACATATTTGGAAGTTGAGCGAGGGGTTTCTTACCCTTAATTTCTAAACTTCTGCTACGAAAAATATTCTGTTTGACTGTAATAATTTAAAGTTCTTCTCAGGGTTGTCATATTTTAGACATATTTTGTGATTATTTTGATTTTTTTTGGTAAAGAATTCCAATGATTTCTCCCTTGTTATTATTTAATGGATCTTTTATTTGTTTAAAGATCAAATTAATTTTCATTTAAATATTCCTTTGGGCATTGAGACGAAAAATAATACAAATTTTGGCAAAAACAAATAAAACCTCTTAGAGAATATGTTAAAAGGAAACACTGGGGAAATTCTTTATTTTTTACATTCGTATGAAATTGATTGAGTTGGATGTAGACCCAGAAATCCTTTTCTAAAGCTGTCACAGCATTAGTTTTTGTATTGTCGTTTGATTCCTTTTAAATGTCAATTGAAGTTGAACAGATACGGAACTGAAAAGTTCATGACTTGACTCCAGGTATTTAGAACCTGCAAACTTAACCCTAGTTGTAAGCTTGAACGAGCCTCCAACTCACCCTCACTTTGAACAGTTTAAAAAAAATATGCTTGTCCACATGTACAAAAGAACAATGAGATCTCTTAAATTTAAACAAAACTCTTCATACCTGATATTTTGTTTAGGGTTTCTGATTCTGTTATGGTTCATATTTACTTGATACTATTTTAAACATGTTAATGTCAGTTTCTAATTTTTAATAGATTTTTTGAAACCAAGCTTAGAAGTGGATTTTCAATAAAAAATTTTAAAAAAAAATTTAAAAAAAATGAAGTGGATGAATAAAACATGACATCTATGACTTATAAATTGGTATTTATTTTAGAAATTGGGGGATGAGTCCTGGATGCAGAAATGAAATGGGTGTGGGGTGGTGAGAAATCTGCATACAGCAGCCATTTAATTATTTAAAGGTGCTTTCCACTATAAAAAAGGAGGAAAAAAGACACACTGACACACGCACACAAACAAGATGTCTTCTTTTTAAAACTATTGGTGACCCTCTGTTCATTTTTTGTTGTATATGCCACTTTATGTAGAGCCCCAGTCTTTTTTTTTTTTTTTGTCTTTCATGTTTTAAAATTTTTTTATGTGGACCGACAACTTTAAGTGGTCCCAACATGTCTGATCATGTCTTTCAATAATCTTGTGTTGGTCAATAGAGACGTGGATGTGTTAAAGAAGATTACCTGCCCTGTTACAGGTCTGTTTATTGGATTCTATTACAGGCCAGCCGGAGGGAGGGCGTCAGAAGGAGGGCATCGGGGTGAGGGGCGTCAAGAGTAAGCGCGTCAGGTGGGAGGGCATCGGGTTGAAGGGCGTCAAGAGTGAGCGCGTCAGGAGGGAGGGCGTCAGGAGAGAAGGCATCGTTTCTATTGTTCCAACAAAAAAGCTGCGTGTACAACTGGACATCAATCTCCGTGGCCTTTCATGGGATTAATGCAATCTACCTCGTTTATAGGCCTGGTCGTGAGAGGTGGCTGAGGTCGTGAGAGGGGGCTGAGGTCGTGAGAGGGGGCTGAGGTGGTGAGAGGGGGCTGAGGTGGTGAGAGGGGGGCTGAGGTGGTGAGAGGGGGCTGAGGTGGTGAGAGGAAGCTGAGGTGCTGAGAGGGGGGCTGAGGTGGTGTGTGGTCTGTTAGAGTTCAGGACTGTCGGGTGGGGAAATGAGTAATCATGAGATTTAATCACGACAAGAAACAGCCTGTATGAAATGGTGGAATGGGGAGGAGGGGCGTGGATGGGGAGGGCCGGTTGTGAGAGGGGGGCTGAGGTGGTGTGAGGGAGCTGAGGTGGTGAGAGGGGGGCTAAGGTTGTGTGAGGGAGCTGAGGTGGTGAGAGGGGGGCTGAGGTGGTGTGAGGTCTGTTAGAGTTCAGGACTGTCGGGTGGGGAAATGAGTAATCATGAGATTTAATCACGACAAGAAACAGCCTGCATGAAATGGTGGACTGGGGAGGAGGGGCGTGGATGGGGAGGGCTGGGGACCTGGCTGTTTCCATATTTAATTATTAAAATAATGTGTTCTGAATAGTGGTCAAAAATCTAACTAGCCTACTTTGTTCGGACGTTTTTTTTTTAAAGCTGAGACTGTTGCCAGCATTGGTTGCAGTCAATAAATAAACAGCACAGAAGTCATAAACACATTTAAAACATTATGAAATAAACACATGAAAACGTTTCACATTTGGCTACACTGTGTTTGTCATTTATCAATTGGTTTAAAATGAACACCCTCCCCCCCACACACACTTTAAAGTGTGATCTCCATGGTTATTTAAAAAAAAAGATACTTCAATTTTAATTCACCGCAAAAATTATTATTATTCACACTTCCAATAAAACAAATTTTCTCTTGAATAAAAACTTTTGATTCAACGCAAAAAGTAGTAAACATATACATTATACATTATTTCACATTTCCATTAAAACCAGTTAGCTTGGTGGCATCTCCAACGAGCCTGTTGGTTATTGAAGGATAAAATCATGTTATGGTTATTAACACATCGTCTGACAGCATGTATAATACCGTGTTGTTGTAGAAACAAGATACTACCGGCTTTATCGTGAACTAATGCAGAACTTGTAAAAAAATTCATGGCGTCTACAGAAGAAGTTATTGTATTTATTATATAACCGGATATGGCTGCATAGATTAGAATAGCAGTAATGATAATTTTTGCGGTGAATTAAAATTGAAGTACCAAAAAAAAAAACGTATCTGGCTTTGTAAGTTACAAAACTAGATCAAGTTCCACACAAGAACCATACCTGAAAATATCTGCCACTAAATAGGCATCCTGCTTGGAGCAGAAATAGGCATCCTGCTTGGAGCAGAAACAGGCATCCTGCTTGGAGCAGAAACAGGCATCCTGCTTGGAGCAGAAACAGGCATCCTGCTTGGAGCAGCGTCGCCCACAAAAAAGAATGGGTTCGTTCTTTTGTTTAAATTGGGAGGGTAGGGGGTGGGGCTTTGAACAGGAGTTTTTTTAGATTCTTCATCATCATCATGTCCTTTAGTCCTTGGACCGTTGGGGCGCCACAGATGACATGAAAACTATCCTTCTCCATTCCTCTCGGTCGTCTGCACTACGCATAGCATCGCCTAGTTTTAATCCCGTCCACGCTTTGATGTTATCTTCCCATCTTTTTCTCTGTCTTCCTCTTCTTCTTCCTCCTCTCGTTGTGCCCTGCATGACTTCTTTGGCGAGCCCTTGTTTTCTGGTCACGTGGTCATACCACTCAAGTTTGCGCTTTTTTTACATTAAATTTAACAATGTACACATCAACTTTAAGTTAGGCCTATGTTTTACGTATGTCTATGCCTAATGCTCTCTAATGAAGGTGCGTTCGCGAGTCCAAGATGGTCTGTCAGCTCTAGCGTCCGCCCATTCAGCTACGGCAAATGACACCAATAAATTGTTCATATTGATGTATAAAATAGAATTACTTCAGTAATAATAATAACCGCTTGACCCCGATGCACTGAGCTATAATTTCTTTCCTAGCGGTTTAAGACAATGCCAACAGTATGACCATGGTGAGCTGCAGCCCTTCACCAAACAGAGGCGGTGCGCGGCGTTTATCTCAGGGTCACTCTGCATAACTTATTTAAACATTTGCTCAGGTTGAGTGGAACCAACAATGGGTTAATGAAAACACTTATCGCGTTTTATGTGTGTGTGTTTGTGTGCGCGTAAAATTTAATGAAAACACAACCGCGCTATAAAATGTGTCTGCCATCATTCAAGGCTCCGTTTGCTCGTCAATAATCGGGTATCCAACAAAAATGAGACAATGGACTAAGAAAATATCTCCCACCGTTTGTTCAACCGGCGTAGATGTTGACCCCCCTCCCCACCTACCCACCCACCCCCGCTGAGTTGTTAAAAGTAATTGATCCGAGATGTGTTAATTAACCTGAAATAATATTCTTATGAAATGACTGAACTATCCCAAACGGTGCGAAAGATCACGTGATCAGTGGCACTTTGATCACCACCGGGGGGAAAAAAAGGGGGGGGGGTCAAGCTGACCCGACTTGTGTAATCAAAAAAAAAGTTGGTTGAGCATTGTTTTATGTTGATTGTCTCTTGTAAATTTTAAAACTATATTAAAAATTACTTCGTGTGAAATTTGTAGCCCATTTTTTAATTTTTTTTTTTTTTTGCGAACACGTTCAATAAATTAAAATAAATAGGGAGCGGGTACTTTGTAGTCAAACACTTTGGGTATAGGGGCCGTGGGTCATATGGGGTGGTGGACGCTTGTGTAAACATGGGAAGGGAAAGGTTCACCTCTAAGCACCGCGGTAACCAGGGAAGCTATAACTATGGGTTTGCCAACTGGAACTTTTCACGGTATGATTTTACTGTAACTGATGGGTATGCCGACTGTAACTTTTCACGGTATGATTTTACTGTAACTGATGTGTATACCGACTTTAACTTTTCACGTTATAATTTTACTGTAACTGATGGGTATGCCGACTGTAACTTTTCACGGTATAATTTCAAGTGACACGCGCAGAAGATGTTGTGCTCGTAAAGTATCGGAGTCCATTTACCGAAACACAATTTTTTTCATCATGCGTCGCTTGGATATCCAATATTCACATACTCGACAAGACGTGAAGAGCAGAAATTCTCAGAACCAACAAAAGCTTGGTGAAGTATTCCGGAAGGAGAGCTTGATGCTCTCTGCCCATCACGAGTATTTAACAAGGATAAAGAAGAAAAAAAGGTAGCGACCATTTTTTCCAGCGTAAACAGCACGTTTGGCACCAGGGTCTAACTAATGAGGTGTTTGGCACGAGGGTCTAACTAATGGGGTGTTTGGCACCAGGGTCTAACTAATGGGGTGTTTGGCACCAGGGTCTAACTAATGGGGTGTTTGGCACCAGGGTCTAACTAATGGAGTTGATTTAAGCATACTTTTTATGACACTGACAAAAGGCCCCAACCTCCAAAGGTTCCTTAACGTATATATCGGCCGATAACGGGCGAGTACATTCTACTCTGCTCCGTGTTGGTCACGCTATGACTTCCACGAATGGAAAGGGGGAAACACGAGGAACTGCCAATCTCAGCAACTTCCGTGGCCTCGGGCTCGCATAAACGTTTTTTTTTTTAAATAAAGCTGCGGAAAAAATAGTTTCCCCGTGATAAAGTATCATAAATAACGAGACCCGGCGGTGGCGTGTCCGGAAGCACGCCTTGTTTATTAGGTTTATGGAAATGAACCTTGTCACGATGAGCCGTTGTTAAGGCGCCTGATGATCGACCTGCAACGGAGAAAGGGGGGGGGGAGTGGCTGTGCAGTCAAAATTACAGTTGATCCCATAACACAAGGAAATGTGCAAGAAGAAAAGCTATGACTTCGCTTGTTCGTCAAGTTTTATCCAGAAAGAAAACCCCAAAGTAAATGCATCTTGAAATACTTAAAAAAAAACCTTAACTCCACCTCAACAACCCGCAACTCTGCCATCCGTCAAAAGACACGCAACTCTTACTTCAATCTCAAAGACCCGCAACTCTTACTTCCATCTCAAAGACCCGCAACTCTTACTTCCATCTCAAAGACCCGCAACTCTTACTTCCATCTCAAAGACCCGCAACTCTTACTGACATATCAAAGACCCGCAACTCTTACTTCCATCTCAAAAACCCGCAACTCTTACTTCCATCTCAAAGACCCGCAAGTCTTATTTCCGTCTTAAAGACCCTTAACTCTTAATTCCTTCACAAACACCTGCTACTCTTACTTCCATCTCAAAGACCCCCCCCCCTCACCCGTCACAAAGTGTCACAAAGTCTCGACCCCCTCAGTGTGACGTAATTTGCGAACGATCTCTACTCCGCAAATAAGCGCAATCGTCAGTTTCTTTGAGCAGCCCCGTTGCACCAGAGAATGCGGTCAAACCTTGCGAAGCCAGGCATGCAAGAGATCCTTACTTGGGGGAAGAATTCATGGGATAAAATTGCCTGATAGCAGTTATGCCAATGCACTACAAGCATAAGCTACATGGACAAGAAGTGCTCATTCATTTAGAGGCTGACATGAGAGAGAGAGTTTGGAGTCAATGGTTCTACGGGAAAAGATGTAGTCAGAAATTAAGCCAGGAATACGGGGTTTGGAGATTATGACGATGTTCCAGAAGAAGATCACGTGACTCTATTTGAAATAAAAACGATGTTCTTGTTCAAGTATAAAAACATATTTTTTGCACATGAGAAAAATGAGACATCCCCTGAAAATAAACCCCATATGCCATGGTCGCAGGTAAAATTGATTATAAGACCATGTCTTATTTTCCGGGGAACTTGCTTGGTATAATCAAATATATCAAACAATCTTGATTTTAAACCAAAAATCAAGCTGTAAAAATAAATGAAGAAAAGGAAAAGTCCGGTGGGGGGGGGGGGCGCACAGTTGAGTATTAAGTTGTAATCAAACAAACAGTATTGTATAAGGGGGCGGGTATAGATGGGTAATAGAAAAGACGTTGTCAAGTAGTCTAACGCAGATTTAAGATTATAATAATTGACAGGTTCTGACCGCTTATCTGTTGTCCATTGTTGCTCTTTATAAAAAAAAATTTTTTTTTAAAAGGCATGCCTGGTGTAGGTGGAACGGATATGGAATCAGATCTCATTGGATCTCAGGTGGTCTTTAGTTTAACCCACACCGGTACCTCGCATTTATTGAAAATCGTCCTTAATTTTTTAACTCTTTTGGTTTTTTTAAAGTGTTAAAGTACTTGGGGCGGTGTGCTGGTTGGTTTATGTGAAAAGTTCAGTACTATCTGGTGTTGTAAAACTAGAGTTTTTGTTCGTGGGGCGGTGTGCTGGTTGGTGTATGTGAAAAGTTCAGTACTATCTGGTGTTGTAAAACTAGAGTTTTTGTTCGTGGGGCGGTGTGCTGGTTGGTGTATGTGAAAAGTTCAGTACTATCTGGTGTTGTAAAACTAGAGTTTTTGTTCGTGGGGCGGTGTGCTGGTTGGTGTATGTGAAAAGTTCAGTACTATCTGGTGTTGTAAAACTAGAGTTTTTGTTCGTGGGGCGGTGTGCTGGTTGGTTTATGTGAAAAGTTCAGTACTATCTGGTGCTGTAAAGCTAGAGTTTT
Organism: Omphiscola glabra; assembly: GCA_964017045.1. Lineage (NCBI taxonomy): Eukaryota > Metazoa > Mollusca > Gastropoda > Lymnaeidae > Omphiscola > Omphiscola glabra. Next base: position 25,313,762 of record OZ024805.1, read on the forward strand.
TGTTCGTGGAGCGTGGTGTTGGTTGGTTTATGTGAAAAGTTCAGTACTATCTGGTGTTGTAAAGCTAGAGTTTTTGTTCGTGGGGCGGTGTGCTGGTTGGTGTATGTGAAAAGTTCAGTACTATCTGGTGTTGTAAAACTAGAGTTTTTGTTCGTGGGGCGGTGTGCTGGTTGGTTTATGTGAAAAGTTCAGTACTATCTGGTGTTGTAAAGCTAGAGTTTTTGTTCGTGGGGCGGTGTGTTGGTTGGTTTATGTGAAAAGTTCAGTACTATCTGGTGTTGTAAAGCTAGAGTTTTTGTTCGTGGGGCGGTGTGCTGGTTGGTTTATGTGAAAAGTTCAGTACCATCTGGTGTTGTAAAGCTAGAGTTTTTGTTCGTGGGGCGGTGTGCTGGTTGGTTTATGTGAAAAGTTCAGTACTATCTGGTGTTGTAAAGCTAGAGTTTTTGTTCGTGGGGCGTTGTGCTGGTTGGTTTATGTGAAAAGTTCAGTACTATCTGGTGTTGTAAAGCTAGAGTTTTTGTTCGTGGGGCGGTGTGCTGGTTGGTTTATGTGAAAAGTTCAGTACTATCTGGTGCTGTAAAGCTAGAGTTTTTGTTCGTGGAGCGTGGTGTTGGTTGGTTTATGTGAAAAGTTCAGTACTATCTGGTGTTGTAAAGCTAGAGTTTTTGTTCGTGGGGCGGTGTGCTGGTTGGTGTATGTGAAAAGTTCAGTACTATCTGGTGTTGTAAAACTAGAGTTTTTGTTCGTGGGGCGGTGTGCTGGTTGGTTTATGTGAAAAGTTCAGTACTATCTGGTGTTGTAAAGCTAGAGTTTTTGTTCGTGGGGCGGTGTGTTGGTTGGTTTATGTGAAAAGTTCAGTACTATCTGGTGTTGTAAAGCTAGAGTTTTTGTTCGTGGGGCGGTGTGCTGGTTGGTTTATGTGAAAAGTTCAGTACCATCTGGTGTTGTAAAGCTAGAGTTTTTGTTCGTGGGGCGGTGTGCTGGTTGGTTTATGTGAAAAGTTCAGTACTATCTGGTGTTGTAAAGCTAGAGTTTTTGTTCGTGGGGCGTTGTGCTGGTTGGTTTATGTGAAAAGTTCAGTACTATCTGGTGTTGTAAAGCTAGAGTTTTTGTTCGTGGGGCGGTGTGCTGGTTGGTTTATGTGAAAAGTTCAGTACTATCTGGTGTTGTAAAGCTAGAGTTTTTGTTCGTGGGGCGTTGTGCTGGTTGGTTTATGTGAAAAGTTCAGTACTATCTGGTGTTGTAAAGCTATAGTTTTTATTCGTGGGGCGGTGTGCTGGTTGGTTTATGTGAAAAGTTCAGTACTATCTGGTGTTGTAAAGCTATAGTTTTTGTTCGTGGGGCGGTGTGCTGGTTGGTGTATGTGAAAAGTTCAGTACTATCTGGTGTTGTAAAACTAGAGTTTTTGTTCGTGGGGCGGTGTGCTGGTTGGTGTATGTGAAAAGTTCAGTACTATCTGGTGTTGTAAAACTAGAGTTTTTGTTCGTGGGGCGGTGTGCTGGTTGGTTTATGTGAAAAGTTCAGTACTATCTGGTGCTGTAAAGCTAGAGTTTTTGTTCGTGGAGCGTGGTGTTGGTTGGTTTATGTGAAAAGTTCAGTACTATCTGGTGTTGTAAAGCTAGAGTTTTTGTTCGTGGGGCGGTGTGCTGGTTGGTGTATGTGAAAAGTTCAGTACTATCTGGTGTTGTAAAACTAGAGTTTTTGTTCGTGGGGCGGTGTGCTGGTTGGTTTATGTGAAAAGTTCAGTACTATCTGGTGTTGTAAAGCTATAGTTTTTGTTCGTGGGGCGGTGTGTTGGTTGGTTTATGTGAAAAGTTCAGTACTATCTGGTGTTGTAAAGCTAGAGTTTTTGTTCGTGGGGCGGTGTGCTGGTTGGTTTATGTGAAAAGTTCAGTACCATCTGGTGTTGTAAAGCTAGAGTTTTTGTTCGTGGGGCGGTGTGCTGGTTGGTTTATGTGAAAAGTTCAGTACTATCTGGTGTTGTAAAGCTAGAGTTTTTGTTCGTGGGGCGTTGTGCTGGTTGGTTTATGTGAAAAGTTCAGTACTATCTGGTGTTGTAAAGCTAGAGTTTTTGTTCGTGGGGCGGTGTGCTGGTTGGTTTATGTGAAAAGTTCAGTACTATCTGGTGCTGTAAAGCTAGAGTTTTTGTTCGTGGAGCGTGGTGTTGGTTGGTTTATGTGAAAAGTTCAGTACTATCTGGTGTTGTAAAGCTAGAGTTTTTGTTCGTGGGGCGGTGTGCTGGTTGGTGTATGTGAAAAGTTCAGTACTATCTGGTGTTGTAAAACTAGAGTTTTTGTTCGTGGGGCGGTGTGCTGGTTGGTTTATCCATGTGAAAAGTTCAGTACTATCTGGTGTTGTAAAGCTAGAGTTTTTGTTCATGGGGCGGTGTGTTGGTTGGTTTATGTGAAAAGTTCAGTACTATCTGGTGTTGTAAAGCTAGAGTTTTTGTTCGTGGGGCGGTGTGCTGGTTGGTTTATGTGAAAAGTTCAGTACCATCTGGTGTTGTAAAGCTAGAGTTTTTGTTCGTGGGGCGGTGTGCTGGTTGGTTTATGTGAAAAGTTCAGTACTATCTGGTGTTGTAAAGCTAGAGTTTTTGTTCGTGGGGCGTTGTGCTGGTTGGTTTATGTGAAAAGTTCAGTACTATCTGGTGTTGTAAAGCTAGAGTTTTTGTTCGTGGGGCGGTGTGCTGGTTGGTTTATGTGAAAAGTTCAGTACTATCTGGTGTTGTAAAGCTAGAGTTTTTGTTCGTGGGGCGTTGTGCTGGTTGGTTTATGTGAAAAGTTCAGTACTATCTGGTGTTGTAAAGCTATAGTTTTTATTCTTGGGGCGCTGTGCTGGTTGGTTTATGTGAAAAGTTCAGTACTATCTGGTGTTGTAAAGCTATAGTTTTTGTTCGTGGGGCGGTGTGTTTGTTGGTTTATGTGAAAAGTTCAGTACTATCTGGTGTTGTAAAGCTATAGTTTTTGTTAGTGGGGCGTTGTGCTGGTTGGTTTATGTGAAAAGTTCAGTACTATCTGGTGTTGTAAAGCTAGAGTTTTTGTTCGTGGGGCGGTGTGTTGGTTGGTTTATGTGAAAAGTTTAGTACTATCTGGTGTTGTAAAGCTATAGTTTTTGTTCGTGGGGCGGTGTGCTGGTTGGTTTATGTGAATAGTTCAGTACTATCTGGTGTTGTAAAGCTAGAGTTTTTGTTCGTGGGGCGGTGTGTTGGTTGGTTTATGTGAAAAGTTCAGTACTATCTGGTGTTGTAAAGCTATAGTTTTTGTTCGTGGGGCGGTGTGTTGGTTGGTTTATGTGAAAAGTTCAGTACTATCTGGTGTTGTAAAGCTAGAGTTTTTGTTCGTGGGGCGTTGTGCTGGTTGGTTTATGTGAAAAGTTCAGTACTATCTGGTGTTGTAAAGCTAGAGTTTTTGTTCGTGGGGCGGTGTGTTGGTTGGTTTATGTGAAAAGCTCAGTACTATCTGGTGTTGTAAAGCTATAGTTTTTGTTCGTGGGGCGGTGTGTTGGTTGGTTTATGTGAAAAGTTCAGTACTATCTGGTGTTGTAAAGCTAGAGTTTTTGTTCGTGGGGCGTTGTGCTGGTTGGTTTATGTGAAAAGTTCAGTAGTATCTGTTGTTGTAAAGCTAGAGTTTTTGTTCGTGGGGCGGTGTGTTGGTTGGTTTATGTGAAAAGTTTAGTACTATCTGGTGTTGTAAAGCTAGAGTTTTTGTTCGTGGGGCGGTGTGCTGGTTGGTTTATGTGAAAAGTTCAGTACTATCTGGTGTTGTAAAGCTAGAGTTTTTGTTCGTGGGGCGGTGTGCTGGTTGGTTTATGTGAAAAGTTCAGTACTATCTGGTGTTGTAAAGCTAGAGTTTTTGTTCGTGGGGCGGTGTGCTGGTTGGTTTATGTGAAAAGTTCAGTACTATCTGGTGTTGTAAAGCTAGAGTTTTTGTTCGTGGGGCGGTGTGCTGGTTGGTTTATGTGAAAAGTTCAGTACTATCTGGTGTTGTAAAGCTAGAGTTTTTGTTCGTGGGGCGGTGTGCTGGTTGGTTTATGTGAAAAGTTCAGTACCATCTGGTGTTGTAAAGCTAGAGTTTTTGTTCGTGGGGCGTTGTGCTGGTTGGTTTATGTGAAAAGTTCAGTACTATCTGGTGTTGTAAAGCTAGAGTTTTTGTTCGTGGGGCGGTGTGCTGGTTGGTTTATGTGAAAAGTTCAGTACTATCTGGTGTTGTAAAGCTAGAGTTTTTATTCGTGGGGCGGTGTGCTGGTTGGTTTATGTGAAAAGTTCAGTACTATCTGGTGTTGTAAAGCTATAGTTTTTGTTCGTGGGGCGGTGTGCTGGTTGGTTTATGTGAAAAAATCAGTACTATCTGGTGTTGTAAAGCTAGAGTTTTTGTTCGTGGGGCGGTGTGCTGGTTGGTTTATGTGAAAAGTTCAGTACCATCTGGTGTTGTAAAGCTAGAGTTTTTGTTCGTGGGGCGGTGTGCTGGTTGGTTTATGTGAAAAGTTCAGTACCATCTGGTGTTGTAAAGCTAGAGTTTTTGTTCGTGGGGCGGTGTGCTGGTTGGTTTATGTGAAAAGTTCAGTACTATCTGGTGTTGTAAAGCTAGAGTTTTTGTTCGTGGGGCGGTGTGTTGGTTGGTTTATGTGAAAAGTTCAGTACTATCTGGTGGTTAAAGCTAGAGTTTTTGTTCGTGGGGCGGTGTTTTGGTTGGTTTATGTGAAAAGTTCAGTACTATCTGGTGTTGTAAAGCTAGAGTTTTTGTTCGTGGGGCGGTGTGTTTGTTGGTTTATGTGAAAAGTTCAGTACTATCTGGTGTTGTAAAGCTATAGTTTTTGTTAGTGGGGCGTTGTGCTGGTTGGTTTATGTGAAAAGTTCAGTACTATCTGGTGTTGTAAAGCTAGAGTTTTTGTTCGTGGGGCGGTGTGTTGGTTGGTTTATGTGAAAAGTTTAGTACTATCTGGTGTTGTAAAGCTATAGTTTTTGTTCGTGGGGCGGTGTGCTGGTTGGTTTATGTGAATAGTTCAGTACTATCTGGTGTTGTAAAGCTAGAGTTTTTGTTCGTGGGGCGGTGTGTTGGTTGGTTTATGTGAAAAGTTCAGTACTATCTGGTGTTGTAAAGCTATAGTTTTTGTTCGTGGGGCGGTGTGTTGGTTGGTTTATGTGAAAAGTTCAGTACTATCTGGTGTTGGTAAGCTAGAGTTTTTGTTCGTGGGGCGGTGTGCTGGTTGGTTTATGTGAAAAGTTCAGTACTATCTGGTGTTGTAAAGCTAGAGTTTTTGTTCGTGGGGCGGTGTGTTGGTTGGTTTATGTGAAAAGTTCAGTACTATCTGGTGTTGTAAAGCTATAGTTTTTGTTCGTGGGGCGGTGTGTTGGTTGGTTTATGTGAAAAGTTCAGTACTATCTGGTGTTGTAAAGCTAGAGTTTTTGTTCGTGGGGCGTTGTGCTGGTTGGTTTATGTGAAAAGTTCAGTAGTATCTGTTGTTGTAAAGCTAGAGTTTTTGTTCGTGGGGCGGTGTGTTGGTTGGTTTATGTGAAAAGTTTAGTACTATCTGGTGTTGTAAAGCTAGAGTTTTTGTTCGTGGGGCGGTGTGCTGGTTGGTTTATGTGAAAAGTTCAGTACTATCTGGTGTTGTAAAGCTAGAGTTTTTGTTCGTGGGGCGGTGTGTTGGTTGGTTTATGTGAAAAGTTCAGTACTATCTGGTGTTGTAAAGCTAGAGTTTTTGTTCGTGGGGCGGTGTGCTGGTTGGTTTATGTGAAAAGTTCAGTACCATCTGGTGTTGTAAAGCTAGAGTTTTTGTTCGTGGGGCGGTGTGCTGGTTGGTTTATGTGAAAAGTTCAGTACTATCTGGTGTTGTAAAGCTAGAGTTTTTGTTCGTGGGGCGTTGTGCTGGTTGGTTTATGTGAAAAGTTCAGTACTATCTGGTGTTGTAAAGCTAGAGTTTTTGTTCGTGGGGCGGTGTGCTGGTTGGTTTATGTGAAAAGTTCAGTACTATCTGGTGTTGTAAAGCTAGAGTTTTTGTTCGTGGGGCGTTGTGCTGGTTGGTTTATGTGAAAAGTTCAGTACTATCTGGTGTTGTAAAGCTATAGTTTTTATTCGTGGGGCGGTGTGCTGGTTGGTTTATGTGAAAAGTTCAGTACTATCTGGTGTTGTAAAGCTATAGTTTTTGTTCGTGGGGCGGTGTGCTGGTTGGTGTATGTGAAAAGTTCAGTACTATCTGGTGTTGTAAAACTAGAGTTTTTGTTCGTGGGGCGGTGTGCTGGTTGGTGTATGTGAAAAGTTCAGTACTATCTGGTGTTGTAAAACTAGAGTTTTTGTTCGTGGGGCGGTGTGCTGGTTGGTTTATGTGAAAAGTTCAGTACTATCTGGTGCTGTAAAGCTAGAGTTTTTGTTCGTGGAGCGTGGTGTTGGTTGGTTTATGTGAAAAGTTCAGTACTATCTGGTGTTGTAAAGCTAGAGTTTTTGTTCGTGGGGCGGTGTGCTGGTTGGTGTATGTGAAAAGTTCAGTACTATCTGGTGTTGTAAAACTAGAGTTTTTGTTCGTGGGGCGGTGTGCTGGTTGGTTTATGTGAAAAGTTCAGTACTATCTGGTGTTGTAAAGCTATAGTTTTTGTTCGTGGGGCGGTGTGTTGGTTGGTTTATGTGAAAAGTTCAGTACTATCTGGTGTTGTAAAGCTAGAGTTTTTGTTCGTGGGGCGGTGTGCTGGTTGGTTTATGTGAAAAGTTCAGTACCATCTGGTGTTGTAAAGCTAGAGTTTTTGTTCGTGGGGCGGTGTGCTGGTTGGTTTATGTGAAAAGTTCAGTACTATCTGGTGTTGTAAAGCTAGAGTTTTTGTTCGTGGGGCGTTGTGCTGGTTGGTTTATGTGAAAAGTTCAGTACTATCTGGTGTTGTAAAGCTAGAGTTTTTGTTCGTGGGGCGGTGTGCTGGTTGGTTTATGTGAAAAGTTCAGTACTATCTGGTGCTGTAAAGCTAGAGTTTTTGTTCGTGGAGCGTGGTGTTGGTTGGTTTATGTGAAAAGTTCAGTACTATCTGGTGTTGTAAAGCTAGAGTTTTTGTTCGTGGGGCGGTGTGCTGGTTGGTGTATGTGAAAAGTTCAGTACTATCTGGTGTTGTAAAACTAGAGTTTTTGTTCGTGGGGCGGTGTGCTGGTTGGTTTATCCATGTGAAAAGTTCAGTACTATCTGGTGTTGTAAAGCTAGAGTTTTTGTTCATGGGGCGGTGTGTTGGTTGGTTTATGTGAAAAGTTCAGTACTATCTGGTGTTGTAAAGCTAGAGTTTTTGTTCGTGGGGCGGTGTGCTGGTTGGTTTATGTGAAAAGTTCAGTACCATCTGGTGTTGTAAAGCTAGAGTTTTTGTTCGTGGGGCGGTGTGCTGGTTGGTTTATGTGAAAAGTTCAGTACTATCTGGTGTTGTAAAGCTAGAGTTTTTGTTCGTGGGGCGTTGTGCTGGTTGGTTTATGTGAAAAGTTCAGTACTATCTGGTGTTGTAAAGCTAGAGTTTTTGTTCGTGGGGCGGTGTGCTGGTTGGTTTATGTGAAAAGTTCAGTACTATCTGGTGTTGTAAAGCTAGAGTTTTTGTTCGTGGGGCGTTGTGCTGGTTGGTTTATGTGAAAAGTTCAGTACTATCTGGTGTTGTAAAGCTATAGTTTTTATTCTTGGGGCGCTGTGCTGGTTGGTTTATGTGAAAAGTTCAGTACTATCTGGTGTTGTAAAGCTATAGTTTTTGTTCGTGGGGCGGTGTGTTTGTTGGTTTATGTGAAAAGTTCAGTACTATCTGGTGTTGTAAAGCTATAGTTTTTGTTAGTGGGGCGTTGTGCTGGTTGGTTTATGTGAAAAGTTCAGTACTATCTGGTGTTGTAAAGCTAGAGTTTTTGTTCGTGGGGCGGTGTGTTGGTTGGTTTATGTGAAAAGTTTAGTACTATCTGGTGTTGTAAAGCTATAGTTTTTGTTCGTGGGGCGGTGTGCTGGTTGGTTTATGTGAATAGTTCAGTACTATCTGGTGTTGTAAAGCTAGAGTTTTTGTTCGTGGGGCGGTGTGTTGGTTGGTTTATGTGAAAAGTTCAGTACTATCTGGTGTTGTAAAGCTATAGTTTTTGTTCGTGGGGCGGTGTGTTGGTTGGTTTATGTGAAAAGTTCAGTACTATCTGGTGTTGTAAAGCTAGAGTTTTTGTTCGTGGGGCGTTGTGCTGGTTGGTTTATGTGAAAAGTTCAGTACTATCTGGTGTTGTAAAGCTAGAGTTTTTGTTCGTGGGGCGGTGTGTTGGTTGGTTTATGTGAAAAGTTCAGTACTATCTGGTGTTGTAAAGCTATAGTTTTTGTTCGTGGGGCGGTGTGTTGGTTGGTTTATGTGAAAAGTTCAGTACTATCTGGTGTTGTAAAGCTAGAGTTTTTGTTCGTGGGGCGTTGTGCTGGTTGGTTTATGTGAAAAGTTCAGTAGTATCTGTTGTTGTAAAGCTAGAGTTTTTGTTCGTGAGGCGGTGTGTTGGTTGGTTTATGTGAAAAGTTTAGTACTATCTGGTGTTGTAAAGCTAGAGTTTTTGTTCGTGGGGCGGTGTGCTGGTTGGTTTATGTGAAAAGTTCAGTACTATCTGGTGTTGTAAAGCTAGAGTTTTTGTTCGTGGGGCGGTGTGCTGGTTGGTTTATGTGAAAAGTTCAGTACTATCTGGTGTTGTAAAGCTAGAGTTTTTGTTCGTGGGGCGGTGTGCTGGTTGGTTTATGTGAAAAGTTCAGTACTATCTGGTGTTGTAAAGCTAGAGTTTTTGTTCGTGGGGCGGTGTGCTGGTTGGTTTATGTGAAAAGTTCAGTACTATCTGGTGTTGTAAAGCTAGAGTTTTTGTTCGTGGGGCGGTGTGCTGGTTGGTTTATGTGAAAAGTTCAGTACCATCTGGTGTTGTAAAGCTAGAGTTTTTGTTCGTGGGGCGTTGTGCTGGTTGGTTTATGTGAAAAGTTCAGTACTATCTGGTGTTGTAAAGCTAGAGTTTTTGTTCGTGGGGCGGTGTGCTGGTTGGTTTATGTGAAAAGTTCAGTACTATCTGGTGTTGTAAAGCTAGAGTTTTTATTCGTGGGGCGGTGTGCTGGTTGGTTTATGTGAAAAGTTCAGTACTATCTGGTGTTGTAAAGCTATAGTTTTTGTTCGTGGGGCGGTGTGCTGGTTGGTTTATGTGAAAAAATCAGTACTATCTGGTGTTGTAAAGCTAGAGTTTTTGTTCGTGGGGCGGTGTGCTGGTTGGTTTATGTGAAAAGTTCAGTACCATCTGGTGTTGTAAAGCTAGAGTTTTTGTTCGTGGGGCGGTGTGCTGGTTGGTTTATGTGAAAAGTTCAGTACCATCTGGTGTTGTAAAGCTAGAGTTTTTGTTCGTGGGGCGGTGTGCTGGTTGGTTTATGTGAAAAGTTCAGTACTATCTGGTGTTGTAAAGCTAGAGTTTTTGTTCGTGGGGCGGTGTGTTGGTTGGTTTATGTGAAAAGTTCAGTACTATCTGGTGGTTAAAGCTAGAGTTTTTGTTCGTGGGGCGGTGTTTTGGTTGGTTTATGTGAAAAGTTCAGTACTATCTGGTGTTGTAAAGCTAGAGTTTTTGTTCGTGGGGCGGTGTGTTTGTTGGTTTATGTGAAAAGTTCAGTACTATCTGGTGTTGTAAAGCTATAGTTTTTGTTAGTGGGGCGTTGTGCTGGTTGGTTTATGTGAAAAGTTCAGTACTATCTGGTGTTGTAAAGCTAGAGTTTTTGTTCGTGGGGCGGTGTGTTGGTTGGTTTATGTGAAAAGTTTAGTACTATCTGGTGTTGTAAAGCTATAGTTTTTGTTCGTGGGGCGGTGTGCTGGTTGGTTTATGTGAATAGTTCAGTACTATCTGGTGTTGTAAAGCTAGAGTTTTTGTTCGTGGGGCGGTGTGTTGGTTGGTTTATGTGAAAAGTTCAGTACTATCTGGTGTTGTAAAGCTATAGTTTTTGTTCGTGGGGCGGTGTGTTGGTTGGTTTATGTGAAAAGTTCAGTACTATCTGGTGTTGGTAAGCTAGAGTTTTTGTTCGTGGGGCGGTGTGCTGGTTGGTTTATGTGAAAAGTTCAGTACTATCTGGTGTTGTAAAGCTAGAGTTTTTGTTCGTGGGGCGGTGTGTTGGTTGGTTTATGTGAAAAGTTCAGTACTATCTGGTGTTGTAAAGCTATAGTTTTTGTTCGTGGGGCGGTGTGTTGGTTGGTTTATGTGAAAAGTTCAGTACTATCTGGTGTTGTAAAGCTAGAGTTTTTGTTCGTGGGGCGTTGTGCTGGTTGGTTTATGTGAAAAGTTCAGTAGTATCTGTTGTTGTAAAGCTAGAGTTTTTGTTCGTGGGGCGGTGTGTTGGTTGGTTTATGTGAAAAGTTTAGTACTATCTGGTGTTGTAAAGCTAGAGTTTTTGTTCGTGGGGCGGTGTGCTGGTTGGTTTATGTGAAAAGTTCAGTACTATCTGGTGTTGTAAAGCTAGAGTTTTTGTTCGTGGGGCGGTGTGCTGGTTGGTTTATGTGAAAAGTTCAGTACTATCTGGTGTTGTAAAGCTAGAGTTTTTGTTCGTGGGGCGGTGTGCTGGTTGGTTTATGTGAAAAGTTCAGTACCATCTGGTGTTGTAAAGCTAGAGTTTTTGTTCGTGGGGCGTTGTGCTGGTTGGTTTATGTGAAAAGTTCAGTACTATCTGGTGTTGTAAAGCTAGAGTTTTTGTTCGTGGGGCGGTGTGCTGGTTGGTTTATGTGAAAAGTTCAGTACTATCTGGTGTTGTAAAGCTAGAGTTTTTGTTCGTGGGGCGTTGTGCTGGTTGGTTTATGTGAAAAGTTCAGTACTATCTGGTGTTGTAAAGCTATAGTTTTTATTCGTGGGGCGGTGTGCTGGTTGGTTTATGTGAAAAGTTCAGTACTATCTGGTGTTGTAAAGCTATAGTTTTTGTTCGTGGGGCGGTGTGCTGGTTGGTTTATGTGAAAAGTTCAGTACTATCTGGTGTTGTAAAGCTAGAGTTTTTGTTCGTGGGGCGGTGTGCTGGTTGGTTTATGTGAAAAGTTCAGTACCATCTGGTGTTGTAAAGCTAGAGTTTTTGTTCGTGGGGCGGTGTGCTGGTTGGTTTATGTGAAAAGTTCAGTACCATCTGGTGTTGTAAAGCTAGAGTTTTTGTTCGTGGGGCGGTGTGCTGGTTGGTTTATGTGAAAAGTTCAGTACTATCTGGTGTTGTAAAGCTAGAGTTTTTGTTCATGGGGCGGTGTGTTGGTTGGTTTATGTGAAAAGTTCAGTACTATCTGGTGGTTAAAGCTAGAGTTTTTGTTCGTGGGGCGGTGTTTTGGTTGGTTTATGTGAAAAGTTCAGTACTATCTGGTGTTGTAAAGCTAGAGTTTTTGTTCGTGGGGCGGTGTGTTTGTTGGTTTATGTGAAAAGTTCAGTACTATCTGGTGTTGTAAAGCTATAGTTTTTGTTAGTGGGGCGTTGTGCTGGTTGGTTTATGTGAAAAGTTCAGTACTATCTGGTGTTGTAAAGCTAGAGTTTTTGTTCGTGGGGTGGTGTGTTGGTTGGTTTATGTGAAAAGTTTAGTACTATCTGGTGTTGTAAAGCTATAGTTTTTGTTCGTGGGGCGGTGTGCTGGTTGGTTTATGTGAATAGTTCAGTACTATCTGGTGTTGTAAAGCTAGAGTTTTTGTTCGTGGGGCGGTGTGTTGGTTGGTTTATGTGAAAAGTTCAGTACTATCTGGTGTTGTAAAGCTATAGTTTTTGTTCGTGGGGCGGTGTGTTGGTTGGTTTATGTGAAAAGTTCAGTACTATCTGGTGTTGTAAAGCTATAGTTTTTGTTCGTGGGGCGGTGTGTTGGTTGGTTTATGTGAAAAGTTCAGTACTATCTGGTGTTGTAAAGCTATAGTTTTTGTTCGTGGGGCGGTGTGTTGGTTGGTTTATGTGAAAAGTTCAGTACTATCTGGTGTTGTAAAACTAGAGTTTTTGTTCGTGGGGCGGTGTGCTGGTTGGTTTATCCATGTGAAAAGTTCAGTACTATCTGGTGTTGTAAAGCTAGAGTTTTTGTTCATGGGGCGGTGTGTTGGTTGGTTTATGTGAAAAGTTCAGTACTATCTGGTGTTGTAAAGCTAGAGTTTTTGTTCGTGGGGCGGTGTGCTGGTTGGTTTATGTGAAAAGTTCAGTACCATCTGGTGTTGTAAAGCTAGAGTTTTTGTTCGTGGGGCGGTGTGCTGGTTGGTTTATGTGAAAAGTTCAGTACTATCTGGTGTTGTAAAGCTAGAGTTTTTGTTCGTGGGGCGTTGTGCTGGTTGGTTTATGTGAAAAGTTCAGTACTATCTGGTGTTGTAAAGCTAGAGTTTTTGTTCGTGGGGCGGTGTGCTGGTTGGTTTATGTGAAAAGTTCAGTACTATCTGGTGTTGTAAAGCTAGAGTTTTTGTTCGTGGGGCGTTGTGCTGGTTGGTTTATGTGAAAAGTTCAGTACTATCTGGTGTTGTAAAGCTATAGTTTTTATTCTTGGGGCGCTGTGCTGGTTGGTTTATGTGAAAAGTTCAGTACTATCTGGTGTTGTAAAGCTATAGTTTTTGTTCGTGGGGCGGTGTGTTTGTTGGTTTATGTGAAAAGTTCAGTACTATCTGGTGTTGTAAAGCTATAGTTTTTGTTAGTGGGGCGTTGTGCTGGTTGGTTTATGTGAAAAGTTCAGTACTATCTGGTGTTGTAAAGCTAGAGTTTTTGTTCGTGGGGCGGTGTGTTGGTTGGTTTATGTGAAAAGTTTAGTACTATCTGGTGTTGTAAAGCTATAGTTTTTGTTCGTGGGGCGGTGTGCTGGTTGGTTTATGTGAATAGTTCAGTACTATCTGGTGTTGTAAAGCTAGAGTTTTTGTTCGTGGGGCGGTGTGTTGGTTGGTTTATGTGAAAAGTTCAGTACTATCTGGTGTTGTAAAGCTATAGTTTTTGTTCGTGGGGCGGTGTGTTGGTTGGTTTATGTGAAAAGTTCAGTACTATCTGGTGTTGTAAAGCTAGAGTTTTTGTTCGTGGGGCGTTGTGCTGGTTGGTTTATGTGAAAAGTTCAGTACTATCTGGTGTTGTAAAGCTAGAGTTTTTGTTCGTGGGGCGGTGTGTTGGTTGGTTTATGTGAAAAGTTCAGTACTATCTGGTGTTGTAAAGCTATAGTTTTTGTTCGTGGGGCGGTGTGTTGGTTGGTTTATGTGAAAAGTTCAGTACTATCTGGTGTTGTAAAGCTAGAGTTTTTGTTCGTGGGGCGTTGTGCTGGTTGGTTTATGTGAAAAGTTCAGTAGTATCTGTTGTTGTAAAGCTAGAGTTTTTGTTCGTGAGGCGGTGTGTTGGTTGGTTTATGTGAAAAGTTTAGTACTATCTGGTGTTGTAAAGCTAGAGTTTTTGTTCGTGGGGCGGTGTGCTGGTTGGTTTATGTGAAAAGTTCAGTACTATCTGGTGTTGTAAAGCTAGAGTTTTTGTTCGTGGGGCGGTGTGCTGGTTGGTTTATGTGAAAAGTTCAGTACTATCTGGTGTTGTAAAGCTAGAGTTTTTGTTCGTGGGGCGGTGTGCTGGTTGGTTTATGTGAAAAGTTCAGTACTATCTGGTGTTGTAAAGCTAGAGTTTTTGTTCGTGGGGCGGTGTGCTGGTTGGTTTATGTGAAAAGTTCAGTACTATCTGGTGTTGTAAAGCTAGAGTTTTTGTTCGTGGGGCGGTGTGCTGGTTGGTTTATGTGAAAAGTTCAGTACCATCTGGTGTTGTAAAGCTAGAGTTTTTGTTCGTGGGGCGTTGTGCTGGTTGGTTTATGTGAAAAGTTCAGTACTATCTGGTGTTGTAAAGCTAGAGTTTTTGTTCGTGGGGCGGTGTGCTGGTTGGTTTATGTGAAAAGTTCAGTACTATCTGGTGTTGTAAAGCTAGAGTTTTTGTTCGTGGGGTGGTGTGTTGGTTGGTTTATGTGAAAAGTTTAGTACTATCTGGTGTTGTAAAGCTATAGTTTTTGTTCGTGGGGCGGTGTGCTGGTTGGTTTATGTGAATAGTTCAGTACTATCTGGTGTTGTAAAGCTAGAGTTTTTGTTCGTGGGGCGGTGTGTTGGTTGGTTTATGTGAAAAGTTCAGTACTATCTGGTGTTGTAAAGCTATAGTTTTTGTTCGTGGGGCGGTGTGTTGGTTGGTTTATGTGAAAAGTTCAGTACTATCTGGTGTTGTAAAGCTATAGTTTTTGTTCGTGGGGCGGTGTGTTGGTTGGTTTATGTGAAAAGTTCAGTACTATCTGGTGTTGTAAAGCTATAGTTTTTGTTCGTGGGGCGGTGTGTTGGTTGGTTTATGTGAAAAGTTCAGTACTATCTGGTGTTGTAAAACTAGAGTTTTTGTTCGTGGGGCGGTGTGCTGGTTGGTTTATCCATGTGAAAAGTTCAGTACTATCTGGTGTTGTAAAGCTAGAGTTTTTGTTCATGGGGCGGTGTGTTGGTTGGTTTATGTGAAAAGTTCAGTACTATCTGGTGTTGTAAAGCTAGAGTTTTTGTTCGTGGGGCGGTGTGCTGGTTGGTTTATGTGAAAAGTTCAGTACCATCTGGTGTTGTAAAGCTAGAGTTTTTGTTCGTGGGGCGGTGTGCTGGTTGGTTTATGTGAAAAGTTCAGTACTATCTGGTGTTGTAAAGCTAGAGTTTTTGTTCGTGGGGCGTTGTGCTGGTTGGTTTATGTGAAAAGTTCAGTACTATCTGGTGTTGTAAAGCTAGAGTTTTTGTTCGTGGGGCGGTGTGCTGGTTGGTTTATGTGAAAAGTTCAGTACTATCTGGTGTTGTAAAGCTAGAGTTTTTGTTCGTGGGGCGTTGTGCTGGTTGGTTTATGTGAAAAGTTCAGTACTATCTGGTGTTGTAAAGCTATAGTTTTTATTCTTGGGGCGCTGTGCTGGTTGGTTTATGTGAAAAGTTCAGTACTATCTGGTGTTGTAAAGCTATAGTTTTTGTTCGTGGGGCGGTGTGTTTGTTGGTTTATGTGAAAAGTTCAGTACTATCTGGTGTTGTAAAGCTATAGTTTTTGTTAGTGGGGCGTTGTGCTGGTTGGTTTATGTGAAAAGTTCAGTACTATCTGGTGTTGTAAAGCTAGAGTTTTTGTTCGTGGGGCGGTGTGTTGGTTGGTTTATGTGAAAAGTTTAGTACTATCTGGTGTTGTAAAGCTATAGTTTTTGTTCGTGGGGCGGTGTGCTGGTTGGTTTATGTGAATAGTTCAGTACTATCTGGTGTTGTAAAGCTAGAGTTTTTGTTCGTGGGGCGGTGTGTTGGTTGGTTTATGTGAAAAGTTCAGTACTATCTGGTGTTGTAAAGCTATAGTTTTTGTTCGTGGGGCGGTGTGTTGGTTGGTTTATGTGAAAAGTTCAGTACTATCTGGTGTTGTAAAGCTAGAGTTTTTGTTCGTGGGGCGTTGTGCTGGTTGGTTTATGTGAAAAGTTCAGTACTATCTGGTGTTGTAAAGCTAGAGTTTTTGTTCGTGGGGCGGTGTGTTGGTTGGTTTATGTGAAAAGTTCAGTACTATCTGGTGTTGTAAAGCTATAGTTTTTGTTCGTGGGGCGGTGTGTTGGTTGGTTTATGTGAAAAGTTCAGTACTATCTGGTGTTGTAAAGCTAGAGTTTTTGTTCGTGGGGCGTTGTGCTGGTTGGTTTATGTGAAAAGTTCAGTAGTATCTGTTGTTGTAAAGCTAGAGTTTTTGTTCGTGAGGCGGTGTGTTGGTTGGTTTATGTGAAAAGTTTAGTACTATCTGGTGTTGTAAAGCTAGAGTTTTTGTTCGTGGGGCGGTGTGCTGGTTGGTTTATGTGAAAAGTTCAGTACTATCTGGTGTTGTAAAGCTAGAGTTTTTGTTCGTGGGGCGGTGTGCTGGTTGGTTTATGTGAAAAGTTCAGTACTATCTGGTGTTGTAAAGCTAGAGTTTTTGTTCGTGGGGCGGTGTGCTGGTTGGTTTATGTGAAAAGTTCAGTACTATCTGGTGTTGTAAAGCTAGAGTTTTTGTTCGTGGGGCGGTGTGCTGGTTGGTTTATGTGAAAAGTTCAGTACTATCTGGTGTTGTAAAGCTAGAGTTTTTGTTCGTGGGGCGGTGTGCTGGTTGGTTTATGTGAAAAGTTCAGTACCATCTGGTGTTGTAAAGCTAGAGTTTTTGTTCGTGGGGCGTTGTGCTGGTTGGTTTATGTGAAAAGTTCAGTACTATCTGGTGTTGTAAAGCTAGAGTTTTTGTTCGTGGGGCGGTGTGCTGGTTGGTTTATGTGAAAAGTTCAGTACTATCTGGTGTTGTAAAGCTAGAGTTTTTATTCGTGGGGCGGTGTGCTGGTTGGTTTATGTGAAAAGTTCAGTACTATCTGGTGTTGTAAAGCTATAGTTTTTGTTCGTGGGGCGGTGTGCTGGTTGGTTTATGTGAAAAAATCAGTACTATCTGGTGTTGTAAAGCTAGAGTTTTTGTTCGTGGGGCGGTGTGCTGGTTGGTTTATGTGAAAAGTTCAGTACCATCTGGTGTTGTAAAGCTAGAGTTTTTGTTCGTGGGGCGGTGTGCTGGTTGGTTTATGTGAAAAGTTCAGTACCATCTGGTGTTGTAAAGCTAGAGTTTTTGTTCGTGGGGCGGTGTGCTGGTTGGTTTATGTGAAAAGTTCAGTACTATCTGGTGTTGTAAAGCTAGAGTTTTTGTTCGTGGGGCGGTGTGTTGGTTGGTTTATGTGAAAAGTTCAGTACTATCTGGTGGTTAAAGCTAGAGTTTTTGTTCGTGGGGCGGTGTTTTGGTTGGTTTATGTGAAAAGTTCAGTACTATCTGGTGTTGTAAAGCTAGAGTTTTTGTTCGTGGGGCGGTGTGTTTGTTGGTTTATGTGAAAAGTTCAGTACTATCTGGTGTTGTAAAGCTATAGTTTTTGTTAGTGGGGCGTTGTGCTGGTTGGTTTATGTGAAAAGTTCAGTACTATCTGGTGTTGTAAAGCTAGAGTTTTTGTTCGTGGGGCGGTGTGTTGGTTGGTTTATGTGAAAAGTTTAGTACTATCTGGTGTTGTAAAGCTATAGTTTTTGTTCGTGGGGCGGTGTGCTGGTTGGTTTATGTGAATAGTTCAGTACTATCTGGTGTTGTAAAGCTAGAGTTTTTGTTCGTGGGGCGGTGTGTTGGTTGGTTTATGTGAAAAGTTCAGTACTATCTGGTGTTGTAAAGCTATAGTTTTTGTTCGTGGGGCGGTGTGTTGGTTGGTTTATGTGAAAAGTTCAGTACTATCTGGTGTTGGTAAGCTAGAGTTTTTGTTCGTGGGGCGGTGTGCTGGTTGGTTTATGTGAAAAGTTCAGTACTATCTGGTGTTGTAAAGCTAGAGTTTTTGTTCGTGGGGCGGTGTGTTGGTTGGTTTATGTGAAAAGTTCAGTACTATCTGGTGTTGTAAAGCTATAGTTTTTGTTCGTGGGGCGGTGTGTTGGTTGGTTTATGTGAAAAGTTCAGTACTATCTGGTGTTGTAAAGCTAGAGTTTTTGTTCGTGGGGCGTTGTGCTGGTTGGTTTATGTGAAAAGTTCAGTAGTATCTGTTGTTGTAAAGCTAGAGTTTTTGTTCGTGGGGCGGTGTGTTGGTTGGTTTATGTGAAAAGTTTAGTACTATCTGGTGTTGTAAAGCTAGAGTTTTTGTTCGTGGGGCGGTGTGCTGGTTGGTTTATGTGAAAAGTTCAGTACTATCTGGTGTTGTAAAGCTAGAGTTTTTGTTCGTGGGGCGGTGTGCTGGTTGGTTTATGTGAAAAGTTCAGTACTATCTGGTGTTGTAAAGCTAGAGTTTTTGTTCGTGGGGCGGTGTGCTGGTTGGTTTATGTGAAAAGTTCAGTACCATCTGGTGTTGTAAAGCTAGAGTTTTTGTTCGTGGGGCGTTGTGCTGGTTGGTTTATGTGAAAAGTTCAGTACTATCTGGTGTTGTAAAGCTAGAGTTTTTGTTCGTGGGGCGGTGTGCTGGTTGGTTTATGTGAAAAGTTCAGTACTATCTGGTGTTGTAAAGCTAGAGTTTTTGTTCGTGGGGCGTTGTGCTGGTTGGTTTATGTGAAAAGTTCAGTACTATCTGGTGTTGTAAAGCTATAGTTTTTATTCGTGGGGCGGTGTGCTGGTTGGTTTATGTGAAAAGTTCAGTACTATCTGGTGTTGTAAAGCTATAGTTTTTGTTCGTGGGGCGGTGTGCTGGTTGGTTTATGTGAAAAGTTCAGTACTATCTGGTGTTGTAAAGCTAGAGTTTTTGTTCGTGGGGCGGTGTGCTGGTTGGTTTATGTGAAAAGTTCAGTACCATCTGGTGTTGTAAAGCTAGAGTTTTTGTTCGTGGGGCGGTGTGCTGGTTGGTTTATGTGAAAAGTTCAGTACCATCTGGTGTTGTAAAGCTAGAGTTTTTGTTCGTGGGGCGGTGTGCTGGTTGGTTTATGTGAAAAGTTCAGTACTATCTGGTGTTGTAAAGCTAGAGTTTTTGTTCATGGGGCGGTGTGTTGGTTGGTTTATGTGAAAAGTTCAGTACTATCTGGTGGTTAAAGCTAGAGTTTTTGTTCGTGGGGCGGTGTTTTGGTTGGTTTATGTGAAAAGTTCAGTACTATCTGGTGTTGTAAAGCTAGAGTTTTTGTTCGTGGGGCGGTGTGTTTGTTGGTTTATGTGAAAAGTTCAGTACTATCTGGTGTTGTAAAGCTATAGTTTTTGTTAGTGGGGCGTTGTGCTGGTTGGTTTATGTGAAAAGTTCAGTACTATCTGGTGTTGTAAAGCTAGAGTTTTTGTTCGTGGGGTGGTGTGTTGGTTGGTTTATGTGAAAAGTTTAGTACTATCTGGTGTTGTAAAGCTATAGTTTTTGTTCGTGGGGCGGTGTGCTGGTTGGTTTATGTGAATAGTTCAGTACTATCTGGTGTTGTAAAGCTAGAGTTTTTGTTCGTGGGGCGGTGTGTTGGTTGGTTTATGTGAAAAGTTCAGTACTATCTGGTGTTGTAAAGCTATAGTTTTTGTTCGTGGGGCGGTGTGTTGGTTGGTTTATGTGAAAAGTTCAGTACTATCTGGTGTTGTAAAGCTAGAGTTTTTGTTCGTGGGGCGTTGTGCTGGTTGGTTTATGTGAAAAGTTCAGTACTATCTGGTGTTGTAAAGCTATAGTTTTTGTTCGTGGGGCGGTGTGTTGGTTGGTTTATGTGAAAAGTTCAGTACTATCTGGTGTTGTAAAGCTATAGTTTTTGTTCGTGGGGCGGTGTGTTGGTTGGTTTATGTGAAAAGTTCAGTACTATCTGGTGTTGTAAAGCTAGAGTTTTTGTTCGTGGGGCGTTGTGCTGGTTGGTTTATGTGAAAAGTTCAGTAGTATCTGTTGTTGTAAAGCTAGAGTTTTTGTTCGTGGGGCGGTGTGTTGGTTGGTTTATGTGAAAAGTTTAGTACTATCTGGTGTTGTAAAGCTAGAGTTTTTGTTCGTGGGGCGGTGTGCTGGTTGGTTTATGTGAAAAGTTCAGTACTATCTGGTGTTGTAAAGCTAGAGTTTTTGTTCGTGGGGCGGTGTGCTGGTTGGTTTATGTGAAAAGTTCAGTACTATCTGGTGTTGTAAAGCTAGAGTTTTTGTTCGTGGGGCGGTGTGCTGGTTGGTTTATGTGAAAAGTTCAGTACTATCTGGTGTTGTAAAGCTAGAGTTTTTGTTCGTGGGGCGGTGTGCTGGTTGGTTTATGTGAAAAGTTCAGTACTATCTGGTGTTGTAAAGCTAGAGTTTTTGTTCGTGGGGCGGTGTGCTGGTTGGTTTATGTGAAAAGTTCAGTACTATCTGGTGTTGTAAAGCTAGAGTTTTTGTTCGTGGGGCGGTGTGCTGGTTGGTTTATGTGAAAAGTTCAGTACTATCTGGTGTTGTAAAGCTAGAGTTTTTGTTCGTGGGGCGGTGTGCTGGTTGGTTTATGTGAAAAGTTCAATACTATCTGGTGTTGTAAAGCTATAGTTTTTTTTCGTGGAGCGGGCCGTGCACCCCATAATGGGCATTACATCCCATTTTGGACCGTGCACCCCATAATGACCCGCACTCCGCCCCCCACCCCCTACTTTTTTATGGTTGAGCACCCCATAAAGACAAGTAGATCCCACTTGAACACACATACGTCTAATAAATCAAGTTTACACCGCCTTGTAACGACGTAGTGATGCCAATAGTAAACGTATCCCAGGGGTCTGGCTACTTACTGACCGCTGAAAACAGCTTAATATTTTAGATGCTCCTTAAAGGTTTCCTGATTTGGATTCCAATAGTAAACGTATCCCAGGGGTCTGGCTACTTACTGACCGCTGAAAACAGCTTAATATTTCAGATGCTCCTTAAAGGTCTCCTGATTTGGATTCCAATAGTAAACGTATCCCAGGGGTCTGGCTACTTACTGACCGCTGAAAACAGCTTAATATTTCAGATGCTCCTTAAAGGTCTCCTGATTTGGATTCCAATAGTAAACGTATCCCAGGGGTCTGGCTACTTACTGACCGCTGAAAACAGCTTAATATTTCAGATGCTCCTTAAAGGTCTCCTGATTTGGATTCCAATAGTAAACGTATCCCAGGGGTCTGGCTACTTACTGATTGTTGAAAACAGCTTAATATTTCAGATGCTCCTTAAAGGTCTCCTGATTTGGATTCCAATAGTAAACGTATCCCAGGGGTCTGGCTACTTACTGACCGCTGAAAACAGCTTAATATTTCAGATGCTCCTTAAAGGTCTCCTGATTTGGATTCCAATAGTAAACGTATCCCAGGGGTCTGGCTACTTACTGACCGCTGAAAACAGCTTAATATTTCAGATGCTCCTTAAGGGTCTCCAGATTTGGATTCCAATCGTATGGATCTATAAATTAAAATAAAGCATAAACATCTCAAATGTTGTGATTAGCTCTGAGGACTCTTTTCATTCAGACAGACCGCCTCATTATATATTTTTTCTCGTTTTATTCACCAATGTCATTTTAAACTATTTTCATTTGTTATTCTGAAATATTACTTAGGTTTGGATTTCTGCAAACCATTTCTTTCACTTAAACAGACTTTAAAATTTAAAAAAATACTTTTTAAAAAAATTAACAACATTATTGTTATAAGGAGAAATAACCCACACAGCTATTATAATATATTATATTTATTAAAACAATTAAAAAACTTATGAAATCTTTAGCACAGAGCGATCTGATTAGAGCAAGGACCAATCCATTGTTGTTCAGTGCGACTCTATTGTTCTCCCCCCCCCCCTTTCCCGGCCACCTCCAGACTGACCCAGTTCATGGATCACTGAAGTCACGTTAGTGACATGAACACGGAGGCTATGGTGACCGGGGCCCGGGAGGGGGGGGGGGCAGGATTCAAATATACTGTGGAATGGGAATAAAGTTTACAACTCCTTTTCTCCGATGTCACGTGGGGGTTATCTTTTCCCCACACCCTTATTTCGAAAAAAAAAATATCGGGAAATTGCGAGAAAGTCTTAATACTCTGATTACACCCAAATTATTGACTCCACTACACTCTTGCTCCGCAAATTATCGACTCCACTACACTCCTGCTCCGCAAATTATCGACTCCACTACACTCCTGCTCCGCAAATTATCGACTCCTCTACTACACTCTTGCTCCACGTATCTGGTAACAGGTCACCTTGAGGCCCCTTTGAGGGCAGGTCTACAGCTCCCGGTAACTAATGACCATTCCTTGGGCTAGTTGTAACGAGTTCTCGCGCCATAAACGATCGTATCGTGACGTGCAAGGTTGATCTGACATTTTGATGGTCAGTTTTTGTTGGGCAGCAATGTTGATCTGACATTTTGGTGGTCAGTTTTTCTTGGGCAGCAATGATGATCTGACATTTTGATGGTCAGTTTTTGTTGGGCGGCAGTGTTGATCTGATATTTTGATGGTCAGTTTTTGTTGGGCAGCAATGTTGATCTGACATTTTGATGGTCAGTTTTTGTTGGGCAGCAGTGTTGATCTGACATTTTTATGGTCAGTTTTTGTTGGGCAGCAATGTTGATCTGACATTTTGATGGTCAGTTTTTGGTGGGCGGCAGTGTTGATCTGACATTTTGATGGTCACCTTTTGTTGGGCAGATCTTGATAAAAGAAAACTTCGTCGCCATGTTATAGATACATTCTGATATGCAGGCGGGTTGGTGGGGGGGGGGTGCTTGGTCTAGTTTAAATATACAATACAGGCCGAAATTATGTATATGCCATCAATGAAAAAAGAAATGATGGACTTTTGGTGTTGTGACGTCCTTAAATGGTCGCTCCATATGTATAGATATGATATCGAGACCCTATATAAAATCATATAACATGTTGATAACTAAATTTAGTACAAAGTATTGCTATAAGTTGAAGACACTTAACTTATTGACAGCGTTTGTGGGAATTGTTAGCTGACATGGCGGCTAGTGACGGTGACAGATGTGCACCTTTAAATTGCGTATATTTCAGTTAGTTATTGTTGCACAATTATCTAGCACCATCTTTTTGTGGGGTAAACAGTATAATAGTCCCCTCGCCCTTCAATGGTTTACATTGCCGGCCTTCCACTGCTCTTAAGAGAGTTGACACATGCATTGGGGAACTGATGTTAAGATCGGTGGGGATCTAGAACAACAACGGTCGCGATAGTCGACGTATCGAATCGTTTCTTGCTCTCATACTTTTCTTTTTCTTACGTTCACTAGGAGTAGAGCAACTTATTTTTAATCGGTGCGTTTTGTATGCGACAAAGTTTCAAAAGGGAATCGTTTCTACTAGCAGAATAAGAACGGTCTGATGTTTGTTGAAAAAAAAAATAAATTAATTAATCGAAGCTAACTGTTATAATAGGATCGTGCGATAGTCGCTTTGTGTGTTATCATGTTGAGAAAAATTCTTTGCCGTGATGCTTCGAGAGTCTTTGTTAAATTTTGAACTGCTGGAAATTAGCGAGACGAATGTCTGTATGCTGGTATATTATCCACATACAGCACAAAGGGGAATACTGACACATTTTTTTGAAAAATTCGGTCTGACTGTAACAGGGTTGGTGTCCCCAGGTGCGGTAACCTCATGGTGTAGCCCCCCCCCCCTCCCACCCTTCCCGACTTCCACGGCGGTTTTCTTCTTTTTATAATAAGTCCACAGTATAACAATGACAAAAACAAAAACAAATTAATTGTAGGTCAGGAGGTTAATGTATTTAAGAACTGTGACGTGTACTTAAAAATCCCCCGACCTATATGGTAGCAATGGAAAATTTACTTTTCAGAATTTAGATAGATATAGCCCCCTGTCATTTTGAAAGATACAGAACACTTCGGCCCTCCTTCGGTCACAATTTAAGGACCGCTGTCTTAAAGTCAGGAACAGCCACAGCAGCGCCATTCGTTACGACCCAGTTAACTATCCGGTCATTACCCAAGAATTAACCCACACACACCACGCGCAGTCCTGAAAATTATTGGCGGCGGAGTGGGGGTGGGGAGGTGGTGATTGTTCGGCCGTAATATACATCCCGCGCCAATTAATCAAGAGCGGATCGCTGTGTCTTTATATGAGTGGATCACCGACGTCATGGCTCGTGTCAAACAAACTAGTTTTGTACCGTCTTTTGTCGGGTATTTTTTTTTTTAATTTTGCTACTATTATAACATGCGTCTGTTTTTATTATATTTTTTAAAAAGTTTATTGGATTGCGTGCTCTTACTTAGTTACTTTTTATAAAGTTCTCGGGAAAAAAAGAGGAATATGGGATTTAATTTATGTTGTTGTTTTTTAAATTATCAGACTCTCTAGTTTTGACATGAGAGTTTTGTTGTTGTTTATTAAAACAACTTATTCTTTAAAAAAAAGATTCAATGAAGGAAAACATGTCATAACCAGAACATCGCTTACTGTTCTCCTTTTAGGGGAGAAAATGTTTGAATGCTTGTTAGCAACACTGTAGTAGAGTGGACTACTTTCTAGTGATAGAGCTAGTTTCTTATTCTCACTGCACAATGGTTACACTACAGTTACAGCATTACAATCAATCGCAGTGCCTAGTACCTGCCCCATTAAACAAGGCCGAGTCAAGGACAAGCCGCGTCTGTGGAAAACCGGAATTTTTGTGCCTATTCCCCCGAAAGGTACCTTTGTATGAATAAAAACCTTTCTGGTATTCGGAGCCTAACACCCCCCCCCCCCCCACTCATGTCCCCATTTTTTGCACTACCCCGTCCTTAACCTTTGAACACCAATTTCTACGAACAATCCCGTTTGAGTGTCGCCACAACCTCAAACAAATGTCACTAAGGGATGGCGCACTGAACATGTTGAGAGCTGCCGAACAACATCTTTGGAGCTGGCTGTTTGGTCTTTTTGGGTTATGGGTTGGGGGAAAGGAAATAATTTCTTATCTAATAAGGTTCTTGTTACCTATCAATGAGATTAAACCCTGTTGAAAACGCTAAATCTTTTTCTTAAAAAAAAACAAACAAACATTGTACCGTTAACATTGTTTAATTTTTATACCAACCGTCTGCACGTGCATAAAAAGTCTGCTAACGGAATTCCTCGGTGTACAATGAGGTTGTCGAGCGTCGGCACCAAGCAAGCGGACGACTTGAATTGTTGCCGTACGTTGGGTTTGCAGGGACGACCCCCCCCCCCTCTCCCGCGCACGCCACGAAAGACGGTCTCAACGGTTATCAGTCTTCGAAACCAATCGCCAATTACTTGTAAACGTCCTATTCAAATATCAGCTATCTCCGCTGTTGTCACTATCGATCATTGATCTTTCCACTTCAAATACTGGTTCCCTTTCATTTGTGATCAATGCGACCACCTCCATTTGCTTTCTTACCATTTACGTGGGTATCTTTTTAATTGTGGCCAAAAATTAAAAAAAAAAAAAATACATTGAAAACTTTGCCCGACCTTTGCGCCACTAGATCGTCTCGGCTGAGCTGTCCTTTCTTCTGCTCAAAGACGTGTTACTGTGACTGTAAATCCTGGTTAATTCTCCGGGTAACTTTTCTACAAAGTGTTACCTTTGTCAGTGCTACCACTCAGTTCTACCGGATTGATCCCCTCCTCCCCATACACCGCCCCGCCCCCGGGCAGTCATTTTGCGTGTAGAGTTGCTGGCACGTCAAAAACCCAAATTAAGAATTCCGACAATCCCATGTAAGAGCCCGGGGTTGTACCCCTCCACCCACCCCACCCCGTCCCATGCGGTCACAGCAACAGGAGCGAATGTTGTCAATAACCCATAAACCACCCCAGCTACATTTCATTATCATACGTAAACTATACTATAGATTTTTTTTTTCTCTTCTTCGGCTTTTGCTTACCTGCCTCGTTTCTTATCGGGCCCCAACAAAGCCGTCCAATGAATCGAAGAGCGAATTAGCCTTAACCCCCACGTGTGTGACCGTCGTAGACGTAGGGAGCTGTGTTTCACACGTTCCCGTAAAGCCTACGATACCCACCACACTCATACACACCGGGTTGTGCCTTATTTACCGACACTAGTTTGTTTTTTTTGGGCCAGAAACCGTGGCCTGCTTTGGACTTTAGAGGTTAATGGGAGATTTGTGTTGTTTCTGTATGGTTGGAATTATGTTTGCTAATTTTTTTCTGATGATTTTTTTAAAATGCTAAAAATGTGACGTCTTTCAGTTTGCTGCCAAAGCAAAAAAAAATAAAAAAATAGAAAATTGTAATTTAAGATATACAAGTTTTAAAGATACATTCAAAGTTGTAACAGTCTGCGATTTTCTGTACATTGTTTTTTAGCTGGAGCATTCACTTCGAAGTGACTCGGGACTGGACACCTCCAGTGAGATGGCCTCCAGGAACCTGGCCCAGCAGAACATTGAGCTGAGGCGTAAGCTGGACGACGAGCACTCCAGCTACAAGAGGAAGCTTCAGGCCTACCAGGACGGCCAGCAGAGGCAGGCGCAGCTGGTGCAGAAGCTACAGGCCAAGGTGGGTCACTCAGTGAACTTTTCATTTTTTAATCTGCTGCTTGAATTGGTTGTGGACCAAAGTCAGCTGTTACACATTTAGATTAACACGTTTTTCTCTAGCAAATGCTGATATTTTCCTGGCAGCTAAAATCGTACAAGTCCTAATGGGGATTTTGTGGCAGGCATTTATTTTCTGTCATTGCTTCTCCCTTTTAACATGACACCCCTTAAACATGGCACCCCTTTAACATGGCACCCCTTTAACATGACACCCCTTTAACATGACACTCCTTAAACAAGACACCCCTTTAACATGACACCCCTTTAACATGACACCCCTTTAACATGATACCCCTTTAACATGGCACCCCTTTAACATGACACCCCTTAAACATGACACCTCTTAAACATGACATACCTTTAACATGGCACCCCTTTAACATGGCACCCCTTAAACATGACACCCCTTTAACATGACACCTCTTTAAAATGACACCCCTTTAACATGACACCCCTTTAACATGGCACCCCTTTAACGTGACACCCTTTAAACATGACACCTTGTAAACATGACATACCTTTAACATGGCACCCCTTTAACATGGCACCCCTTTAACATGGCACCCCTTTAACATGGCACCCCTTAGACATGACACCCCTTTGACATGATTCCTCTTTAACATGACACCCCTTTCACATGGCACCCCTATAACGTGACACCCTTTAAACATGACACCCCTTTAACATGACACCCCTTTAACATGGCACCCCTTTAACATGACACCCCTTAAACATGACACCCCTTAAACACGACACCCCTTTAACATGACACCCCTTTAACATGGCACCCCTTTAACATGACACCCCTTAAACATGACACCCCTTTAACATGACACCCCTTTAACGTGGCACCCCTTTAATGTGACACCCCTTTAACATGACACCCCTTTAGCATGACATCATTTTAACGTGGTTGAACCTGGACATGACATATTTTATGACATCATGAGAGAGCTACTTTATTATGGGGAAAGTTTGTTAGAACCTATGCAGTGGGTGGGCAGTATAAAATAGTTTAAGAGTTACTGCAGCAAGTGGCCAAAGGACGTCAAACGAAAACTTGATTCCTGAAACCAATATCCGGTTTGCTAAAAATTAAAATTGTATTGACATCCATATTCAAAGCTCAACTTTGCAGTAGCCAAGGCTTGTCACCTGTTTCAGATTCCTTGTAGTGTATAGCGTGTAAAATTGATAGATACTGTTTGTATGCAGGAACCAATGTGATGATTGTTACAATAATAAATATGGCATTTGTGTACTAACCAATGATCAAATCAAACTGTACTTCTCTCTCCCCTCCCCGCAGTTGCTGCAGTACAAAGAGAGATGCCAGAAATTGGAGGAGTCTGTGCGTAGCAAGGATGTGGAGATCAGCCGTGTTTACAGCAACAAGGTGTGTTCATGTATTATTGTGCGTGTTTACAGCAACAAGGTGTGTTCATGTATTACTGTTGTGCGTGTTGCTGTTGTATTTTTTAAGCTTGTTGCTGTAGTGTGTTATAAAGAACATTATGTGTGTGCGTGCGGGTGGGTATGTGAGGGTGGGGTGTGAGTGTGGTGTTTTGTGGGTATGCAGATTTCTACCATTTGGTTAAAATGTCACTACTGAGACTTGAATATTACCAGATGGTCCTAGTGAAGAATTTCAAAAGCTTCCCCATTAGAATCTGCCATTCCAGTATTAATGTGTTGTGAAAGAAGTTGTAGACCTCCATTTATCAGAACTCTATTTACAATAGATGCATGAGGCAAATGATAAGAGTACATTTTCCTGGGAAGTTGAGGAAAACGCAACCCGCTATAAGCACAATTACTTTTGGAGTCATCAAATGACGATTCATCTCCACTCGTTTATTGACAGCAAAGTGCAGACATGCTGGAATAACTCTTAATGGATTATCCTTGTTTCTCATTGTGCCTATGTCATAATTCAATTAGCCCGTAAGGTTTATATGCATATTTCCTGCCTGTCAGCTTTTAACTTATTGTTTTATAATCCCATCGCTGCTGAAATATTTTGTTTGTGCAGATGAGAGTAAAGTGTGCACAGAAAAAATTCTATTTGAATAGGCCAAAAGGCTTGCCAGTGTTAACTAATTCATAACTTATCCAGAAAAATGCCATTCAGAGGGGCAAGCCACATTCTTCTAAGCTTTGTGAGGTTAAAAGCAAAAATCTGCTGAGTCTGAAAGCAAAGTGCTCATATAGTTGTGACTGAGCTTTTCTGGCCAGGTTTCAAGTTTGTGGCAGCCACTGACTTGCCTGTTGGTATAAAAAAAAAAAAAAAGAAGAACTTAAATCCGAATTTCCTAAAAATGGCCAGTGATTATAAATAATACAATGCTACCAGCTATTGAAAAACTTCATTTTTATTCCAATACGGTTTGCTTATATGAATAGAAAAAAATTCATTTATTTATTAATTCCCCTTAAACAGCATTATGTCCCCTTATTGTTTAGACATGTATAAGACCTGCCTTTGATAAAGGAACAAAATGGGAAGTGTTAGGTAAATAACAAAAACAACTGCTGAATTTGTTACACGGGGGCTTTTAACAATGAAAATTAATTGGGAAATTAACATATTATAATTGAGTGAGCAAAAAAACTTCTCATGATCTGAATTTAAAAAATTAACATGTAAAGGGGTTGGACTATAATTTAATAACTTAATTTCATAAATGTAAAAAGTTTTTATTTTGAAAAAGACTAAAAGATTTTTTAAAGAAAATATTGTTCAACTGAAATAAGAACACAAAAAAACATTTCCAGAAACTGTAAAAAATACATACAATTATTATTATAGCCATTTCACAAAGCCATTAAGTCCAGTAACACCTCTATAGTTTTCCCAATCTCTGATCCAGGGGCAAAAAGTGAAAGCCGATCAATAAATAATTTTAAAAAATTTTAAATTGCAAAGGCAACAGCAAGTTCAAATTGGCCACCTGTGAAAAGATCGCAGAAAAATGAACATTTTTCCCAAAGAATAAGCACAGGTGTGAACAAAGTAATATTTCAACTTGAAGTGAGGCCTATTAGAGTAAAAATGGCCTTCCCCCTCCCCAACCCTCCCCTGGATTCAGAATAAGCGGGGCACTATATGGCTGTCAGGTTTTTTTTGTTTTTTTAAACTGTCGCACAGCCGAATCATTTGTCATGGGCTTTGTTCTCATTATCATGTAAATATATTACCTACCCTTACTTGAACTGCCCAGCCAAGCACTTGAAATGTGAGATAAGGGTTCTGTCATACCGCAACAAATGAGAAAGAAAAAAAAAGTGATTTGCTCAAATCTGCCGGGCTATGGGTGTCGGCATGTTTTAAAGGTAGCCGACGTCAAGGTAGATAAATCGGACAGGTTCTGATTGAAATGGAAGGTTTTTTTTAGGAGTGGGACAAGGGCCTTAAAACGTCATTTGTTACTTAAATGCCTTGATGTACGTCTTTCTGTCTGGGAAGATAAGAGAGGGCAAGCAAGGCAGACCTTTGATATAATATCACCAGCTGAAGATAAATACCACCATAACACATAGCTCCTGTTGAGAGATAATGCAATGGGGACATTCAAACTTTTCGAGAATATTGTTTCATGCTTATCAATTACACTTTGACAAGAGCCCAATTCTTGCTTGATTTCTGCTTATTTTGTTAAGGAAATTTAAGATTGCTAAAATGGTATCAGTTTTTTTTTTTTTTTTTTTTTTTTTTTTTTTTTTTTTTTTTAAACTTACCATTTTGAAAAAAAAAAACAATATTGAAGGAAAAGCTAAAGAAGTTATGAGGGGGGGAAATACTGATAAGACTATCAGTACATACAGAAATCCCTATGAAGGATATAATATAGTAAAAAGTTAGGTGGGGGGTGTATCATTGTTTAAAATGTTGAAACTGATATTGAAAGCAAATATTCACTTTTTGACCTACAAATTAGGCCTAATTTATGATATGTAACCTTTGTAGCATATGAAAGGTGCTAGATTGGTTTTAACCATGCTTTTACATCAATAGTGGATGGTTGCTGGAAAATCCTATGAATTATTTTTAAAATTATAATAAAGAAAAAAAAAGGGGAGGGGGTGTCTGTTTTATCTTCCTGTCTGGTGTTCATAAAACAACAAGAAATAAAACGGTTTTCTTTTTCTTTCCATCCAATGTTCAGTCATCCTCTGAGAGCAGATACAAGTTTGTGGAGTCTGATGCTGCTGGTGACCTCGACTCTGCACTCGTTCAGCTGGAGGAAGAGAGGCAGAGGTACTTGAGCTTGATGTTGTGAAAGCATGGTGTTTAACTGGTAGAGTGGACAGAGTTGAGACGAGCTAGAACAGTGCTTTAAACACATGGTGTTTAACTGGTAGAGTGGACAGAGTTGAGATGAGTTAGAACAGTGCTTTAAACACATGGCGTTTAACTGGTAGAGTGGATAGAGTTGAGACGAGCTAGAACAGCGCTTCAAACACATGGTGTTTAACTGGTAGAGTGGATAGAGTTGAGACGAGTTAGAACAGTGCTTTAAACACATGGCGTTTAACTGGTAGAGTGGACAGAGTTGAGATGAGTTAGAACAGTGCTTTAAACACATGGTGTTTAACTGGTCGAGTGGATAGAGTTGAGACGAGCTAGAACAGTGCTTCAAACACATGGTGTTTAACTGGTAGAGTGGATAGAGTTGAGACGAGTTAGAACAGTGCTTTAAACACATGGCGTTTAACTGGTAGAGTGGACAGAGTTGAGACGAGCTAGAACAGTGCTTTAAACACATGGTGTTTAACTGGTAGAGTGGACAGAGTTGAGACGAGTTAGAACAGTGCTTTAAACACATGGTGTTTAACTGGTAGAGTGGATAGAGTTGAGACGAGCTAGAACAGTGCTTCAAACACATGGTGTTTAACTGGTAGAGTGGATAGAGTTGAGACGTGCTAGAACAGTGCTTTAAACACATGGTGTTTAACTGGTAGAGTGGATAGAGTTGAGACGAGTTAGAACAGTGCTTTAAACCAGGGAAGAGGATGTTATTGGTAGAGGTTGGGCTTTTAAGAGATAAAAAAACATTGAGCGAGACGTGCTAATAACAGCTACAGGTGTATTGATTGGAAAAATGAATTGATGGGAATAGATGAGGTTATTGGTGGGCAGGGTGAGGGTTGGATGTTAACTAAGATTGGGGCTCTCGACCTGTGGGTCACGACCCCTTTGGGGGTCGAACGACCTTTCACAAGGGTTGCCTAAGACCATGGGAAAACACATATACTCTACAGTTATGAAGTAGCAAAGAAAATAATTTTGTGGTTCGGGGTCGCCGCAACATAAGGAACAGTGTATTAAAGGGTCGCGGCATTATGAAGGTTGAGAACCACTGAACTAATACAACATTAGGACACATCTGAGGTAGTTACTGGATTTTAAAATATTTTACTTGCGGCTCTCTTTCATTAATGTATTTGTACAAGTATTGTAGTCACACTGCATAGAGATTAATGTATTTGTACAAGTATTGTAGTCACACTGCATAGAGTAAAAGTTAACAGAGTCACTGCTGTTCCTTAGATGCAATGGTCTGGAACATGTCAACAAAATGTTGAGGGAACAACTGGACCAAGCCACGACCACCAACCAACAGCTGACGGTGGACATCCACAAGCTGACCCAGGACTGGCAGTCTGCCAGGGAGGAGCTGGAGTCCAAGGAGATCGAGTGGAGGGATGAAGAGAAGGTAAGAATGGAACAATATGAGGAGAGGAGGGAGCAGTGAGGAGAGGAGAGAATGGTGAGGATAGGAGAAAACTGAGGAGAAGAGGGAGCAGTGAGGAGAGAACAGAGAGGAGAGGACGCAGAGGAATATAGCTTAGTCTACTGAGGAGAGAATAGCAAAAGTAAAATGGGAGAGGGAGAGACAATATAAACAAAAAGATAAGAAGTGATTTTATCTTTAATAAGAAATAGGGATAATGTTATGAGTAAAGTGATTTAGAACATGAAGAGGGTGTTATAGAAGGAGGAAGGTGATTTAGAACATTGAAAGGGGATAAAATGAGGAAAAAGGGGCATTAGAACCATAATAGGTGATAAAATGTGGAAGAAGGTGATTAAATGTGTTTTAAAATTTCTTAGAAAACATCCTAACAATTTGTAGGTCTCAGATGAAAAGTGAGTTTCCTTGGCTTTGTTTGTATTCCAGCAATTCAACGAGTACTTCAACTCTGAACACTCACGACTCCTGGCATTGTGGAGGGCCGTTGTCGCATTCCGCCGCCAGTTCAGCGAGATGAAGGTTTCTACTGAGCGTGACTTGGCCGGAGTCAAAGGTGAAGTCCAGAAGGCGTCGCGCTCCATGCACACCGCCTGTTTGAATCTGAGTGCCCACATGAGGAGTGATGACACTCATTGCCAGGTGGGTCTTGTTCTCCTTGATTTTAGCATTATATTACAGTTCGTAATGTTTAATTATAATTCTGTAAAACTATATACAGTGGTTCCTGGTGAGTTGAAAATCAATGAAGTAGCGACCGTTTATTTAATTCATTATTTATATTTATTTTAAGGCTTTATAAACCCTCTCCTACACTCTGATGAACCCTCCCCCACACTCTTATAAACCCTCCCCCACATGCTTATAACCCTCCCTCACACTCTTATAAACCCTCCCCCACACTCTTATAAACCCTCCACCCACACTCTTATAAACCCTCCCCCACACTCTTGTAAACCCTACCCCACACTCTTATAAACCCTCCTCCACACTCTTATAAGTCCTTCCCCACACTCTTATAAACCCTCCCCCACACTCTTATAAACCCTACCCCACACTCTTATAAACCCTACCCCATACTCTTATAAACCCTCCTCCACACTCTTATAAACCCTTCACCACACTCTTATAAACCCTCCCCCACACTCTTATAAACCCTACCCCACACTCTTATAAACCCTCCTCCACACTCTTATAAACCCTCCCCCACTCTTATAAACCCTACCCCACACTCTTATAAACCCTCCTCAACACTCTTATAAACCCTTTCCCACACTCTTATAAACCCTCCCTCACAGTCTTATAAACCCTACCCCACACTCTTATAAACCCTTTACCACACTCTTATAAACCTTCCCCACACTGTTATTAACCTTAATGCTACTCACACTGAACCAATCAGCGCCCAGGATACAGAACAAAGTGCTCTGGTTGTTCTGTATAATGATAACATTAGGGGGAAGCAGGTTTTTTTTTAAATATCTGAATCTATTTGTGAATATATATCATGGGACTGGTATTCTCTTTAAGAAAGTTAAGCTTTTTTGTAGAAAATCTATATCTTTTCGCACATGTACAATATCTATAACTGGAGGTAAAATACTAACTAATATAGAGTAGGTATGCCTTCTACTAGAGCCGTCAGTGGCAGCAGTTTCACTGACTATGACAGCCCAAGTTCCACCTGTTTCACACCAAGTACAAGCCAACGCCTTTCAGTGGGATGAACTAAATACATGTTTTTTTGCGTCACGACAGGTGAGCCTTGACAGAGAGAGAAGTGAGAAGCTGTCCTTTGAATCCCAGCTGAGAGACAAGGCCAGGGAAGTCCATGACCTGCAGGACAAGTATGTGCTAAGTTATTCTTAGTGTGGCATGTTCAGATTTGTGTGTTGGAAAAAGGGGGGGGGGGTGTCTGCCATCCCCATCCAACACATTGTACTGATTGAAGGTGGTGGGGCAGAAGTATATTAATAAAACATTTTGATTGGGGGTAGAGGTATTTCTTTTCTTTTACTCCCAACCACTGAAACGCCTGACCTCCAACGTTTTACTCCCAACCACTGAAACGCCTGACCTCCAACGTTTTACTCCCAACCACTGAAACGCCTGACCTCCAACGGTGGTTTCAATTTTTGCGCACAGCATTTTTTTTTTGGGACTATGTTTATATTCCTTTGTGTGCGTTGCAGGATCAATGACCTGACCATGAAGAATGAGAGACTGAAGATTCAGCTGGAGGAGAAAGAGAAGGCCGTAGCTCTGATACAGAAATCCCTGAGCCAACAGGAGAAGTTTGTGGAGCTCCCTGAAACAGACACAGCCAGACAGGTGTGTAGGAGCTGTCTGTGCCAGACATGCCGCTCTCAGAGTTGGACTTGATGCATTTCATAGATATCCACACTTTGTTCCAACTATTATATTTTGATTAGTAATTATTTTATTTTAATAAGTGATTATTATATTTTCATTAGTATTTTTAAAATTATTATATTTTGTTTAGTAATTAATTGATTTGTGTCGAGTCCATTGTTACAACTTGAAGAATGAATGTAAAACTTGGTGATCCATTGTTACAACTTGGAGAATGAATGTAAAACCTGGTGATTCATTGTTACAACTTGGAGAATGAATGTAAAACCTGGTGATTCATTGTTACAACTTGAAGAATGAATGTAAAACCTGGTGATCCATTGTTACAACTTGGAGAATGAATGCAAAACCTGGTGATCCATTGTTACAACTTGAAGAATGAATGTAAAACCTGGTGATCCATTGTTACACTGTTGGGTCCTTAAACCATTTTAAGAAACAAGAACAGAATGTTGTAACATTGGGAATTTCTGTCCACAATCATTTTCATATTTCACTTTCATGATAATATTATTAGATTTTTTTTACTTAACTTGACTGTCAAACTCTGGGGACATGCAATTCATATTGTATTTACTTATGCTGTGCTACCGCAGGTCCGTGAAGAAACTGAAGCTCTCCATTTTTCGCTGCGTAAAATCGCCGAGGCTGTCATCAACGACGCCGACCAATCCGTCGAGGAAGAAGAGGGTGTGCTACCCAGAAGACCCAAGTCTCCAACCTTTCGAGCTTCTTCTGTCTCACCTACAAGGTCAAGGTCTCCGTACGGTCGCTTAAGGTCACCCCATCGTTCTCCTTCTCCCAGAGCTAGATCCAGGTATGACAATAAAAAAAATGGTTGTTGAGATTTTATATTCTTTGCTGCCATAGTAGGCAGGTCCTGTTGCCCTACATTTAAGGAGTTCTACAGATACCTTAGCCACTGACGAAACATTGGATCTTAGTATCTTTGTACCCATTTATCAATTACTATAATGTCCGCTTTGTTGGACTAAGCCTCCTAATTCATCTCACGGGCCAGTGTAAACAATGGCAACTAATACTGAAACACCAACACCAACCGGTTTGTTGTACGATAATGTTTATTCTACAATAATTACTTAAATATCGTTGATATATATAATAATGAGGTCGTTCCAGCCAAACACACTAATCAACACCCTATCGTACAATGGCCATCTATGCACATCTTTGTAGATGGAAAACAAGCAGAGCCTGACAGTATATTTGTGGGTTTAACATTTTGTCCATATTTTGCGGCACCGTTGCAAAGCTTAGAAGAATTGTATACTATTTGTTGATGATGGCATGTTTTTAATCCTATTTGCCAGGTCCCCAGCTTTCGCAGATGCAACTTTCTCAGCAGTACAAGCGGCTCTCAACAAACGCCAGCTGCAGGTTAGACATTACCTCTCTTGTTTAAACATAAATTCATAGCAGTGATGGTAGTGTTTGTAGTGTAAAACAAAGAACTAAGGAAACTAATGTTATTGCAGGCCAGAGGTTCTAAATCTAAGTTTATTGGACACTTTAAATTTTCTTGGATAGGCCTGAAGGAGAAAAAAAAAAAATTCAAATTACTTTTAAATTTCATCCCAACTAAAATTTGGTATTTAGAAGATCACAGGTTCCACTAAATAGAGATATATGGGACCATAATCTTCGTTCCCAGTTTTAAATAATGACATATATATATATATTATCATATAAATAAATCCATTTATAATAAGAGGTCAAAGGTCTTGAAACATATATATGATAAGTCCCTCGGGTTATTATAACTCAAATCATCTAATTGCTACCTATGCTATTTTAAGCTTCAGCAATGCAGCTGCTTCAACTTCTAATATCTAAAAGAAGAATAATTAGTCATGTTATTAATAAACTTTGACCCTAACAATCATTCAATCTTTAACACAAGTTTTCCAAACCAGTCCTAAACAGCTGGGTGTTTAAGCACCAAATCTGTTAGTTTCCAAGTGAGTAGCACTTTTGACTGAAAATATGAAGTCTAATTTCTTTATGCTCTTTTTTCACACAATTCTCAAATGCTTTGCACAAGACAAGATAATTAAATGTACCATGGTGTCATTCTAAGGTGTCTGAGCTCAGAGCCAAGCTGACTTCCAGCCGTGAGCAGGGCGTGTCCCTGAAGAAGACGGTGGAGGATGTCATCAATGAGAGAAAGAGGCTTGAGATTGTCATCATGAACCTGAAGGAGGATCTAGAAACTGTGTAAGTTGCCAGGGTGGCTGTGTAGCAGGGGAACTTTGGCTTTGGTGAAATTAAGTCTTTGGTCAAATTATGTCTTTGGTCAAATTATGTCTTTGGCCAAATTATGTCTGGTGAAATTATGTCTTTGGTGAAATTATGTCTTGGGGAAATTACAATGAGAGAATTATTAGCACAGGATAGAGAACATGAAATAGTGAAAAACTCACGGAGATCTGGGACAACAGAGGAATAGAATTCTAACCCTGAAGGCAGCTACAACAGACAGAAGTTGAATGCCATGTCTCTTGCCTTCAGGACCAGTC
This sequence comes from Omphiscola glabra, assembly GCA_964017045.1. Taxonomy (NCBI): domain Eukaryota; kingdom Metazoa; phylum Mollusca; class Gastropoda; family Lymnaeidae; genus Omphiscola; species Omphiscola glabra. The sequence continues at coordinate 25,350,316 of OZ024805.1, forward strand.
GGCGTCCAAGGAGTGAATGAAAGAAGGTTATATTCATGTGATGACTTGTTTAATATTAAGAACAATAGATTCTCTATTCTTACAGCTTAAAACTGAGGCATATGCTTCATTGACTTTCTGTGCTGGCAGCTTCACTCCTAGTTTTATGTTAAGAACAATAGATTCTCTATTCTTACAGCTTAAAACTGAGGCATATGCTTCATTGACTTTCTGTACTGGCAGCTTCACTCCTAGTTTCATGTTAAGAACAATAGATTCTCTATTCTTACAGCTTAAAACTGAGGCATATGCTTCATTGACTTTCTGTACTGGCAGCTTCACTCCTAGTTTTGAATAAGAGCAAGCTGGGTCTTTAATTTAAAAAAAACAAAAAGAAACATTTAAAATCATTAGAAAGCACCCTCGTACAGTTAGAAAGCATCCTGTCATCCAGTTGTATAGGTTTTGGGTGGCCGAGCGTTCTAAACTGACTCAATCCCAAGCTAGTGGACTGGAGTTCAATCCCCCAAAAAAATTCTAGAGAAGACAAAAAACATCATCAGCACCCTGGGTGGATGGGACTCGTTAACCTTGGATGGCAACTCACCTAAGAGAAGGCAAACTCTGAAATCAACCCCGTGATGGAGCCCCATAGGTGGTAAGACGTTGATGCAATGACAATTTCGACACCACGTGCAATGTAGGACGCATAAAGAGCACAGTGAAACACACACTGCTAGTCATCTAGTGCATCCTGGTCCATTTCCAGACGTCTTGAGTAAATCTTGGCCATTGGATTAAACAGGCAATGATGAGAGAGTGAAGCTGACGAATTGAGCAACTTTCCCACACTTTAAACAAAATGCAGCTCAGAAGTCAAGCTACTACTCAAGTCGTAAATTGGCTTGGTCATCTGCCTTTGCCAAGGACAAACAGCAACACAGTTGCATATAGTCTTTGAGTTGAGAGAATTTTGTGTTCTTGTCCTAACAAAGATCTCCCCCTCCTCAAAAAGATGATTTAAAGTTAGACAAGCGTTTTTGTTTTGCATTTTTGACAAGCGTTTATGTTTTGCACAAAAATGCTATCTTCAACGATAACTTAAACTGAAAATTTTATCACTCTTTTTATTTCTTCCTTTCAGTCGCAGGGAGAAGGATGACTCATCACGTGACCGAGACCGCATCAAAAACGCACTGAACCAAACCGGCTCAGAGAAGTCGCAGCTCGAGCGCGTACGCCAGGAGCTCAACAGTCAGATTGAAGAGCTCCAGAAAGAGAGCGAGAGGCTCAAGTCAGCCAATGGAGATCTCCAGAGAGCCAGAGACAACCTGGAAGATGAGAAAGAGGACATTCTGAAAGACAAGGATCGTCAAGTGAAAGAGAATGAAAGATGGTGAGTACTGGACAACAGGGCATATTCACATTTTCCCGGACAGCAGGGTAGTTAGTGAGTACTGGACAACAGGTTAGATGGTGAGTACTGGACAACAGGCTAGATGGTGATTACTGGACAACCAGGAGAGTGTGAGTACTGGACAGCAATGTAGATTCACATGTCCAGACTGTTCATATAGGCTAACTGATCTGGTTTACTGACTGTTGTCTGTTTTAGGAAAGAAACACATCATTTTTTCTTCTTCTAACTTCTAATTGAAAACAAAAAGATTCGGATAAGTTATAGTCACAGACCTTGATTGTAACAGAGGAAGACTACAACTTATTAGAGTTTACCTATTAATTGTTCTTCCTGAAACATTGAAATCCATATGGTTTTACTGTTCATCATCATCCTTGTGGAACATAGGGCCTCTATTAAAGCATGCAACTTTTCACCATCTCTTGTCAGTATTTTTAGTTCTTCCCAGCTCTTTCCTGTTCTCTCAGCCTCATCCATGACACTGCGCCTCCATATTCTCTTGCGTCTTGTTTACCCTGGCGGTTCCACTCTGGTGACTGTCAAGCTCTGTTGTTGGGTTATGCCCTTATTGTGTGTCCTATCCATCTCCATTTTTTGTTCCAGGATTTGTTTCTCTATTGCTTTCTGTCCACACATAGCTCTCCCACACATCTCCCACAGCGCTCCGACACATCACCGACAGCTTGATGTTTTCAACATTATCATACCATTGTAATTTCAAAATAGTTTTCGGACATCTGTTGGTGAAGGTCTTTATTCTGTTCATTTTAGTTTCAGTACAATCGGACTGCTTTCACATTGGAGTTAAAAATTTGTATAAAAATGTGTGATCCGTTTTCACTGTTTAAGTTGGGAAATTTTCAGAAGTGATCTGATCTATATTCAGTTCAAGATCTGATGAAATTCTTCACCTAGTCACTGTAAATTTAAATTTGAATACATGCCGTGAGAATCATGTTTAGCCTTGATCGTGTGTGCTGCATGCTACCGTACCGTGCAATGCCTCATTGTAGATGTAGCAGTGTGCTTTAATGTCCGCTCTTGCTTGCAGCCAACGAGTCATAGAGCAGCTGGAGCAGAAGATCTCAGCCGTGAGGGAGGAACTGGTTGCCACCAAGGAGGGATTAAACAGAGCTTTGCTGGACAAGGAGGTGCTGGATGGACAGAACAAGGAACTTGGTGAGCCCAGTCATGATTTATATCACAGTTTCTTCTTTATATGAAGGGGAAGCATTTACGACCAATAGCAGAGGTGTTGTTTTTTTTTTGTCAAAGGTGGGTGGGGGTGTTAAAATGCTCAGCCCTGGGCAGCACTAACCCTAGCTATGCCACTATTTGTATCCCAATTGATAAGACATTAAAACCAGCTGAAGTGAAATGGACTTGTCTAACTTGATGCTGTGCTTGCTGGGGCCACCTCTCTCATCAAACACTGAACACCCCATGTTCATGATTGTTCCAGGTGATGCCTTGTCCAGGTCTGAGGTGCAGAAGGCAGAGCTTGAGGTGGAGATCAACAAGCTGAAGACGGATGAGGCAACACTGAGAGACGCCTTGCTCAAGTTGCAGGCCCTCAATGAAGGACTGGGTCAGGACAAGATTGAACTCAACAGGATTATCCTACAGGTCAGATTTGTGGAATGTCTGCCAACTCCATGTTACAACTCTATCACATTTGTATTGAATGTCTTCCAACTCCATGTTACAACTCTATCAGATTTGTATTGAATGTCTTCCAACTCCTTGTTACAACTCTATCACATTTGTGTTGAATGTCTTCCAACTCCATGTTACAACTATATCAGATTTGTATTGAATGTCTTCCAACTCCTTGTTACAACTCTATCAGTCAAAAGTCAATAATTAACAAGAGCAAACCCAAAGGACATTGCTATATATATTATTTTTAAAATACGTTTTTTTAACCATTTATCAAGTTAACTTTATCAAATAATTTCCTGTTATCTGTACCGGTACTTACATCTGGTACTATGGTGTCTTCATGATACCCCTATTTACTTCTGGTACTATAGGGGCTTCATGATACCCCTTCTTACTTCTGATACTATGGGGTCTTCATGATACCCCTACTTACTTCTGGTACTATGGGGTCTTCATGGTACCTGTACTTACTTCTGGAACTATGGGGTCTTCATGATACCCCTACTTACTTCTGGTACTATGGGAACTTTATGGTACAGATAGTGGGACTTTTTCATATTTATTTTCATCTTTTAACTATATATACCATGATAAATATATTTCCCTTTTAAAGTTATATGTTTGAACATTTATTTTGCATTTAAGATCATAGACAGTCATTGATAATTTCTTGATGTAATTTTTTTTTTTTCATTGGGTCACAGTTCAAACATAGATAATAGATATGACTTTTTTATCAGGACTTGCATTCAGCATTTTTTTTCCTCTTTCTGATCTGTTTCAGCTCGAGGCTGAGAAAGCCGCACTGTGTGGGGAGAAGTCAGCCCTTGAGCAAGAGAAGTCAGGAATCAGGGAGGAGCTGGTCAGAGTGGAACAAGAGAAGATGGACCTGGATACTGAGAAGCACGGTCAGCAGTACTTTAAGTTATGAGCAATGGCATATCCATAATAGTGGGAGTTAAGGATGGGTGAAGGTAGATTAAATGCTGGTTGCATGCAGACCTGTTTACCCTCAAACTTTTAAAATCGTACAAGAACATCACAAAAGCATTCAATACATTATCTTAATAGTAAAAATATAAACATACAGTATATTAAATGTATACACCTTAAAATCGTACATTGTACGCCAAAATCGTAAGAGTCAACAGGTTTGGTTGCATGTAAACCTTTTAAGGCAAGAGACTGAAGAAAATTTGTTTTGAAGGTTTCAAATTCCCCCCCCCCCCCCAATTTTCATTAATTTATTTTTCCTTTAGGATAAGATAGATTCTTAATTGATCCAAATTAATGGAAATGTTTTTTTTTTATTACATTGGTTCAAATAGATATAAAGAAATTAATTGGCAGATGCACAAAACTTCATAAATTGCTAGCTAAATAGATATTCATTGATGGTAGAAATGTCAAAGCTTAAATTTGATCACTTCAAGAAAACTGTTCATGCATTAGTATGGGCAGGGGGGGGGGGGGGAGACTTTTCTGCAATCTTAAATGCCAAGTGTTTTTTCCCTGGAAAGCTACTTGACCATCATCATCATCATGTGCTTTGTCCCTGCATACAGGTTTGAACCACACCCTTGAGCTGTCTGAACTGACCAGACAACAGCTTGAAGATGAAATCGTCCAGCTGACCAAGGATAAGCAGGAGATCATTGCCCAGCTGAATATGGTATGCAGATCTGTTTCTTTGCTTCCGGGTTAAGTGTTTATCAATGTCATTAGCTGGAAGTGGCACCAAGCTCCAAGTCAATCAACAGCGGTGCTACAGCTGATGACAGGCTCTATCAACATCCCTCGACTTGGACCAATCCACATTACTCTGCCTTGACTCATGGACATTCATTTTTGCTGCCCCCTCACCTCCAACCCTCAAACCACCATTAATCCAGCTCAGTCATAGTTGACTGCGAAGCCATCAGCCCCCTCGGCTTCTGGCAGTACCCCCCCCCCCTTTTTTAGTGAACTGGCATCCTCTTGAGCATATAGATTTATAGGTTTGTTTTTTTTTGGTTTGTTTCATAAGACACCAACATTGTGGCCTCTCCCCCCCCCCCCCCAACCCACCAAACCAACATCAATTCATCTTAGTAACAGTCGACTGCTGAGCTGTCTGCCCTACCCTGGCTTCTGGCGGTACACCATCTTCACCACCTTTACTGGTCTGGCATCCTCTTGAGCTTATAGGCTTATAGGTTAATTTTGTTGTTTCCTAAGACACCATAGGTGTGTCAAGTGATCAGTTCCATAGGTGTGTCAAGTGATGTTTGCTGTCATTGCACTAATCCACAACTCCTTTATCAAGAAAAATTGTATATTTTTAAAATTTTATACTTTTATTAATAAAATATGCTGGTTTTATTGAAATAGCCAAGCAAATTTTCTTCACTGTGGAGATCAGATCATGTTATTCAACTTTGCCACTAAGTGGCACTGATATTGAAGTATTTGATGAACAACAAGAACACAGCAGAGTGCTTATTTCCTGGCAAGAGAAAGCAAATTTGTGTCACAATTTTTTACCACCCATTTCCTGGTCAATCTTGGAAAGAGATGTCGTGACATGATAAAACATTTGTTTATCGTTTCAGTCTGAAGTATCGAGCTTTGAAGATAAAGAGATAGTGATGGCAAAAACAATCAATAAAGGAAATCAATAGATAACGGGAGGTGGTAGTTTGGTGTCAATGAGTTATACCCCTTCAGGGCCCATGTCATAGGAAGTCCTGTGTTTTGACTGTAAAATCAATAGGGCCGTAGAGAACAAGGGCTGTCTGACAACTTGTTGGTTCGGCCATGTTATTCTTCTATCTCCAACATCATCCTTTTTTAACATTTTTTGGTATATAAAGTTGAGGGTTTCAGTGAATTGATTCAGATGTGTAATGCTTGTGTTCTGTTATTGAGGTGAGGCACCAGACATGCACAGCTTATATGTAGAGTGTTTGCGCAAGTGCAGATCAACAGTTTGAAACCAATTTGGAGATGAAAACTTCAAATGGAGACAAGTTGGGTTCAAATTTTCATTGTGGAAGAGATTTTATTTATAGAGATTTAGTCTTATAAACAAATTTGAAAAAAGTTTTAAAAAAATTTCTTGCAGACTCAGTAATCCTGCTGGTGAATAATGTTTAATTTTTTAGCTGTTTTTTTTTTTTTCGTAACTTTAATCACCTAACAGTTTGTTAAAATTTAGGTTTCTTGTTGTTGAGAGTTATTGATTTTGTGTTTTTTCACACTTGACCAAAGATTCAATCTTTGAAAACAGTTGATAAAATAAATGGCTTTTTGATCTTGTCTTAGTAAGTAATTTGCTAACCATTAAGTTTCATAAATGTTCCCCAAATTACTTCTCAATTTTCTTTGTTTAATTAAAAGGTCAAAATGTGCCTGACCACACAAATGTAAAAATATTTTTTTATGAATCGAGGCATACTTATTATAGATGATGGATGACAATGACTAACAAAATTTTTTTTAAATAAGTTAAAAATGATCTGGTCATGATGTATTGTTGATAAATGTGTGGACTACAGGCAGACAGACTTGATTGTATGATCATGTGACAAGAAACCAAAATGTCACTTCCTGATTTGCACTCTCTACAGCTGTCCAGACAGAAACATGCATTGGCCGAGGAGCTACTCAACACCAGGCGTGAGGTAGAGAAAGTTCAAGTTGTCGTGGAACGTCTCATCAAGGACAAGGAAGTGTTGACACAGGACAAGGCAGAGCTGGTTGTCCAGGTAACAGACCCATCCTCCGCATTTAAAAATTTAATTGTATATTCATTCTTCTATTTTGTTTAAATTTTGCTATGTAAAACTTATCATGAACATTGCTGATAGTGCAAGATGGCAATATATATTTCTTACAAGGTGACGGCATGCGAGAGAGAGAACCGTCAGCAGAGTGAGATCATCTCTGCATACGCTGCAGATAAGGACAGCCTGGAAAGCGCCCTCTACGAGGCTCAGCAACAGGTCAGGGATCTGGAGGTCAGGAGGTCACAGCTGGAGGGAGAGAACCAAGAGCTGATTGTCAAGAAAGAAAACCTCCAGTGTGAGTCATTTAGAGATTTTTTTGTGTATCCATCATTTAGAGATTATTTGTGTATCCATCATTTAGAGATTTTTGTGTATCCATCAATTAGGGATTTTTTGTATTCATCATTTAAAGAATAATTGTGTATCCATCATTTAGAGATTATTTGTGTATCCATCATTTCGGCAGATATTTCTGTATCAATGTTTCTTTTCTCCACATAGCTAAAATATCTTTTTTAAGTCCCCTCACTCACAAGCAAAATTAGATATGATTCTAAATTCCATACTATTTTAGCTTATGGAAATATCCCTCGTTCTCCGCATGCTGCTACACAGGATGAATTCATTGAAAGCAAAACAAACATTTCACTTATAAAAAAAAATATTTAAACTTACTAAAGAATGACAGAGATAAGAAACCATAATGAGAGCAGTTTGAACAATCTGACAACATCCAAGACTCACTGATTAAATCTTGCCATAAAAAAAAAAGATATTTGATTACAGACTTCAATTTAAAAATAATAATCTTAACTAATGCCATACACATTCATTGATAAGTAATGTATTGTCTGGTGCTAAATTCATCCTGAACTCTTCCAGCTGAAGTTGTTCGCCTGGAGAAGGAGAAGCTGTCTGACTACGAGAGGTCCGAGAATGCCAAGAACAATTTGAACCAGAGAATCCAGCAGCTGGAGAGAGACTCCCAGCTTGCTCTCACTCAGGAGAAGCAGGCCCATGAGGAGGATGTAGAGAGACTGTCCCAGGAGAGGGTGAGTAGCTAAATTGGGATACTGGGTCATCCTATTCTACAGGGTCAGTCATCCTATTTTACAGGGTCTGTCACTCAATGTTATGAAATATTACCTTTCTGGACACCCAAACGGCTGAGTTTATTAACGTTATTAAATATTACCTTCCAGGACACCCAGCGAGCTGAGTTTGATAATGAGCGTGAGCATCTGGTCCACCAACACAACATGGAGAAGGAAGAGCTGAGCAGCTCTGCTGAACGGCAGAAGGAAGAACTGCTCCAGGAGTTGGCCATGCTGCAGAGAGACAGAGATGATTCTCTCCTCATGGCCGAGAATGACAAGCAACAGGTGGGTGCCGCTGTAACGTCTGATTGGGGGGAAGCATTCTAACAATAGGTTGAAAGTACCTCATGAAAACCACAGAGTATAATGATCTGGATTGAAAGTTTTATTATTTTAGGGGAGAATATAAAAATCTTTGTGCAGCAGACAAATAATACATGTGGGTGCGGACAAAAATATTTAAATAACTAATAAATAACCCAATCCTGTAAATAATGGGACAGAGCAAGTCTAACTGGTGGTCACGGCATCAGCGCTGGTCTGCTAAAGGTGAACAATTTTATTCAACTAAAAACAGTCACCAATAAATTGGTCATCATTCTAGGCTGCAATGCGGATATAACAGTAGCTCCATCGCGGATATAACAGTAGCTCCATCGCGGATATAACAGTAGCTCCATCACTCAGCACTGTATATGACATTGTACAGTAATAATAGTACAAAACAATATATGAGGTTACTGCACATAGCCTGTTACTTATGAAAAGTACAATTAGTTAAATCATGCTCTTTGTTTTTTTAAACAAAAGTACATGATGATTTTTTGTACAGTCTTGGGGCTAAAATAGTTCTAAAAAAGGTTTCTTATCCACTTGCAGGTGATAGCCCTACTAGAACAAGAGAGGGGAATTGTGCAGGAGAAGAACATGGTGCTGACAGGGGAGCTCACTCACCTGAATGTGGAGTACGAACGTCTGAAACGCGAGTCCCAGGTCCAACATGAACAGGACAGGAATGTGATCAACACCATCCAGGGAGAGCTGAAGACATTCAGGGAACAATTTGAGGAGGCAACGTAAGTGATTCGCCTACAGTGTTTTCAGCTGCTTGTTTAACACTTCAGCAAACCATGAATTGGTAGCATAGGCTAGTTGGCAAACCATGAGATAGCAGGGTAGGTCAGTCTGCAAGCCATGAGATGGCAGGGTAGGCTAGTCGGCAAACCATGAGATGGCAGGGTAGGCTAGTCGGCAAACCATGAGATGGCAGGGTAGGCTAGTCGGCAAACCATGAGATGGCAGGGTAGGCTAGTCGGCAAACCATGAGATGGCAGGGTCGGCTAGTCGGCAAACCATGAGATGGCAGGGTAGGCTAGTCGGCAAACCATGAGATGGCAGGGTCGGCTAGTCGGCAAACCATGAGATGGCAGGGTCGGCTAGTCGGCAAACCATGAGATGGCAGGGTAGGCTAGTCGGCAAACCATGAGATGGCAGGGTAGGCTAGTCGGCAAACCATGAGATAGCAGGGTCGGCTAGTCGGCAAACCATGAGATGGCAGGGTCGGCTAGTCTGCAAACCATGAGATGGCAGGGTAGGCTAGTCGGCAAACCATGAGATGGCAGGGTCGGCTAGTCGGCAAACCATGAGATGGCAGGGTAGGCTAGTCGGCAAACCATGAGATGGCAGGGTAGGCTAGTCGGCAAACCATGAGATGGCAGGGTAGGCTAGTCGGCAAACCATGAGATGGCAGGGTAGGCTAGTCGGCAAACCATGAGATGGCAGCGTAGGCTAGTCGGCAAACCATGAGATGGCAGGGTCGGCTAGTCGGCAAACCATGAGATGGCAGGGTCGGCTAGTCGGCAAACCATGAGATGGCAGGGTCGGCTAGTCGGCAAACCATGAGATGGCAGGGTAGGCTAGTCGGCAAACCATGAGGGGTAGTCTGGTAAACTTTTTAAAAAATAAAATTATCTATACTATAAGAGAATTGCACGTTAGTGGGGAAAATAAGCTTGAAAGATTAAGATAATTGTTCTTCATTAATTTGCTTTATGCAAAAATGTCATGAAGCAGTAATAGAGCTTCCTTGTCAGTTTTGAAGTCAGTCATTTTACACCACCACAAAGACATAATTTCAGCTGTTTTATTACATGTTTTTGACCAGTCAAGCCCACGAGAAAGAGGTCAAAGACTTGACTGCCCAGATCCGTGAGCTTGTGAGACAGAGGGAAGGAGTCCTGAGAGAGGTCGCCGAGCTGAAGACTCAGCTGAAGCTGGTTGAGGAGACAAGGGACGCCATCAGGCGAGATCTCATCGATGCCAACAGGGCGATAAGAGAAAGTCAGTTGTTTATTGGTGTCGGCTAACTTATTTGTGAATTTAATGAAACATTAATTAAAGGAGTTTTTGTAAATATTTTACATTATGACTTAAAAGTTTGAAATACCAAATATATATTGCTTATAAAAAATTGTTTCACATAAACTAAAAATGAACGTGTAATTCTATAATTTAGATGGTTTAATTTTTTTTTAAATGTATTTAACTGTTGTGGAAAGAGTTCATTTAGGCTTAATAGGATGAAATTTTGACTTGCTTCATCCAGTATACTTAAAAAAAGCTCAGTATAACGCAACTGTAGCATCATGATAATATTTGCCAACACCTTTCTTTGAATGGTGACAGGTGAAGAAGTCAAGGACCAGATGCGCCGAGAGATCATCGACACCAAGAGAGCCGTTAACGAGGAAGCCAGGGAGAAGGAGCTGATCAGCAAGACTGCCGAGGACCTGAGAAACAAGGTGAAGAAACTGGAGGCCGACAAGACTGAGATGAACCGTCTGATACAGGAGGCCAAGCAGAGAATAGGAGGTGAGGAATTTGTTTTAGGGCTTCTAATTTGTTTCTCTTGCCTGGCACCCAAAAGTTAGCAACAGAAATCTTTCTGTATTTTCTGCTTATTTTAATTTTTGATTAGTTGATGTGTTATTCTGCTGTAAACTCTTGTTGCGTATGAAGTTTCTAACAAAACTTTGAAAGTGTAAATTAACATATGAATGCTCCATTGTGTCTTTTCAAAACTATTCATCTTATTTCCCTAGCCCATCAAATCAGAAAGAAAAAGGAAATATGATAATGTTTGCCAATTTATGTACTAAAGCAACTAATTTACTATGCTGTTACGAGCCCGATATTACAAAGTTTGATAGCTTTGCTGTCTAGGGGTTACAATTACTAAACAAACCATTGATTCATAGAAGTAACGTCTGTTTATTAAATATAAAAACAACTCATAAATAAAATCCAACACTTCAGCACTGCTATCGTTCCCCACCATAACAATATTCTCAAACTACGTCATTTCCCCTTACGCAACTAACATCACAAAATACAAAGCATATTATAGCAACATCTACCAAAATACTATCCGAACCAACATGCAATCACAAAACACATGCAAGTCCTTAATATATGTAACAGAGGGGGGCGAAAGATTAAAATAGTTCTTTACAAAATAATAAAATGTAATCAATTTTAAATTTATAATGTTCTTAAATGTTAAAAGTATGACCTTAATAAATGCAATTTTTAAAAAGCAGTTTGCATTTTAAATGCATTGATCTTTGTGTAATGTATGTCAATTCAAATGACAGCTGAATAAATAAAGTGACATTCTTTCCTTACAAAAACAAACTTCTTTTTTCTCACATATGGCATTGGAAACTTTTATGTCTTACAATTCATTCAGTTTACTCTCAATCTGGCACACCTAACCACCACCTCTACCCCTGCCCTCGTTTTTCAGATTACAGCAATTCACAACAAAATAGAGTTAAGACCACCACCCACCCCCCACCCCCCACACACACACTGACTTTTTTCTTTATCTGAGTCCCCATTTTGTTTCCATTAAACCTACTGAAAGCAAACAGTGCCTGTAGAGAAAGTGTCATATCTGTGTCAATCAATGGTGTGTTAAATCCCCTGGTTTACTACCAATGAAGGCCTTTCCTGGTGGCAATTTATTGGCCTGACACAAATCAAATTGCTTGAAAAGATTCCATGAAAGGGGGACAACTTAATCTGGGCTTGTTTGGACTTGAAGTTTGAACTAAAGGGGAAAGAACTTTAACTTTTTTTTCTTTTTAGATGTGCTGTTGAGGGAAAAAAGGTGTGTGATCGAGCCAAAGTGTGTAGTAAAATTTATTTTCATCTGTTTGTGTCTGTTTTTACTCATCCAGTGCTTAAGAAATGTCAGTTTGTTAATGCAGTGAGAATATTTGTAGAATCTTCATTAGTAAGTTCTCGTATTTGGTAAACCTGTGATTCCACCAATGAAGCCTGGAGAATGCTTTAAAATTCTTTAATTCTGCAATGCTTTAGCTGTGCAGAATCATGAGTGGCCACGTGATGGTAGGGACAGAATTTACCTATTAACTAGCGTCTTGTACAAAAAGCTGTCCATTCCTCTACTTGTAAACCATTCTTACCTTTATTCAATTATAATTTTGATTTATCTTTGTGCTGCACACATCATGTGTTTCTTAAACATACCCCGTTACCTTAAATTTTCACAAATCATCTGTTTCTTTAACATAACTGGTTACCTTCAAGCTGCACAAATCATCATGTTTCTTTAACATATCCGGTTATCTTCAAGCTGCACAAATCATGTTTCTTTAACATATCCGGTGCCTTTAAACTGCAAGTTAAATTTTATTTTCTCAAAATTTTATATTAAATCTTATATTCTGTTTAAAAGCAAACTTTCTTTTCATAGAATATGTTTTTATATCCAAAACTACTTTATAAAACATTAGTTCTCACTAAACTTTTGTGTTCAACTCTGGAGGTTTGAAATCATTCAGTAGGAAAGTGTTAATGAATTTCCAAACAAATGTTTTTATTTTTTCAGTTCTGAATGAGCAGAAGGCAGGAGTCCAGAAGGAGGCCGCAGAGCTGCGCAACAACCTTCGTGAGGTGGAGAAGGCCCGCCTTGAAGCACGTCGTGAGCTTCAGGAACTGCGCAGACAGGTAGAGCTAAAAGATGGTTACTTTACAAACACAACCTGCCATGAAAACATTTTTTTTAGTGATTGCTGTAGTGAGAAAATCTTAAGCTCTCATTTTATTTACAGCTGATCATCATGTTACTCAAACTTGCGGCACACTATTATTTATATGAACATTGGATTTGAAACCTGTCAGCTTCTGTTGCATCAAACAGATCAGCCTCAAAATTAAACAGAACACAGCATGCAATTAATCGCATAGTTAAAAGATTCTGAGAAATATACTGAAAAGCATTGAATTTATTCATTTTGTTTAGATAAGCCCAGTACACATAGATAAAAGTTCAGCCTCAGTTCACTTAAAAAATATTTTCCAAAAGCATTCTGATTGGGATTTTTTTTAAAAAAAAGATTGTCTTCAACACCATGCAATTGTTAGGGGGTGGTTAATTTTTAACTAATTTTTGTTGCTATCTTTGTATCAGGTGAAAATGCTGGATGGAGAGCGCAGTAAACTGGGCAAAGAAGTTGTGGAGCTTCAGGTCCGTGTGGCCAGGGATGAGGAGAAAGAGGAGGAAGCCAGAAAAACATCTTTTGACCTGAAACAAAAGGTGACCATGTCAAGTTATTTGGGGGGCTTAGGGGGTGGGGGGTGGTCAATCACTTTGATGTCAGTTTGTGGCCAGGGGTGAGGAGAAAGAGGAGGAGGCCTGAAAAACATCTTTTGAGCTGAAACAAAAGGTGACCATGTCAATTTATTTTGTTTTTTTTAGGGGGGGGGGGGTCGTCAATCACTTTGATGTCAGTTTGTGGCCAGGGGTTGTCTTCTCCTCACAACTCTCTCATAGAAAAATATTTGTAAATAAGATGCCGCTATCAGTCAATGACTTTGCTTCATGATTTCTGACAAATTTTTTTTGTGAAAGGAAAAAAACAACAACAACACAGGGCTGAGATGTTTTTTATCTTTGATTTTCATGTCCAATTGAATAATTGAATTTCTATGCAGTGGTTGTAACGGGCAGAATATTTAATTCATCTATTTACTGTAGAAAATTTTTGTTATTTAAACTTTACTAAAACTTATTCAAGTCATTACATGAGAAATAAAGTTGGGTTCTCTGAATTTTTTTTTTTTTAATGTTCAAGAAATAAATTATGATACACCCTTGAACCCATAGGTTGTTGAAACAGAGGCCTCAAGGGAGGCTCTCCGCAAGGATCTGGCCAACCTGCAGCGCAAGATGGCCGAGCTGATAGATGAAGCCAGAATGAAAGAAAAGGATTACCAGCTGGCACTTGAGGACAGCCGCAGGTCGGAGAGAAAGTTGGACGACAACAGGCGTAACTTGGAGATTGCTCTGGAGAACAGCAATGCTGAGGCCGGGGAACTGAGGGTATGTGTCAAGTCAGAAGGGCCCCAGATGCACCCGTAGGTAGAGAGTTCTATATCTGTTAGAAGGAAGTATATAAGTTTTTATCTGTCAGTAGGAAGTAAAGAATTCTATATCTGTCAGAAGGATGTAGAAAATTCTATATCTGTCAGAAGGATCTAGGGAGTTATATATCTGTCCTAATGAAGTTGAGAGTTAGATTTCTATTCTTATGAAGTTGAGAGTTGGATTTCTATCCTTTTTGAAGTTGAGGGTTAGATTTCTATTCTTTTTGAAGTTGAGGGTTAGATTTCTATCCTTTTTGAAGTTGAGGGTTAGATTTCTATCCTTTTTGAAGTTGAGGGTTAGATTTCTATCCTTTTTGAAGTTGAGAGTTAGATTTCTATCCTTTTGAAGTTGAGAGAGTTAGATTTCTGTTGGTGTAAAGTAAAGATTTACTTGTTTCTCAAAGGTGAGGAATACATGTGGTTGGTGTTGTTATTTTGTGGAATGAGATTAACATAAGATTGTTCACTATTACTATTGACTTTATTTGTAGATAGGAAATATCAGTACCCATTGAAACAGCAGTTCTCAACCTGTGGGTGGCGACCTTTTTGGGGGTCGCACGACCTTTTCACGGGGTCGCCCTAGACCATCAGAAAACACATATACTTTACAGTTATGAAGTAGCAACAAAAGTAATTTGTTGGTTGGGGGTCGCCACAACATGAGGAACTGTAATAAAGGGTTGCTGCATTAGGAAGGTTGAGAACTACTGCATTGAAACATATATCTCAGCTTTAAACACCTGGCCAGTCGACATGTCTGAGTTGTTTTTAAATTGGCATGTTTAGTTTCTGATCCTCCGATTGCTGAACCGATTTCTTGTCTCCGAATACAGCTGAAATTAAGTGGGGCAGAAGGAAGAGTTGGCGCCCTTGAAGCTGCACTCGCCCGCCTGGAAGGTGCCAAGAGGGAAATTGAGTTCAAACTCAACAGTATCGTGTCCAGCCTGAGGAGAACGATTGGATTCCGCATGGACATGCCTAGGTCCAAGAGCCCCATCCTGTCCAGGTCACGTAGTCCGTCCCCGAGACGATCCAGACCGACTTCCCCAGCTAAAGGTTAGATAAAAAAAAAATTTTCTTGGGGTCTTTTTTTAAATGCTATAATTTTTATATTACTGTTATAGGTAAACATTGCTGTTATAGATATACATTGATGTTATAGGTATACATTGCTTTTTTAGGTATACATTGCTTTTGTAGGTATACAATACTGTTTAACAAATCATGTATCCTTTTGTCATATTTTGAGCTTTCAGTCAGTACTGTTGTCTGGCTTGTTCCCCTCAGCTCTTACGTTTCAGTCAGTACTGTTGTCTGGCTTGTTCCCCTCAGCTCTTACGTTTCAGTCAGTACTGTTGTCTGGCTTGTTCCCCTCAGCTCTTACGTTTCAGTCAGTACTGTTGTCTGGCTTGTTACCCTCAGCTCTTACATTTCAGTCAGTACTGTTGTTTGGCTTGTTCCCCTCAGCTCTTATGTTTCAGTTACAATCTTTGGTCACGGTGTTACTGTTACGACTCTTCCATCTTTGGAATGTAACACTGTGATTCCAACCTCAGCCAGATGCCTCTGAGACTTAACACTAAGAACATATTGTTTTTATTTTCAATAGCATTTATTGTGTTGACCACATCAGTGGAGGGATGAATCAAACTTCTGAGTCAAAATATCAAAACATTGCAGTGATTAGCCTGCATTGATAAGTCTGCATTGATAAGCCTGCATTGATAAGCCTGCAGTGATTAGCCTGCAATGATTAGCCTGCATTGATAAGCCTGCAGTGATTAGCCTGCATTGATAAGCCTGCAGTGATTAGCCTGCATTGATAAGCCTGCATTGATAAGCCTGCAATGATTAGCCTGCAGTGAAAAGCCTGCAGTGATTAGCCTGCATTGATAAGCCTGCAGGGATTAGCCTGCATTTATAAGTCTGCATTGATAAACCTGTATTGATTAGCCTGCAATGATTAGACTGCATTCATAAGCTTGCATTGATTAGCCATTCATTGATTAGCCTGCATTGACTAGCCTGGAGTGATTAGCCTGCAGTGATTAGCCTGCAATGATTAGCTGTTTTATGATACAAGCAACCAATTTATTTATGTGTGGATTTTAGTTGATACATTTCATACCTTTTTTTAAATTTGTTTAAAAGGTTTTGATAACACTTATGCCACCACTACTGAGGGCAGAGGAAGTCCCATCCCACGCACCGGCTCACCCTTCAGAAGTGGAAGCCCGTTCCGTAGCAGAAGCATGAGCCCTGGACGTGTGGACTGCTCTGATGTCGATCCGGAAGCCGTACGCATGGCTCTGCGTGACTTCATGTCACAGCTTGCCTCTGCAGAGAGGGAAAGAGTGAGTTTTAAAAAAATCAAAGTCGTAAAGAGATGATATTTGAGTCAAAATTTGATTGTAAACAAATAAAAATCAAGACTTCTAATCCAAACACCAAAACAACTTTGGGATATTTTTAAAAACAAAATCAAATTGATATATTGAAAATCATATTGATTGTAGTTACATGCGCAATGTAGTTACGCCTGAAAACCAAAAATATTCATCAGGAAAGACTTGCTGAATTCTATAGTTCGTATAGCAATTATTCATCATCCCTTCCCAGGTACACATACTCCTAAATAAATAAATTTTGAGATGTTTATAAACGCTAGATCAAATGAAATATTTTAGTTAAAAGGGGGCGGGGATATGTATTTCATTGTAGTGATTTTTTTATTTTCGAGTCTGTAAGCTAAAAAATATAAACATTTTAACAACACATGTGATATTTTCCTTTGTCTCTCTTTCAGGATGATGCCTTGTCCCAGGTGAGAAGCTTGACAACACAGATGAAGGACATTGAGGACGAGAGGGAGAGAGTGGACAACAGGTTGATGATGCTGCAGAAATCTCTTGGAGAGGCTGAAGAAGGTGAGGACATTTTTTCAAGCTGGTTGAATGAAGACAGGAGGGACTACACATATTATCACTGTAGTCCATTTCTGTCCTAGTGACTTCCCTTGGTTTTAAACAAATAAAAATATGGTCTACCAAACCAACTCCTATTTTCAAAGAACTTTATTGATCATGGCTTTATCATTTATTTTTATATTCTAGTTGGTGTTATTTCAGAGAGGTTAACTTACTGAATCCTGTTTGTGCTATCATGAAACAAATTTGTATATAAAAATCTTATCTTATGTATAATTAAAATTTATTTAAATTCCTTTATTGGTAAAAAAAACAACCATCAAATTTTTAAAAATTCCATAATTTTTTTTTATTTATTGGAAAAAAATAATTAAATCACAGAAATGATTGTGACTGTTAGCATCATAAAGTTGTTAGTAGCTTGATGATTGAAATATTACGTTTAGCTACTCAAAGATTGATATGTTATAAAAGTAATTGTTTCCTCTATGTCCGACGCCCAGGAATATTTTGGTACCGGTATATGGTAACTATTTGAACAGTCTGTACTTGGTCTGTCACAGCCATAAGTCACAGTGTACTTGGTCTGTCACAGCAATAAGTCACAGTGTACTTTGTCTGTCACAGCCATAAGTCACAGTGTCCTTGTTTTGTCACATTCTTACATCACAGGGATCTTGTTTTGTCACAGCCATACAACACATTGACCTTGCTCTGTCACAACCATACATCACAGTTAACTTGTTTTGTCACAGCCGTACATCACAGTGAACTTGTATTGTCACAGCCATACATCACAGTGTCTATTTTTGTCACACCCATACATCAAAGTGAACTTGTTCTGTCACAGCCATACATCACAGTGAACATTTTATGTCACAGCCATGTCACAACTGTGACGTTTTACTGTTGGAAGTAAAGGCAGATACATGGTAGGGATCATGATTACAAGTTGCTGTTAAGGGATATGAGGCCAGAGGCTAAGGTGGAAGCCTCTGGCCGATGATTCTAAATACGCAGCCCTGAGAAAGCTGCTCCTAGGCAACCGTTTCATCCCAGCTACTTCGCAAACTAGTTGCGGTGTGGAAACCCACTGTAGAACCCCTCGTAGAGGGCATCCGACGCTTCCCCAGGATGGGTGGGGGAAGATATTGGGACATTAATGTACCATCCTGACTCCCGGGAAAGTCGATCATGTGCACTGTGTGGGGCAACCTCCAGCAGAACCCGCTGATGCCATTTCCTATTGTGGTATATATGTCACAGCCATACATTACAGTGAATTCTTTACTTTCATGAAATAATTTTTATCTCATTTTTCTTTCTGTGCTGCTTACTAATTTCTCCTATCTTTCACATTGGGATCAATTTTATATTAAATTTTAATCATAGTCAATTTTTTTTCCCTAATTCCTCCTTCACAAAATCTATTTAAAAAAAACTACAGGTATTTTTTAATTTTTTGTTTGTTTTTGTTTTGTAGAATAATGCCAACATTGTTCACAAATTTATAAATGTTGGTTACAGTTTTTCTTTTTTTTGGACACTACTAAGGGATGTTTCTTTAAAATCTAATTATAAAATGATTTGTTCCCTGTATTATCGGTAAGGGAGTTCAGCAAAGGGCATGCAGAACAAGTAGAAGGACAAAAAAAAGAAGCATAATTTAAAACATACTTATCTCACAGTTTGTGTCAGTGCTCTGCCATCTTATTGTGCAACTTGCCGTAGTATCACTATAAGTATAATTGCTTTGGCTACCAAGTTTTTGTTTTGATTCATTTTAACTAAATATTTTCCAATTTTATGAAATGTCAGTTAGTTTGGTCCTTTGTTTTTGTTGAAGTCCACTTTTGATAACCCCCTTACCTCCTCTGTCTGTGTCTTTTGTTTTTGTTGAAGTCCACTTTTGATAATCACCTTACCTCCTCTGTCTGTGTCTTTTGTATTTTTCAGAACATGCTGGAAACATCGCATTTTAAATTGCCATTTAAAATGGTAATTGCCATTAGTCATCTCTTTTGCCAACTTTTCGTCTTTTCAATGGATTGGTTCAGGCTATTTTAGTATGGTTAAATTCAATATAATGAAAATGGGGGGTTTTTTGTGTGTTTTTTTTGTGGGTTTCGGAATCTCTGAATATAGCTACATTGGGTAGATAAATGAAATGGATACTTCATGAGCTTGGAGACCTATCTGCTCCCTTACTTCATAAGCTTGGAGACCTATCTGCTCCCTTACTTCATGAGCTTGTAGACCTATCTGCCCCCTTACTTCATGAGCTTGGAGACCTATCTGCTCCCTTACTTCATGAGCTTGTAGACCTATCTGCCCCCTTACTTCATGAGCTTGGAGACCTATCTGCTCCCTTACTTCATGAGCTTGTAGACCTATCTGCCCCCTTACTTCATGAGCTTGTAGACCTATCTGCCCCCTTACTTCATGAGCTTGGAGACCTATCTGCCCCCTTACTTCATGAGCTTGTAGACCTATCTGCCCCCTTACTTCATGAGCTTGTAGACCTATCTGCCCCCTTACTTCATGAGCTTGTAGACCTATCTGCCCCCTTACTTCATGAGCTTGGAGACCTATCTGCCCCCTTACTTCATGAGCTTGGAGACCTATCTGCCCCCTTACTTCATGAGCTTGGAGACCTATCTGCTCCCTTACTTCATGAGCTTGTAGACCTATCTGCCCCCTTACTTCATGAGCTTGGAGACCTATCTGCCCCCTTACTTCATGAGCTTGGAGACCTATCTGCTCCCTTACTTCATGAGCTTGTAGACCTATCTGCCCCCTTACTTCATGAGCTTGGAGACCTATCTGCTCCCTTACTTCATGAGCTTGTAGACCTATCTGCCCCCTTACTTCATGAGCTTGGAGACCTATCTGCTCCCTTACTTCATGAGCTTGTAGACCTATCTGCCCCCTTACTTCATGAGCTTGGAGACCTATCTGCTCCCTTACTTCATGAGCTTGTAGACCTATCTGCCCCCTTACTTCATGAGCTTGGAGACCTATCTGCTCCCTTACTTCATGAGCTTGGAGACCTATCTGCCCCCTTACTTCATGAGCTTGTAGACCTATCTGCCCCCTTACTTCATGAGCTTGTAGACCTATCTGCCCCCTTACTTCATGAGCTTGTAGACCTATCTGCCCCCTTACTTCATGAGCTTGGAGACCTATCTGCTCCCTTACTTCATGAGCTTGGAGACCTATCTGCCCCCTTACTTCATGAGCTTGGAGACCTATCTGCCCCCTTACTTCATGAGCTTGGAGACCTATCTGCCCCCTTACTTCATGAGCTTGTAGACCTATCTGCCCCCTTACTTCATGAGCTTGTAGACCTATCTGCCCCCTTACTTCATGAGCTTGGAGACCTATCTGCCCCCTTACTTCATGAGCTTGGAGACCTATCTGCTCCCTTACTTCATGAGCTTGTAGACCTATCTGCCCCCTTACTTCATGAGCTTGGAGACCTATCTGCCCCCTTACTTCATGAGCTTGGAGACCTATCTGCTCCCTTTTCTCTGACAAGTATTGATTTATGGATTTTCTTTTCTTTCTCTTTGCCCAACCTGTCTTCAAAGGCTTAGAAATACCTGTCATAAAAAGGGCTTAAGTTCTTAAGGATCCAGCTCAACAAAGCTGTCGTGGTGGTGGTGGTCTGGGGGTGGGGTAGTTTACTATTTAGGTCAAGTCAGCTATTTATGAACTGCCAAAGAATAGGAATTTTTGTTTTTGAAAAGCTAAGAAAACTTTGCTGAAAATTTTTTGAAAATATTTTTCATGGGGTAAATAACATGCTTTGCATACATCATGATATTTCTTTTTCATTTTAATGTTCTAATTTTAATTTTTTCATGTACCAGCACTCCATATTATATGAAAGAGCTTTGCATTATTTAGAAATCAAATTGATGGGATACAAATAATTGGTTTTAATAAATGCCCATCTCAGGTTGTGGATGCACAAATTTCCTCCAATATAATAGCACCCACCTTTTGTAGGAAGCCTTTGATAACAATAGCACCCACCTTATGTTGGAGAATCATTTGATAACAATAACACCCACCTTATTATAAAAACCCTTTGATAACAATAACACCCACCTTATGTTGGAGAAGCCTTTGATAACAATAGCACCCACCTTATGTTGGAGAATTCTTTGATAACAATAGCACCCACCTTATAGAAAGCCCTTGATAACAATAGCACCCACCTTATAGAAAGCCCTTGATAACAATAGCACCCACCTTATAGAAAGCCTTTGATAACAATAGCACCCACCTTTTGTAGGAAGCCTTTGATAACAATAGCACCCACCTTTTGTAGGAAGCCTTTGATAACAATAGCACCCACCTTATAGAAAGCCCTTGATAACAATAGCACCCACCTTATAGAAAGCCCTGATAACAATAGCACCCACCTTATAGAAAGCCTTTGATAACAATAGCACCCACCTTATGTTGGAGAAGCCTTTGATAACAATAGCACCCACCTTATGTTGGAGAAGCCTTTGATAACAATAGCACCCACCTTATGTTGGAGAAGCCTTTGATAACAATAGCACCCACCTTATGTTGGAGAAGCCTTTGATAACAATAGCACCCACCTTATAGAAAGCACTTGATAACAATAGCACCCACCTTATAGAAAGCCCTTGATAACAATAGCACCCACCTTATAGAAAGCCCTTGATAACAATAGCAACCACCTTATAGAAAACCCTTGATAACAATAGCACCCACCTTATTGTAGAAAACCTTTGATAACAATAGCACCCCCACCTTGTTGTTGAAAGGTTTGATAATAATTATAATAAATGTGGTGTCACCCCCCTCTCTCCCCCCAACCCCCCCCCCCCCCGGGCAAACTTGCTTGATATGCCAGTTGTCATTCCCCAGGTTGACCATGCTCGCTGTGAGCTGTTTCCCCAGCCTCAATCTTTATTTGTATCAATCTGAGAAACACTGGTATAGCCTCAGTACTTATTTGTATCAATTAACAACCACTGGTCTATGTCCAGCAGTAGCTAATCAATGGGTAGATACTCCATTGTTGGTATTGATTAATATTATCCACAGTCATATTGATTGGTTGATTGATCTCTTGGTTTTTGTGTGACCTTTGTTCACCGTACAGACGAGTATGGATTTATCTGTCTTGGAACACTTCACAGGTTGGTTTTTGTAAGGCAGGAGAATTTCTATCCTTGCTTCTTTCTGCTTTTGTTGTTTGTAATATCCTTATATGGGAGATGGTCTTACTTGAATTAAGCAAACAGAAACGCTGAAAGAAAAATTAAAATAATATGCTCATGTTATTTACAAGAGGACTGGTAATTTTTTTTTGTGGTTAATTAATTAAATTTTTTTTGCTGGGGATTCACGAAGAAATTGATTTTTTTTTTTTTAAATGATGCATTGATATATTGCCAAATTGTCACAAATTTTTGAATATTTTGTTACCTGTCAAATTTAAATAAACATGATCTAAAAAAAAAAGGAACTAAGTAAAATATGAACAATAAATGAACTGAAAAAACTTTAATGGCCAGATGATTCACAAGATTGAGAACCACTCCAGTTGCTTTTGTGTGGAGGTGCGCTGGGTTTTAGAATAATAGTTCTGTAAATGAACAGACTGTATGATTAAAGAACCTGATACGAGTCTCTGTAGATTGTTATGGTAGATAAAATGGACTGTAGTTTCATACATACAGTCATTCATGCTTTGTGTCCAGGTTTTCTGAGCTTATTGCTGGAATCACATTAATTTGCTCTGGATTGTTTACTTTCCATATTTGGCTTATCTGTGCTCTAGACGTGTTTGTAGTGAATCTAGCGTAATTTGTTCTAACCCAAATATTGGTTCAAGCCTGCCCACCGGGTTCATTTCTTTTCTAGATTAGGAAAACACCTTCATAATAGTTGTGGTCATCTTTAGTTACTTTGGCTTGGTCCAGAGCTCATTGGTGTGGGGTAAATGATTTGGGGGGGGGGGGAAGGGGGGGGGAGTTTGCACACACAAAATAAAGGGGGGTCTCTAATAATGTGAACACCATTACGGTACTGTGTGTTTTATGTTGCCCCATCTAACTTACGGTTCTCTTGTTTTGCTGATAGGATGGGGGACACTTGACCACAAGCAGATGCCATTGCCGTTCTTAATTTATTTTTGTTTAGGGAAAAAAACGTTTGAAGGCTTAGAAAAGTTAATTTTTTTTGTTAAAGTTTCCCATAATGCCTCCAGGGCCTTAACTATTTTTTTTCTAAAATTTAGACCCTAATTTAATCCACCTCTGTTCCCCCTCCCCATTCTGGTTTTTGTTACTAGTAAAGTTCTAAAGGCTATTTACTTACAAATACTTGTGTCCTATTGTTTGAAGATGTTTTAATTCTTCCCACGATTCTACTTTGTAGTTTATTTTGTGTAGGTTTATTGACTAAATTACAACTGAAGAAATAAGTCATGGTCTGCATGAAGTTTTTTTTAAAATCTAAGCTTTTCAATGTCTCCAACGCTAGGTATAGTTTTTGACTCATGAAAGGCTCTGAAAAACTATCATTTTATATTATCTGTCTACAAAGATCAAGTTTAAAGAAGTTCATCTTAAACTGTGTTTAGCCTGATGGTCTGTGTGGAATAAGGTCACCATTGAACTGTGTTTAGCCTGATGGTCTGTGTGGAATGTTTTATCTGAAATAACACAATATCAACTACAACGAAATTGAGCAGGCTGTGTTTGAAACACACATTTTCTCCACCAGAATATGCCATTAGATAGTCTCACGTAATGTCCTATTTTAAGTACACAATGCCAGGTGTGTCACTCCCGTTCCCACCAGACAGAGGTCCATATAAGGATGGTTAGTAAACTTATCAAATTACACGGGCAATCTAAATAAGTGGCTTCTGAACTCTTCAGGTAACTGGCCACCGGTTAATAAAAAAAATCATGGGAAACTGTGATGACCAGTTTAAATGTAAATTTATGAATACCACCATATCAGTGTAATGGCTCATTAACTGTATGTGCTGTGCTAGCACACCTCCATGGTGCACGGATCTCCTGGGTATCACACATCTCCCAGAGGGCGCATACATTTCCAGTCAGCATATGTCTATAGAGGTGCACATCCAGGGGTACTTATATGTATAGGGTTTTACAAATATATCAGGGGTACACATCTCCAGGAGGTTACATATCTAGAAGGTACACATTTCCAGAGGGTGCACATCTCCAGGAAGTACACATCTCCAGAAGGTAAACATCTCTAGGGGTGCACATGGCCAATCACAATTGGTGCACAGGGCCAACCACATTTGGCGCACACATTCCATGTCAGACAACCAGCTTTAAAAGTAATCAACTTTAAAAGAAACTTGACTAAATTATCTTCCTGTCAGGCAAACGGGACATTGATGGACGGCTTGCATCGGCCCAGACTGCACTTATGCTGCAGGAGGAGACCATACGCCGCAATGAGCGTGAGCGCAAGGCTTTGTCAGACAAGGTCAACAGCCTTGAAAGGTCAATTTCATCTGCCGAGTCGGAAAAGAGACAGCTGCAGGTGAGCTGAATCTAAATTTGGAGTCGTACTGGATCTTTGCATTCTTTCTTTAAATCAGTTCATTTTCTTTACATCTTCTTATATGCCACCAGGAGAATCGGCCAGTTATTTCTCAATTCAGTCTACTTTAGTCGCATACTATTGCAGATAGGTTTGTTAGATCTTCAGTGAGTTTGTTTTTTTACTACCTATTTATATATAACAGTATGTCATCAATGCCTAGTCAGAATATTAAAGTTTAAAACTTGATGACACAACGAAGAGATTAACGAAAAGAGGCATTGAGCTGTGCTAACACAGCCAAGGCGTTGGCCTGTCCCAAAAATGTCAGGCACTCCACACAAGTAAGTTTGACGTGGTCGTAATGAGCTCTGATTCTTGTCCTTGCAGGAGAAGATGGCCAAGCTGAAGCAGAACGAGTCCAAGCTTGACGAGGACAAGAAACAGCTGAGGATCAGCCTGGATGAGTCTGAGAACAGGTGCACTAAGATAGAGCTCAACAGACGTGCCCTGGACGGAGAGCTGCAGAGGATGAGGATGGCCATGAATGACAAGGAGACAGAGAACCAGGTGAGTCACATGATCTTTTGTACCAAATATACATATACATATGTATGAGTTTGCTCCCTTGTGGTTTACTTTAAATTTTAAACTGCTTTCTACTGTCTTCCACACCATCTCCAAGCTTTCCTTCCTCCTGCCTACTGAAAGTATAGATGGGCCAAATCTTAGTGCTTCAAAAGCACTGAGCCACACAGCCGTATCACTTGCCTTACACACTTAAATAAACAGACATTTCATTTCACTGTCATTTTTCACTGTGTTTTCATGGTCAGAGCCGCAGTAGTGTTTTATTGATTACCTGCGGTCCTCGCTTTTTCCAAGCTCTCAGTACTGACATGAGATCTCAGCTGACACCAGCTTTACATAATTGATGTATCTGGAATTCCTAATCGCCCCTTTGTCCATGGTACTTCCCCAATCCTCTGCTGCATGAAGCTCACCTGACTTGTCCTTTCAGGTTCTTCTGTTCTATGTCCTTTGGTTTGCTTCTGTGATAAGTAAACCAATGCTTCCGATGAGCTTTGAGTTTTTAAAAAACCCAAAAGCATTTACATGCTCATACCTGTAGATTTATAACTTGTGATGCTGCGGGCCCGGATACAGTTGTCAACATCATTTCTCATCCATTGAGAAAAAAACATTCATCTGCGTGGACTTATTCTCCATTAACATCTCCATTGCTACTGCCATATGTGTTAGCCTGTTGTATCCAACAGTTCATTAGTCTTTATGGATTTGTGGTTCAGGCAGAGAAAAGGCAATAGATATTCTCTTTTGGCTGTAGGGCTAGAAAATTCTTACACAAACAAGGTAGAAAGTGCTATAAGGTAGAATGTGCTATAAAGTAGACTGTACTATAAAGTAGAATGTGCTATAAAGTAGAATGTGATATTACTTTAAGGTAGAATGAGCTAAAAGGTAGAATGTGCTTTAAGGTAGACTGTACTATAAAGTAGAATGTGCTATAACTATCATGTAAAATGAGCTATAACTACAAGGTAGAATGTGCTATAATAGAATGTACTATAAAGTAGAATGTGCTCTAAAGTAGATCCAACTAAATTAATCAGCCTCACCTGCAGAGGTACAGTTAATCCGCTTTTATGGTTCATACTTTCTAAAAACATAATTCTTACAGAGGTCATCTTAATAAACATAATTGTTACAGGCGTCACACATCTAAGAAGTCTTTGTTACAGAGATCATACTTTATAAAAATAATTGCTACAGGGGTCAACCTTTATAAGCATAGTTGTTACAGGGGTCATTCTTTATAAGCATAGTTGTTACAAGGGTCATACTTTATAAGCATAGTTGTTACAGGGGTCATACTTTATAAGCATAGTTGTTACAGGGGTCATACTTTATGAGCATAGTTGTTACAGTTACAGGCGTCATACTTTATAAGCATAGTTGTTACAGGGGTCATACTTTATAAACACTTTCTTTTTGTTGCATTATATCATCCCATGACTCATTCCTATGACCAGGTACTTGCTGATCGCACAGAAAACCTGACTAAACAGATCCAAGACCTTGAGTCTAAAGCCCAGAGTCTGCAACTGACCATTGACAGACTGAACACCAACCTGGCAAAGACAGAAGAAGAGGGTCATCAGTCTAAAGATAAGGTGATACTTGTAACTTGTTCTGTTTGCTCATAAGATTAAGTCCATGAGCAAAGTGGATATAATTTACGCGAGATTATAAAATAATATTTGAATAAAAGTTACTCTTACCTTGGCATTGGCTGTACAAATTTCAAAGTCTCTGGTGATCGTGAGCGTAGCTCTAGGCTATCTGTATTCTGTGATGTATCTGTGATGTATTCTGTGGTGTATTTCTGTAGCAGATATGTGAAATAAACTCAATCCTTATTGTTCAAATAACCAGGTGCAGCAATTTACCCATATCTTGCAGCAATTTACCGATAACTTGCAGCAATCAACCCAAAACCTACAGCAATATACCCATAACTTGCAGCAATTAACCCATAACTTACAGCAATTACCCATAACTTGAAGCAATTTACCCATAACTTACAGCAATTACCCATAACTTGCAGCAATTTACCCTTAACTTGCAGCAATTTACTCATAACTTGCAGCAATTTACCCATAACTTGCAGCAATTTTCCTATAACTTAGAGCACTTTTATATGAAGATTTTTATTTTATGAGCTTAAAAGTTAAAGTTCTTTTTTAAAGTTGACTATAAGTGAATATTTTGTGGTACCATAAAACTGACCTACTTATGCGTCCACTACACGGCAGGTCCAGGCCTTGAATCTGTCACTGTCAGACAGCAACGTCATGATCAATGACCTAGAGGAGACCGTCACCAAGCTGCAGAGGGCGCTGACATCAAGTGAGCATGACAGACGGGTCCTGCAGGAGAGACTCGATGCCACAAGGTGAGCAGCTGCTTTAACGTAGCAACCACCACACCTATTTTTGTTAATCTGCTTAGCAACCGCCACACCTGTTTTTGTTAATCTGCTTAGCAACCGCCACACTGTTGTTGATAATCCACAGAGCAACCCTTACACTAATATTAATAAACTCCATAGCGACCACCACAGTGTTATTGTTAATCTGCATAGTAAATCACTGCATCTCCCCCCTCCGACCCAACACACACACTTTTAATGTTTATCTGCATGGTAACCATGACAATGTTTGTAGGTTAATTCGGAATTTTCTGATTAAGCTCCACTTTGTGGCAGTTTATCTCCATTCTTATCATACCCCCTTATGCAGGCATCACTTTGTCCCAGTTCAGCTACATTCTTATCATACCCCATAATTATCAAAATAATTTTATTAGATTTCAATTTAGTACCAAAAGTACAATGAAATTTTTTTTTAATCAGTACTGGACTAAGAATTTAAGATTACTGCAACAATCTTTACTTTCCTCGCCTTAGCATTTTTTAAAATTGTTTTCCTAATTTCATGTGAATTAATTCAGTTAGATAAATCTTTCGAACAAAAAAAGGCATTCTGATAATAAATTTCTTATACCAGTTAGTTTCTATATTAAATGCAATGTTTTGAATGCTGCTAATTTAATACCAGAATATCTTTTTTTTTTTGTATCTATGTATGTGAAAATGATTTCCCTGCGTCATAGTGCATTTCTTTAGAAACCTAAAATGATTTCCCTGCGTCATAGTGCATTTCTTTAGAAACCTAAAATGATTTCCCTGCGTCATAGTGCATTTCTTTAGAAACCTAAAATGATTTCCCTGCGTCATAGTGCATTTCTTTAGAAACCTAAAATGATTTCCCTGCGTCATAGTGCATTTCTTTAGAAACCTAAAATGATTTCCCTGCGTCATAGTGCATTTCTTTAGAAACCTAAAATGATTTCCCTGCGTCATAGTGCATTTCTTTAGAAACCTAAAATGATTTCCCTGCGTCATAGTGCATTTCTTTAGAAACCTAAAATACCTGCAACAATCTCTCCGTACTTTCAAACGTCAGTGACCACAAAGCGATTGATCCACTTAACCTTTCAGGCAAGCCTTGAACGATGCCAAGAAGCAGAACCACATACTGTTAGAGAGGCTTCAGGCCATCCAGAACGACATGGCATCCACAGAGGTCAGGTGTGCTGAACTGGAAGGACAGATCAGACAATCCAACAATGTACGTATCTTGATTTATCAAAACATACATTTTTAACTGAGGCATGCTAGTAGATCACACGATTTGTTCACTACATCTTTCAATTTTTTTTTAATTGACTTAATATGATTATAACGCCTTTTAAATCTGTCACTAGAGGTGTTTTCAAAAAAGTTTTGCTACACACCTTGCGATGTTTTGCAGCAATCCTATGGTTTAATGGATATCTGTGTGCAAAACATTGTATGCTCTCTAAATTCTCAACTTAGGATGAAGTCACACTGCTGCCATGGGAGAGGGCAAAGTGAGATTCCTTGATTTTAACTGCCCTTTGAGTTGTGGTACAGACCTTGTGATGTTAATTAAGCCTTGTTAAATAAATATAATTTATCTTATTTAGGCAAATTATTTTCCAATCCATTACTATAATCTTTTATCCCAAAGTTGCTGGAACAGAGAAAAGAGTCTGAGCAAGAACTGAACCAGCGCCTGCAGAAAGTATGTGCGGACAAGCAGTCTCTGCAAGAGAGAGTGGCCTCCCTCTCCCGTACCCTGGGCAGCATAGAAAACGAGAAACGTGAGATTGAGAGATCCACAATGAGGCTTGAGAAAGACAAGACGGCTCTCCGTAAGACTCTGGATAAGGTACACACTCATTCATTTAAAACAGTGGTTCTCAACCTTTCCAATGCCGCGACCCTTTAATACAGTTGCTCATGTTGTGGCAACCCCAAACCAGAAAATTATAATTGTTTCTACTTCATAACTTTAGAGTATATGTGTTTTTCAATGATCTTAGGCGACCCCTGTGAAAGTGTCATTCGATCCCCAAATTGGGTTGTGACCCACAGGTTGAGAACCGCTGATTTAAAATATAGTTTTCTTCCGATGAGCATCATTAATTTGAGCCGTGTCCCATCCGCTTTAACTTAAGGATAGTCCTGCTTAAGGGGATCCACGGGTCACAAAATAATCGAAATTTGACAAAAATATCGATTCTTGAAAACTTAGATTTTCTGTTAGATTAATATCTTTAGTATCATTTGGTAAAATTAAAATTATAAAATTATATAATTTTAACATAACAATTGTGATTTGAAGGGGTAGGGGGTCTATGTTTTTGTTTACAACTGACGGATAATTAGCTGTTTTTCAACACTCGTTTGCGCGGAAACCCTCCGTTCGATTTTATCATATTTGGTATCGTTGGAAAGCTAACCATCACACAAAGAATGCCATTCCGATGACTAATTTATCTAAAAATAACTATTCGCGTAAACACGCTGTGTATCACGTGTACACCGAGGTAGATGATTGGCTAATTCGTAGTTATAAACAATTCTTTGCATTTTGATTGGTCCATGTCCGCCATTTTCCTTTGCCGAAGCGTGACCTTAGGACATTTTCGCTTCGCTACGTGTAAACAAAGAGAAAGCTTCTTTCGCCTATTCACAGTGACAATTTACTTTACTGTTTAAGAATTTGATTATTTTGCAATTGATTTCATCACTTACGGTAAGATTAATTTATATATTATATTTTTATAATAGATTTTGGTATTATATTTTTGTTCATTGGTAATGTTGACTAACCTTAGTGCGTTAGCGTCAGAAACGCCTTAGATTTGGCATTTGGAATTAGAAGTAAACTTACACGGGGTAGACTACTATATTACCTATACTTGTACTTTATATAATAAGAATAAACGAATAGTGTTATAAATTTTTCTATTTTTAATTTATAGTATAACGATTTATTTCTGGTAGGTTTCATTTTCATGTGGTAACTTTAATTATAATATAGTCTACACTTACACTTACACCACATGTGAAACATTTGAAATTGAAATAGGTATAGGCTAGGCCTATTATTATTACTAATAGTTCTTGTTGGTCCTACTAAATTATTAAAATTAGTGTTACATCAATTGTATAGTTTATAGTTGGTTATTTTCAATTACATGTGATATACCGGTTGCATTGTTTATATTTTTTCTTATTATTATACTAACAATTTTTATTATTTCTCTATTACTTCAGTGTCATGCCTCCAACTAAAGAATACACTAAGACTAAATCTACTGCCCCAAGATCTAAGCTGAGGAGAAAGCGACAGACAGCTATGGCAAGAGCGGCAAAGTTGCAGAAGCGAGAAATCTCAACCGATGATTTGTCTCCTGCCAGTTCTACAACCACTATACCTGCATCAGATATTCAGGATATCCAACCTGAGTCTCTTCAACAGGAACAGTCTGCATCCAAGCGCAAACTTGCATTTTTTGCTACCAACGACAGCCCCATTGATTCACCTTTGCCCACAACATATGTTGCAATTGAAACTTTGCAGACTTTATTCACAGGGCTGCAATGTGCTTCTTGCTGTTCTCAGTCTCTTCGCCTTCAGCATGATGATAAAAAAAACTGTGGACTAGCAGTGTACCTGCAGGTATTTTGCTCAACCTGTGAAGAGGTAAAGGCAGAGACATTTACCTCTCCAAAATCTGACAGGGTCCACACTCTGAACAGACAGGCCGTGGCTGCATCATTAGCTACTGGAATGGGCTACGCTGGTCTGAAAAATTTTTCTGAACTAATGAATGTACCAGTCATTCATTCAAAAACCTATAGTCAACACACAAAAGTCATTTTTGAACAGACAGCTTCATTTTCAGCTAAGCTACTGACTGAAAGTGCTCAAATTGTGCGGAAGGCTTACCCAGAGCAGGTGGATAACGCAAACTCAATAATAGATATTGATGTATCATATGATGGTACATGGCAGACAAGGGGCCACAAGTCAAAATATGGTGTAGGCTGCATCATAGAAAATAGAACTGGACTTGTGGTTGACTTCCATGTCATGTCAAAATATTGCCATACCTGCAGCAATATGGGAGGCAGGTTGATGAAAATAAATCAAGCCAGGTACGATGCTTGGTACCAGGACCACAAGTCATCCTGCGACATCAACCATTATGGCTCAAGTGGGAGCATGGAGCAGCAGGCTGCCGTGAAAATGTGGGCACGTTCATTGGAGAGGCACGGCTTCAGGTATAGGAGTGTTGTTTCAGATGGCGATACAAACACTATAAAAGCCATCCATGAACTTGACCCATATGAGGGTCTCACTGTGGAAAAGCGAGAATGTGTCAACCATGTTGCAAAAAGATTGGGCACAGCTTTGAGGAATGTAGTGGAGGTTAAAAAAAAGCAAAAAATCACTCTTGGTGGTAATGGGAAAGGAAAGCTTACTCAATCTAAGATTGGTAAGCTTCAGAAATATTTCACTAAGGCCATACGCTCCAACTCCACTGTTCCTCAAATGCGAAAAGCAATATGGGCCACATACAATCACTGCATTTCCACTGATGAGAAACCCATTCACGGTGACTGTCCAACTGGTGCAGCTTCATGTCGCTTCTACCAAAGGGCTGCATCAAAAGGACTCCCTCTAGGGATGCATGAGAAGATGTCTTCCACTTATCTATGCCCTTTAGTAGCAGAGCACATCAAACCGGTATTTGAAAGGATGACGCAGGATGACTTGTTGCAGCGGTGCATTGAGGGCCAGACGCAGAATGTTAATGAGTCTATACATTCTGTCATTTGGAGTCGTTGCCCTAAACACCTTTTTATTGGTAGGCAGCGGCTGGAAATTTCTGTATGCATTGGTGTTGGTGAATTCAACATAAGGCCTCACAAGATTTTTTAACCATTATAAATCTAAAGGCAGGTGTACAAACCCATCTACTTGGGAAAAAAAGAGACAGCATTCGTATTTGTAAAGCCCAGAAGTCTTTAGAAAATAACGAAGTATTGAGGAGGAGGTTAAGAAAAAAAGCTGCTGAAAAAGAAATGGAGAGAGTCGAGTTAGAGGAAGGAGGGCCGCAGTATATACCAGGAGGGGCTGATTTTTAGTTGTACCTGTATTTTTCTAAATTTTAAATTTATATCTTCTAATTTTATTGTTAATGTATTTTGCTCTTTTGAAATTAAGTCATAATAATATTATTGAAATATTGTTTTGGGTATGCAAAGTAAGATTTAAATTTTTTTTTTTTTTTTTTTTTTTTTTTTTATGATCAGGGTGGATGTTGCTTATTAGACCCTGAAAATTTATTTACCATAAATTTACATCAAATTTTTGCTTATTAATATGCCAATTGATTTTTATGTTGAATAAGATGTAGTTTATTTGCTTATATTATGAAAAAGATTTTCTTTTCTTCAAAAAAGAGTTTATTTTCTATTTTTCTCAAAATAAATATTTTTAAAGGATACTGAGTGTTATGATTCATTTTTCTCAAAATCTACATGTTCAATTGTTTTAAAATTGTGAATACTTGTTTCAATATGGTTTAAGAGTATGGTGACAGAGCAGGTTAGCTTAAAAATGATCATGGAAAAAATATATTTTTACTAAAAGTGGTATTTTTAAAGAAAAAATTGTGCGGCCAAAAAAAAACTTAACAGCACCAATAGGACAGGAAGAAAAAATAATCGGCTATCTTTTGACCCAAAGTTTCAATGTTATCATGTTTAGTAGGCTTATGGCTAATTAAATGCAAAATTTGAGACCTGTAGCTGCTGTGACTTTTATATAAAACACTTCCAATGATTCCCATGATTTTACCATCTCGACCCCCATTATGCTCCGCTGGAGTAAAATTCTTGAAAATAATTAAATTTCTCCACCATATTTTGCTTATCTAAGCACATATACATAATATAAAAACTTTAAACATGTTAAAATGTTAATAATTTAGAAAATGAAAATGAGGGTAGTTGACCCCCTTAAAGTCAGATATTGTTCTAATTGGACATGATTGTAGAACTTCTAAAACAATTTCTTAACAACTAAACTGACATAATTAATTAATAATTCATATATGATGGTCTGGAGTTCAATCCCCACCAAAGCCCTGTCAAGCAAAAACATCACCAGCACACCGGGTTAATGGGACTCGTTAGCCTTGGATGACATCTCATCTAAGAGAAGGAAACTCTGAATTCAAACCCAGAGATGGATTCCTGAAGGCGGAAAACATTGATACAATGAAACATTCCGACAACTCCTGCGACGCCACTGGTGCCAAGCTGTATCATCCACATGATGTTCCCTTGGGGTCATCCAGCGGCGTGGAGAGAGGTGATTTGCTGTTGGGAACCAGCTTATAATCCTAGAAGAATAATCCCAGGCCTTGTGGATTTCTTCCTGTGAATTCTACACCATCGTCACCTGGTGACGGACGGATGCCAGCTTATATGTATGTGACACAGTGGTCAGCATCTTAAGATATTCCCACTGCTTCATGGTTCTAGCCATTGAAAAGTGTTGAACCATTTGTCCTCCCCACAACATTCATTGGATAAGACATGCCTCACTTTTACTGATAAACAAAGGATTAAAACGGGATTGGAATGTGTCAAATACCTTCAGTGACAACCACACAATACCTAGTGACAACCAGGCAATACTTAGTGACAACCAGACAATACCTAGAAACAAGCAGACAATACCTAGTGACATCCACACAATACCTAGTGACAACCAGACTATACTAAGTGACATCCACACAATACCTAGTGACAACCAGACAATACTTACTTACAACCACACAATACTTAGTTACAACCACAAAATACTTGGTTACAACCACACAATACTTAGTGACATCCACACAATACTTAGTGACATCCACACAACACTTAGTGACAACCACACAACACTTAGTGACAACCACACAATACTTAGCTACTGGTACTACCACACAATACATAGTTACAACCACACAGTACATGCTTCACTGACTGCGTCCTATTTCAGGTGGAGAGAGAAAAGCTCCAGACAGAAGAGCTGGCTCACAAGTCCATCTACAACCGCGACAATGTTGACCGCACACTGTCCAGACTTGAGGAGGACAACATCGCCCTGCAGCGCCAGCTCCAGGAGATTCAGGCTCAGCTGGCAGAAGCGGAGCAGGCCCACGCTCAGAGGTGCGGAATTAATTAGTTTTTTATCTTGATTTGTTTATATTTACTGATCTGCAAAAGTTTAAAATATTCGCTCCTCGTGGGTCCAAAATTTTTATTTTCTCAAATTTAAATTTTTTTTTTTTACAAAAAATTTAATAAGCACTGTAGAGCATCTGCTCTACACATCAGGCTTCAACTTCAAATATTTGATATTTTCTATGCATCAGACAAAAGTTTCAATTGTTTTTAAACATGGTCAGAGCCCTGCCATTTGATCAACATTGACAACTCTAATCCGTTTTGCAATTGGCACTCTTAACGACCCAAAAGGAATTCCAATTTACATGTTTCAAATACTGAATGAAGAAATGGCCAACTCATACAGTCACAAACTGAATGAAGAAATGACCAACTCATACAGTCACAAACTGAATGAAGAAATGGCCAACTCATACAGTCACAAACTGAATGAAGAAATGGCCAACTCATACAGTCACAAACTGAATGAAGAAATGGCCAACTCATACAGTCACAAACTGAATGAACATATGGCCAACTCATACAGTCACAAACTGAATGAACATATGGCCAACTCATACAGTCACATACTGAATGAACATATGGCCAACTCATATAGTCACAAACTGAATGAACATATGGCCAACTCATACAGTCTCAAACTCCACTGTAAAAAAAAAATCCCTCAGTTTAAACATGAAGTTTTTTCCCTACCATTAAAACCTGTGATTGAGCATTTAGTTTTCTGATATCCTGGCCCTCTGTTTAATCCCATTCTTCTGGCACTTCAGCCTTTCAGATCTCAACTTGGATCACCTCCGGAGGTACACGTAAATCACAGATTATTTCATTTCCCTTCATGCTCTAAACTCTGGTGACTTGCCGAATAGGTGTTGATTTATGCGCATCAGAAAAATCTTTTCATGCATTGAGTTTGTGATTTCTTGTAATTTTGGCAAGCATTTATTTACTTTTCACCGGCTTTGGAAGCTTTGTTATTTGCAGAAACATTTATTTAGGAATACATTCCTTCACATTTTAAAAAACAGAATTGATGCTGCAAATTGTTCACTCTTATCTATGCATGGCACAATATTTTATCAATGACGCTTACAGTGACGCTTTTCTAATCGAAAAATGGGTGTGTGGAACCAAGCAAACTCAATGAAATAGTAAGAAATGAGAGTCGGCTTCAGTTTTGGTTTTAGTTTTCTTTTCTCTCACTGTGAATCTTTTCCGTGTAGACCTCATCATGATAACTGAAAATATGTCATCAAATTTTCTGGACTTGATAGGCCTGATACGAACTGTGTAACTGAGGTCACCCCCATTACTTTTTAAACACTGTGAATCACTTTGCATGAAGGAGTTTGTCAGTGTTGTTTCAAATCAATGTCATGTGAAGGAGTTTGTCAGTGTTGTTTCAAATCAATGTCATGTGAAGGAGTTTGTCAGTGTTGTTTCAAATCAATGTCATGTGAAGTAGTTTGTCAGTGTTGTTTCAAATTAATGTCATGTGAAGTAGTTTGTCAGTGTTGTTTCAAATCAATGTCATGTGAAGTAGTTTGTCAGTGTTGTTTCAAATTAATGTCATGTGAAGTAGTTTGCCAGTGTTGTTTCAAATCAATGTCATGTGAAGGAGTTTGTCAGTGTTGTTTCAAATCAATGTCATGTGAAGTAGTTTGTCAGTGTTGTTTCAAATTAATGTCATGTGAAGTAGTTTGTCAGTGTTGTTTCAAATCAATGTCATGTGAAGTAGTTTGTCAGTGTTGTTTCAAATTAATGTCATGTGAAGTAGTTTGCCAGTGTTGTTTCAAATCAATGTCATGTGAAGGAGTTTGTCAGTGTTGTTTCAAATCAATGTCATGTGAAGTAGTTTGTCAGTGTTGTTTCAAATCAATGTCATGTGAAGTAGTTTGTCAGTGTTGTTTCAAATCAATGTCATGTGAAGTAGTTTGTCAGTGTTGTTTCAAATCAATGTCATGTGAAGTAGTTTGTCAGTGTTGTTTCAAATTAATGTCATGTGAAGTAGTTTGCCAGTGTTGTTTCAAATCAATGTCATGTGAAGGAGTTTGTCAGTGTTGTTTCAAATCAATGTCATGTGAAGTAGTTTGTCAGTGTTGTTTCAAATTAATGTCATGTGAAGTAGTTTGCCAGTGTTGTTTCAAATCAATGTCATGTGAAGGAGTTTGTCAGTGTTGTTTCAAATCAATGTCATGTGAAGTAGTTTGTCAGTGTTGTTTCAAATCAATGTCATGTGAAGTAGTTTGTCAGTGTTGTTTCAAATCAATGTCATGTGAAGTAGTTTGTCAGTGTTGTTTCAAATCAATGTCATGTGAAGTAGTTTGTCAGTGTTGTTTCAAATCAATGTCATGTGAAGGAGTTTGTCAGTGTTGTTTCAAATCAATGTCATGTGAAGGAGTTTGTCAGTGTTGTTTCAAATCAATGTCATGTGAAGGAGTTTGTCAGTGTTGTTTCAAATCAATGTCATGTGAAGTAGTTTGTCAGTGTTGTTTCAAATCAATGTCATGTGTTAAATTCAAATTGTTCAATGTTTTTTACAGCAATTATTCAATTACCTTTTTTTTTTTTTTTCAAATGCTGTTAATAGTGCATCATTCCGCCATTTCCGGGACTATTCTAAGATATTTAAAATGTTTACAGATTAGAATTTTGCTTATAATATATAACTATTTCAAAATGGGAAACATGGATAATACATTTAAGATTAAAATATTTTTGGCACATTTTATAAAAAAAGTGATTATTTTAAAATAGTTAATAAAATCATTATTTGTTAAGAAAAATTTCCACCATCTTTTAATGTCTCAGATTGATTGACCTCACCACACGTCACAGAGCGGAAACAGAGATGGAGACAGAGAGACTGCGCAGTGCACAGCAGCAAGCCGAAAGGCTCTTGGAAGCTAGGGAAAAATCCCACAGGCAGAAAGTTAAAGGCCTGGAAGAACAGGTTAGACATTTTAGTTAAATTTATCTAAGACATTATAAGATAAGATACGATAAAGACTCTTTACTGATCCAAATATGTCCCCTTACTAGTAATCAAGAGCTGCCAGTACATCCTAAATTTAGTCCATTTATAGTAAGCGATGTGTACGTAAGATTAAATGGCCCAGAGAATAATGAAAGTCTTATAACAAATTGTTCCGATTGGTTATCTTTTTGATTATGCTTGTATATTGTATTAAAAAAACTATTTTTTTAAGTTCTTAAAATGACCAGCACTTCTTTCCTCAGAATGCCTTTGTTCTTAAAATGACCAGCACTTCTTTCCTCAGAATGCCTTCGTTCTTAAAATGACCAGCACTTCTTTCCTCAGAATGCCTTCGTTCTTAAAATGTCCAGCACTTATTTCCTCAGAATGCCTTCGTTCTTAAAATGTCCAGCACTTATTTCCTCAGAATGCCTTCGTTCTTAAAATGTCCAGCACTTATTTCCTCAGAATGCCTTCGTTCTTAAAATGTCCAGCACTTATTTCCTCAGAATGCCTTCGTTCTTAAAATGTCCAGCACTTATTTCCTCAGAATGCCTTCGTTCTTAAAATGTCCAGCACTTATTTCCTCAGAATGCCTTCGTTCTTAAAATGTCCAGCACTTATTTCCTCAGAATGCCTTCGTTCTTAAAATGACCAGCACTTATTTCCTCAGAATGCCTTCCTTAAAGACCAAATTGCCCAGGAGCTTCGCAAACGACAGCAGTACATCACAAAGTCCACGCGAGCCGGAGATGACATCAGGGACCTCCGCTCCGTTCTTGATTCATCTCTGTCCAACATAATTCACGACCCCAACCTTGACCCGATCCTGCTGGAGCAGGAGGCTCGCAGGCTTGATGAGAGCCTCAGCTTCAACCGCGGCTTGACCCCACGTCGCAGGTCTCCCCTACGCACAATGTCTCCAGGCAGGGTTACTTACGCCTCCACCCCGCAGTTCCATCCGGCCCCTCGCAGTCCAATCCTAAGACGCAAGCTCAAACAGTAGAAATTGAAATTTAGCCAGTGTTTCAAATGTCTGTGTGAATTTGCCTTCACAATTGACGTAGTGAGAAAGTTTTTGTAGACTTTAGTCTTACTAGTACAAAATTATAAAAGCTTCTATAAATGGTGACCACTTGGGATTATGTTAAATCTGTTTTCTTGGACATACCAACTAACAACATTCAACATTCCTTTGCAGGAATATATATAAATATATCCACCCCCCCCCCCCCACACACACTTTTTTTTTAAAGAGATCTTTTTTTTTTTATATTTATTTTGCCCTAATAGATATAATTTTTATACATTATTTTTTGTTTAAATTCATTTAATCAAAATACATTCTTTGGTTTGAAAGTTGATTTAAGAACAAATTTACTGTCTTAAATTAAAGATTTTGAAATTTTATAAACTCTTAATTTTCTCATCGCACCTTAGTAGCTACTGTTTGTTGCTTTAATTTTTATCTCTAGAATGTTTCAACATTTTTATGGTAAAGTGTTTACTGAACAGACTAGATGAAAAATTAAAATTGCGTCTGCGCACGATTATATGAGTAGCCCTACCGTAAACAAATTTTTTTTTCAAAATCCTCAAAAGTTAATGGGGCCAAACAGCTGATGAATGATACCAGCTGTGTAGAAATAGAATAAATAATAAATAATTCAAACTTGTAAAAATGGAAAGAAGATTGTGTGTGTATTTTATTTCAGTTTCATTACTAGCATCTTTAATTTTATTTTACCCTAGACAGAAATAGAAAAGATTCCAGTCACAGGCTGTGATAAATATGAACAGTTTTATAATGTGTGTGTGTAACTGATACATTTTTTTGTCATTATTGTAACAATAAACAAATTATGTTGCCTTATTTGGTCTCAAGCTGCTTGCAGCTCTAAATTTTAAATTTCTTTTTTTGAACATGGGTATTTTTTTTTATCTGTGTTTCTAACACAACGACCCCTCAAATAGGAAATAAACTCATAATTATATCTTAAACAAAGACTGCACTCATTTAAACTATATTTTGTATCTACAATCTAATTTACTGAGACATGATTTTTTATATTTCATGCCACATTTTTTTCCTCCACTCCTGTTTGTTGGATATGATTGATTGGAATTTCCTACATTTTTCAGAGTAAAATAATTAAATGTTGAGCATGATACTTACAAACAAGTCCGTCCAAGCATGTGATGCACAAGTATTTTTTACACACTTTTCTTATTTTAATTCAAGCTTATTTTATATGAATATTTTAAATCCTTCAGTCACATTTACATTTATTATTTAATTTATAGTCATTTTTTTCGTATATATCATTTTTTGATGAGGCTGCCGTCATTTGTAAAATAAGTAAAAATGTAGGCCTTCCTAAAATATTCTTTGACAATAAGTCGTTTTTGGATATACATTTTTGAAGTTCCATGAAAGACCTTCAAATGCTTAACATTTGGGGCACATCACTCTGTTTATGGTGGAAGTTCTCTACCCTTATAACTTATATTAATATATTCTTTCCATTGGGCCTCATTGAAATTAGATCCTCCGACATTGGGTTGGTCAGTCTATGTATGTCATGAACTTGACCATGATAACTCCTCTAAATTCTGTCACTGTGAACTATTCTTGAAAAATGGTGCATTTGTGACGGCAGCATTTTTAACCAAATGTAAGATACGTCTTGATTTTAAAAATGCTTTTTTTTTTTTTTTTTTTTAAACATTTGACCTTACTTTTTTTAATGTCTTAATTTTATATACTTTATAAACCAAAATGGATACTTTTTGTTTTATTACGTATTTGTTCTTATTGTCTTTTAGGCCAAAAAAAATCAGCATTATTATCCTTGTGATATTTCTTAATTTTTTATTATTTGTTCTCATTTTCCATAATTCTGTCAGTCAGTATCAGATATTTCCTTATGTTCTTTTGATTTTGTTCTATTATATGGAGTACCATAATTATGTTATTCAGTTAATTTACTGCTTAATTGATAGTTTGCCCTTTTAAGTTTTTAAATAAGTTTATGTCCATAATTTTAAAGAACTGTTTCAAAACAATCTGTGATAAAGGACAAACTGGCAATAGCTGAATGTGGGCAGAGAAATTTATAATTATATATAAATGGTTTTACTAGCTGAGATTGTTATTTTGTGAATAGCTGTTGTGGAAATTGTGTAACTATGTGTTACTAGGTCAAAGTTATATTTTTATAAATTAACAGCCTCAACAGAGAAAATTGAATTTTGCAGAAATCTTAGAAGACAAAATCTCCCCAGTGTGTAATCAAATTATTTGTATGATTTATTGATTCTGTATTTTCAACATGTCTTATAATTTTTAGAATCCTTATTCTTACACTCTACTTTTTTCTTTCTTTTTTTTTTTGTAACTTCAATTTTCAATTAGACATTTTATTTGTAATAAAATGACTTTTTGGAGAAAATAAATGTTTCCTTTCAAAGTAGTCCTTAAGATGTAGTTACCTTGCATGCCAACTGCTTTACCATTTTTTCACGTTGTAAAGTTGGAGCTCATAAAAATGTTCCAGTTCCAAATGTTTTTCAGTGATGCATTTAGAGAGGTAAATGCAAATATGAAAAAGTGGTTGCAGTTTTGTATGAATTTTTTTTCTCTCAAGTTATTTCTGTCTAAAAATAATAAAGTGTGCCAACATATAAAACAATCTTTGACTTCTTGTTGATTTTTAAATGAAATGAAAACTTTGAATCAAGACAAAAATAACTCCTCACCAAAAAAAAAGGTGTTGGTTGGAAATGACAGAGAGGAGACAAGAGGAAGGTGCTGGCCAACCAGTACCAGTATTTGAATATTAAATAAATAATAGAGAAGAGTATTGGTTAATTTAACCACTTTAAAAGACTCAAATAGTGCACAAGTTAATGTATTCACAAATATTGAAATAACATGTTGAAAGTTTGCCTGCTCTCAAGATGTTTCTATCCAAGGTTAACTAGTCACACCCTGGGGGGCAGAGTGTTTTCAACTGCAGACCATGATAATGGACTAAGAAAATGAGGGCTGAGGTTGGGTGCTATGTGATTCCCATGGTTGAGTTGACAACTTGTGGAAAACATTTTAAAAATCTATGAAATTTAAGACTAAATTTTAATTACCGGTAGTGTTTTATTTCAGGTGTCCTTTTGTGTGCACATACGTAGTAACGTTAATTTAGGAGAAAAAGTTCAACAAGTTAATTACTTGATGTAGAGCCAAAAAGTTAAAATAATGACCAACAACAGAAAACTTATTATGTCCTTAAATTGCCTTAAAAAAACTTGTTCCTGGCACTGCCCATGGGTGATTTCAAGATTTTTCACTTACTTTAAACTACCGGTATAAAAGTCTAAGCAGCCAAAACAGGCAAAGATTTTAGATATTAATAATATTAAGTAGGACTTATTCAGAAATCATTTGGCATGCTGGGAAACCTATCTAACTGAACTTACAGCAAAATATTTGACCAGGGATTACATAAAAATCCCTCAACATGTATTATTGAAGAGAATCTCCATCATAATTTCTTAAAGTAAAATTAAGAAATGATTTATGGAACAGCAAAATAATAACTCCCATCACATAATTGGTTAAAACAAATAGAAACTTTAAGACCGATTCACTGTACCAGTTAAGGTTTATTTTGAATTTGACCTCTTTTCATGAAAGACATCCTAATATTTTTATTTATAAACTTCAACATGTCAGTCAGCTTCTTCATGTTCATCTTTGCCTCTTGTTTGAAACACACAACAGAAATGATAATTTGATTTTTTTTTTTTTTTTAAAAAGCCTCAAGAATCTTTATTTATATATATATATATTATTTTTTTTTACAACATGTATCTGAAAGAGCAAGGCAAGAGGTTATTAATAGACAAAACAAGCTGAATGCAATGTAGTAAAACACTGATGGTCATAGAAGGCTCTGGTGTGGCTGGAAGGGGGTGAGGGTTGTGTTTAAAATGTTAACATTCCTCATTTAAGTTTAAGCAAAAATTTATATTTATAAAAAAATAATTTAAAATGTTTTCAACAAAAAGTCTATTAAGATATGCCAATAAGAGAATCTGGTGAGAATATAATCCAAATTGTTATACAATGACCAAGACCTATGTCCCAACTGAATTACTAAAATATGATTCAAATTTTCTAAAAAAAACAGTGGAAACATTTTTGTATGAGAGCCATTGAAGTGTATTCATTTTTTTTATTTAAATTATGTGGAAAGATATTTAACTATTGCATTATTTTTGTATACAAAGTGGCTATTCGTACCCGGGTACCAGAAGAGGTTGATATTAAAAAAACTACTTAAAATATTATTGTTGGGTTTGTAAGACAAAATGAGGTATCTAATGAGAGATAATTGAATGGACTATAGCCTTTTGTATATTTCCCCACTGAAAAACATTGATTATGAATTGACCGAGCTCCATGTTAAATCAATGTTTCACTACAATGAGCAGCTCACACAGAATTAAAAACCACTTTTACTCTTTGTCAAATTTCAGGACCCACCAAAGTCCATTATCCACTATTGTAATTGTAATAACACAAGAATAAAAAAGAAAGAGAGAGAGAGACCACATAGTCTCCTCAAATCATAGCTACATTCACCAGCACTTCTAAAAGTGTAAATTGCTGGAATTTGGAGGGCCCTCAAATCATAAATTACATTCACACCCATTCCACCATTATTGCTAAAAACATTTTCATCTTATTTCATTAACACATATTTATTTAGTTAAGTATTTTGAACAACACATTTGTACAGACACTGCCTTTTAAACTGCATTCTTCCAAAGAGACCCATTGTACAAGTTTTGGCCCTCACGTGCTGTATAGAGCTTCTTACTTTAGGTCCAAAGCACTTTCCACCATTAGCGGAGTGCTCAT
This sequence comes from Omphiscola glabra, assembly GCA_964017045.1. NCBI lineage: Eukaryota > Metazoa > Mollusca > Gastropoda > Lymnaeidae > Omphiscola > Omphiscola glabra. Next base: position 25,394,309 of record OZ024805.1, read on the forward strand.
GCTTTACCACTGCCAAGAAACTACACTACATTGGCCAACTATTAAAATGTTTTCACACAGTGGAACTTAGTAACATCACTATAAAATAAGATTCAAAATTCAGCCAAGCGTTTAAGTTAAAGGTGTCGGGTGTTATTAACCAGCCTAACGGGTCAATCAATTTATGTAAAGAAATACAGTTGTTTTAAAATTAAATAAATACAAGCAGGTCATATTTAAAATTTTTGAAACAGCGCTAAAAATTAGGAAAGAGTGCTTATCCACTAAAAAAATCAAGTGATTTAAATTATGTTAATGCATAAAAATAAAACACACATTTTATTTCAACTTAAAAATGTTGATGCACACAAATCAATGGATCTGATTTCCTATTACAAATTTGAATGGCTTTGAACAACTGAATAATTATCACTTTTTTCTGGGAGCTTCATTGAAAAAAAAAGTTTTTCAATAATTTGAGCCGATATATTTCAAATAACAAAAGCATAATTTTTTAGTTCTTTTTTAAAAGGTACATAGAAAATAACAATGACCATTCCTATTTTTAGTAAGTAGAATGCAATTTAGAAATGGAAGAGAGCCCCTATCCCCCTCAGCTTTTCCTCCACCATTTACATTGTGGTGTGTGTGTATCATTGACATCCAGGCTTCTTACAAATTAAAGGTTAACCTGTAAATTTATTTACAATCTTACAAAAATCTGGAAGGACTATCGGTTTATTGGTATCTAAAAATAATAAAGTGTACTGTAATCCTATTAATTCTGATTGTTAATGCATATAAATTAATTTTTTATGAATTCAAACTCAATCAAGCACTGTCTGATATACAAATACAATAAGTTCTCATGAAATGCAGCTTAAGATAGAAACTCTTTAACATTATATGGCCAAAAGTACTTTAATCAAATCAACTTCTATTTTTTTTAAAATTATAATTGCATTTTTAAAAATACATTTTGCAATATGTGAAACACTTTTCAATTCAATGGTTTTTTTTCTCACCTTAATCATTCATTAATAGAAACAAAGCCACATCTGTTATGGTTTTTAAAAAATGGAGTGTGTGGGGGGGGGAAAGGAGGGGGGGGGGGATTTTGCAATATCACACTTTGCCACTCAATAAAAGCAAGTCAGCATATGATGCCAGAGACACCCCCACCCCCTTTTCAAGAAATCAATCACGGTTTTAAAAAAACACAATGGCGATGAAGTTGTAAATGTACAAAATGTTTTCAATACTGGCAACAGTTCCTTTGGCTAGGAGGCCCATGTGCTCATCAGACCTGACATACTCAAACCAAACCTCATCGAGCAACGAACCTTTTTACTTTAAAAAAAAAGAAACTAGCAACAGCGTCGTTGAGTTACAGCTTTGTCATGAAGCGAAAGTCATCAAAACGTCTACATTGCTCATTTATTAAATGTCACTCGGGATATAAATCCAAACATATTTAAATATCACTTTAAACAAATATTCACTCAAGAATATTAATGTTAAAAGTACTGGTAGTCTTCAAAATGTTCCTCGTTTAAAAAATGATCAGATAGTTAAAATTGCTGAAATTGCATGACCTCTGATAACACAGATGCAATATTTTTCTTTGCAACAGCCCCAACAGTTGGAGACCAATAAAGTTCTAATAATGTTTTAATCTACACATATAGATATGACATAACCTACTTGAATGTACATTTATTTTTAGTAACTGTTTCTTTTTATCCAAAGTTGTGGGATTTACAGATTTGTTTAAAAAAGGAATTTATAGTGACTTCACCATAAATCACCACCTACAAGTCAGATCATCTTATAAACACACATTTGAGCAGGCAGGGTGAAGGACAGGTTCAGGAGGCTATGACACTGGAAGCTGATTCAGACGAGTTAAGGTGGAAAAAAGCAAAAATGTAAGATAAGACAACACACAAAAAGGTGTTGTGGGGGGATGGGTGTGTGAGAGCTATAACATGGGGGAATAATTTTTCTAAACATGAATGTTAATTATTTGAACTCAGCAGCGAGCACACAAAAATTATACTTAATACCAATGTAATCAAACAATCTCTTAACTTCTCATTTAACACTCTACAAGAAGAAAATTATTTAATCATTTACTATATAAATAACTTTGCTGATGACTGTTACGGCTGGTGAGCTGTGGTCAATACGGGAGTCAAACAGTCAGAGGACACTGGGAACGCACAGATCAATGGCTAAAAAAGAGCCACAAGAATGGCCAAAGTTACCCACCATTCACTGTTCTCTTGATTAGAGTTCCGCCACTACAGGATCTGGCCCTAAAGTCATTCGCTGGGGCAGTGGTTCTCAACCTTTCTAATGCCGCGACCCTTTAAAGCAGTTCCTCATGTTGGGGTCGCGACCCACAGGTTGAGAACCGCTGCGCTAGGGTGTCCGTAAAAAAAGGAATCTACACTATCGCAAAGACCGACAGACGCCAATATAGTATAGAATTTATAGAGCTTTTGGAGTTCTTTGGGGGAAAACATCATTCAACATTTTTGCCAACATGGGCGTCTTTTATTGGTTTGGACCAAGTTAAATTCCGGTGCATGAAAAAAAATAATTTAAAAATATAGGTGTCAACAGAAAAATAATCAAAAACCTCAATCCTAATAACTTGTTTGCTTTCATTTTGTTATCAATGGAAAAAGTGGAAATAGAAATGTAAAACATATTGCATTAGTTGCAAAGGGAGTGGTCACGACAAGGCATTCTTCCCTAAAAAATAAACATTTCCTTCATTGAACAAATGATTCATAGAAAAAAGACCAAACAAACAGAGAGAAAAAAAAATAATAAAGACCTAATATACTACTGGACGAACCATTTACACTTAAGTTAGAACAAACCAGTTTCTAAAGCCAATTTATATGAACAATGAAGGCAACGAGTTAACAATCATTAATAAATATCATTAGCCATCTGAAAAAGCCAAATACTGACTGGTCTACAGGGATACCAATTATTGGGTTCAATTCTTACCTACAGGGACATTAGTTATTGTGATTTAACAGATTACAGAAAAAGTGTTTTCCTTTCAAAATGGCTCAGCATGAAGAAAATATCAACTTTACTTAAACTCATCTGTATCAATGTGACCCAGATATAATTATAATTGATGAGACTAAAAACTGTTGGGGAAATGCATTTTGGTGTGTAACAGAAAATATACAATGGCAATTAGGTGTGAGATAAGACAGATATCCAAAAAAAAGTCGACTGCCATGATACCTTTAATGCGTTTCAGTTGAGACTTTTATTCTTGCGCCAACTTTTTTAGCAGATATACAGGAGAGTTTTGGCTGTATCACACATTTTTGCTAAATCAAGATGCACCCTAATGTCTGGTTTCAATGATTTAATAAATAGGCCTAAGGGAATGACAATTTTTTTTTACAAATGAACCTATAAAAAATATGTTCACTTTCTTCACTTGCTCAAAATAAAAATTAAAAATTAAAATTATGATTCTCAGCAGTCTTGAACAGCACAGGTTCACACATCTTTTTAGAAGGACATGTCAACAATACTTTCACCTGGGTTGTCCCTGACTATAAAGAAGTTGTCAATAACTTTGTAAGACAACACTTGGATTAAGGGATATAATAGACTTTGTCAGTCTGTTTTTAACTACAGAAATTATTGATCTGTCTACAATAAGAATAATATAATAAAAAAACTTGTTAGAAATTTGCTTTCAACATTTTCAAAATAAGAAATGGCAAAAGCAAAAATATTATTTAAAAAACCAATGAAGTCCTTTAAAAAAACAATGAAAGCAAAGCATAGGTAACCATAGCTTGAATTTCCCTAAAGAGAAGATTTTACGGAAACGAAAGGAAAGTATATAGAAATTTTTATTTTATTTAATAAGAATAAAAGTTTTCAAAATGCTTTTCAGTGTTACCAGATGGGGTGAATTATACCGTTTGACCAAGTGCAGCATTGACCTGATCACATTTTTTTAGTATGACCGCACAGGAAATATCTACAACACGACAATTCTTCTTTGAAAACAAAGAGCGCTATAAAAGTAATTTAATTTTTTCTAAATAAATAACACCGTTCGTCCTTGTTCTCCTTCATTCCTTAAAATGAATATTTATGGGTGAATCCTTGTAAAGCTTTGTCAAAAATATTGAAAGGATTCAAGATAATAATAAAGACATCATCAGACCATCGCATATTCTGTATTATAATACTTGTTTGAAGGATATCAAAAGTTTCAGCTTGGGATAACAAAAAATCATGATAATAAACACGACGAAAAGTATTTTTTAAAATTCCCAGTTTAAAATTTACAAATTTTTTATCGTAAAATTTGTTTTCTAATATTGTTAACCAGTTGGGGAAAAATGTATTCTTTAATTTATAAATTTGGTTCTTCAATCCTGACAATTTCAAAATAAAATATACAAAATATTGATGGCTATAACAAACCTAAATGAAATACAAAGCATTTTTTTGTGTTTTTTTAAAGGAAATATCTTCTGGAAATGAAAATGTAAATAAATTGTCATCACCTGACAAGTTTCCTATACAAAAGGGTCTCCCAGATCTGGTGAACTCAAGAAAGCATTTGAGGCAATGCAAGAAAATTTGATTATAAGATCAGGGGAGTCATTGACCACTAAGACATAAAAAAAATAATTTATTTTTAAAATAATTTTTTTATTTATTCCTTGATTTTACTTTATATAACAAGTAATAAGCCATGAGTTTATTTTCTAAGCCAGTTCAATTAAAAAGTCCTTTTTATTTTCTTCTCTCCAATATTAAAATGTATCGTTAAATTTGTAAGTGGAAGAAAAACTTATTCATAGGGGGTTCAGCATATTAAAAAAATATTGAGAAACCCTGCTCCACAAGATACTTGATTTACAAAACATTTAACCAGGGTAATAAACATAGAGTCAATTGTCAATTCTGATGTAACCTTCCAGTAGCCATCTAATATCCCTGTTATTTTTCTCCAGCACAAAGTCAACCAACACAATACTTGTCATATAAAATATCAGATTCCAAATGTACATGGGGGGGGGGGGCGGCGCAACATCAGAAACACTGCCCGTCTGCTGTCATGCAAGCTATAAATATGTTCAGGTATTTTAAAACAGAAACATCAAATATACATATTTAAAATTTTAAAAAAGTATGCTTGAACCTTATCTAGGTTGGGTCTGATTTTTTAAAACCACTTGTACCATCTGGCCCTTTTGGTTGCCGGACTATAGACACCCTCGGCGATGAAGGGTCAGGTTTAATTATTTGAGGAGAGCTGCAGAAGGAAAGCATTCAATTTTTTTTATCCTTGCTTGACAAGGGAATCAAAAATACAATAATTCCAGGTTTTCGTTTTAATAGATGGTAATTTACGATATATTTTAAATGCAATTTTAATTCTCTTTACTTAAGAAACATCAAGTGATGTTACAATTAAAATAACTAGTACGTCAGTGAGAACCATACATTGAATGAAGTGTTGATCTACTCTTTTCGTTCAAGAAGCAAATAAGCAAAGTTCAACTAACTTTGACTAAACTGACCTATTCAATACAAAAATTTCTTTGTAAAAGTAAACAACAGTCTTACCTTTGTTTTTCTATATTCAAATCATCATCTTTTGCTGTAAAATTGTCTGTACCATTGCCATCATCATTCTCATCAATTTCCTCTGGGGGGAGAGAGCCAAATATTCTAAGCCTGGCTTGTGCATACTCCGCCTCTCGCTGCTGTAAAGACTTACTGTGTTTCGAAGACGCTGTAACATTAGTCAGCCTGAGAGGTGTAAATTATTTTCAAAACGTTAAGGGGATAATATTGGGTTTTCACTGGAGCTTTTAAATTTAAAATTTTAAAAATCACTTAACTATATACTAATTCATGTACTCTTCCCGAGCCTTTAAAAGTGTATTAAAAAAAATTTCAATTACCCTAAATTATCCCTATGATTCTTTTGGGGACTGGACGGAGTCTTGGGTTCCCTGCGCAAAATTCTAACTTGAGGCTGGTACTGGGTTTTCCCACTGTCGTCAATAAGTAATGGGCTAGCAGTTGAGTGAATATTTTGAGCCCTATGTGAAGAAACAAATAAATAAAAATGGAAGAAATTGAAGGGGATTCATTTTAAACAATTCTTTCAAAGCAAATGCCAATTGTAAAAAAAAAAAATGCAGTGACAAATATCAACTTTAGTACAAAGCTATTGAAACATAAATTAACTACTTTGTCTGTAACTGTATACATGCAAAAGAGAAAAATCTGAGCAAAGAGTCATGCTATAAAAATTACTTACTGTTTTCTTTTGTCGTTTTCTTTAGCTTGTATATCAATAGACATTTCTTCAAGTCTTTTATCTAGTATCTAGAGGACACATTTTAAAATGTTATTAAACCAAACCAAAAAGCTCAGTTAACATACATGTGAATCATTCAAACTTAGTGAAAAGGGGTGCACCACCAAAACCCCAGAAAGGCTCAAAGGCAGACCTAGGCTTAGATGGAAGAATGATGTGTAGAGGGATCTAAGACTAAGAAAAATGATCGTATCCATAATAATAATAATCTTGGCTAATGTAATATAATATTTAATTGTCGGTTAATTATAAACTTGTTATCTCCCCTACAAAAAAACACATGAGTAAGAAGAACAAAACCAATAATGTTTAATTTTTTAAGTAAATTATAAGATTTGATGCTTGAAAGCAGAGGTCCTCAAACTTTTTTGTCTTGTAGACCACGCCACTTGCCATGTTTTTCGGTTTTGGGTAGACCCCCTGCTTACCTGATATTGATTTTTTGCAAATTCATTAACTACAAATGTATTTTTGACAGCCGGTATAGTGCTACTCACTTTGAAAGATTTAAATTTATAATGGTCGTTAAGTGTAGTGTGCAAAAACTTTTTAAAAAACATGTTAGGTTTTATACATTTATTAATTAAATTCAAATTAAAATGAACCAAATTATAATTTACCTTCTTTTACATAAAATAACGAGGCAAAAAAATAAATGCTTTTAGTGTGAGGGATGAACCAGATGCTTTAATAATAAATTTTCAACATTTGGAAAGATAATTTACAAAATAAAACCTTACACGGAGAGAAAATAAAAACATATGCGGGCTGAGCTGCGGGAAACTGCTAGTTTATAATAATTCTTAAACAATTTCATATATCAGAAAATATACCTAATAACTTAAAATTTAATGATTCTTCATTACGTTTCATGAACATTTATGTTTTTCAAATTTTTACTTCATAGGTACTTTTATAATTTATGTAGGAAGATATATGTCTTTATATTATAAGGTAATATTATGTAAGTAAATAGGTACTATCTGTGTATGTGGATTATTCCACTCATGGAATGCCAAAATAGAAGTCACGACCTGCTTACATGAGATCGACTATTGTTGACCCCCATTTTCATTTCATGGACCCTCAATTTGTTTTGCTGACATGGACCCCTAGCAAGTTGGGGTTGATATAGACCACTTTGGGAATCACTGATTTAAAGTGTAAAATCGGTAAGAAAAATTTTGTTAATGAAAATGTATTTTTGGGGGGGGGGGGGGGGGGGGGGGAAAGTAAAGACATACAAGAAATCAGTTAAGAAATTGTTTTACGTCAAACATTTATTATTTAAGGGTAAAGCTAACTTTTAAATGGAATTAAAGTGATTTGGGAGCATGCTTTTGGGTCATATTTTGGGGTTAAACTCTATAAAAAAGCATTTATTAGCATTATTAGAATATATATATATATATATAAAGGCGTTTTATCCTACTCCCCAAATCATTTATGACAGTAGAGTATTATTACTGTTATAATTATTTGAATAGGCCCATCTAAGCCAAAGACAAGTGGTTATCAATCCCATGTCCATGGCAACCAACCCCAAAATTAAAACCACTGATGTTTGATAAGCCAATAATAATTACTTATGTTATAAAACATTTTCTATTTATTTAAAATGATTTATTTTTTAATGAATTATTAATTAACCTACTATAGATAATATGCAGACAAGCATGGTCACATTGGTGACAAATTACAGAGCCTAAAAAATTGACCTCTTTGATTTTTATTTTTGGCCCCAGACAAATAAGGTCTACTACTTTTGAATATATTATAAATGACATTATCAATTAAAGAAATCTATTTTATTTTTATTTGACCAGTTTTTTTTTAAAAAGTTATAGATCTGTAAAGTTTACGTATTTTAACTTCAATTTTCAAAGCTTCAACCTCGAAACACAAAATTTAATGAAGTCTCTAGAAAAAGCAATATGTCCGCTTAAGTAATTGGTGGATTCAGAATTTATTATTATGCTAAAAATTGACGGTACATATTGAGAGATATGACCGCGTTTTTTACCATGGCTGCTATCTTGGTTGACATGACCAATAAAATTAAGAATAAAACGTTTAAAAATAATGAAAAAATTTCCTATTGTATCCCTAAACCTAACCTGAACCCTAAAAAAAAAGCCCTAAATCTTTCCCTAAACCTAACCTGAACCCTAAATCTATCCCTAAACCTAACCTGAACCCTAAAGTCATCAGCAACATAATAAAACACGCAAATGACGTCATGGTCATATCTTCCAACATTAGCCAAATAGACTATATAAGGCAGGCGAAACAACAATACCCTCTGTAAATTAAAAAGTGGAGCTTGACATTTTGACATCCAATTTAACGTACTCGATTTTTCTAGTGTTTTCAGGTGATACCGAAGTGCCTAATAATTACATTATATGAATCATGAAACAGTGCAGTGACTTAATTTTGTGTCTTTGTTAAAATAAAAAAAAATAAGCCTAATCATGCCTAAAATTACACTAATGACTAATGCAGGTTCTTTGGTAAAAAATTCAAAAATTTTGTAAAAATAAACCAATGGCATAGTTGAATAGAGCTAATTTTTTAAAGAATTATAACACCAAAATCATATTTTTAACTGTTGTAGTTTTAAAGTTATGAATTTTTTATTTACAGAATTAATGCTGTATTAAAAATAATGTTTTACTATTATATATAATTTTAATTTATCTAACTTTGCACCAAGTATATCAGTAAATTTAATTTAATGTATTAATATAATAAAGGCTTTTCTGTTTACCAAATCTACCGGTATATGCTATATAATCTATATACGGCAACGCATCACTTTATTACTATAATACTGTTTGGGAACTACTTATTTTGAACTTTCAACTTTGGCGCATGACTAATTAATTAATCAAAGCTTTCTCTGGCCTAGTTTAATAGTTTTTGCACACTGCAACCTTTTATGAATGAGATAGTAGTACGGTATAGCCATTATGCAAGTGACTGTGAATGGCTGCCTAAGCGCATGGCCATGACATTTTGCACACGGCACATGATGATCCATTATAATATGGACTCTACCGGGTTTTTTAACTTATAAAATATTATACTTTCAATAACATGTAAGTTCATACTAAAACATAATTTATCAAATATTTTGATGTAAATAGTAGTAATAATTAAATATTTCCTAAGTATCGGCATCTTCCTCCATTAAAAAGGGGGCGTGGCCGTTGCCATGTCGAACTTAGGCTGAGCGACCTTATGATAATGCAGGTTACTTGGACAGGCGTAGCGAACGTTGGACACGACCTACATCAATGAGAATTGGCACACATATACATCAATGTATAGTGTTTTTGGTAATTTAAAATGAAAGATATTAACTTTAAATTTCTATAAAAAATTTTGAGGGAAAGATGCCTTATATTGACATACGATTTTCCTCACTTAAAGTTGATATAAAGAACAAAAAAACAAAATGGAAATGTAGCTAAACATTTCTCCTAATGTGAATGGGCGGAGTCAGACCTTAATTATGGGCCAAAAGGACTCCTGATTTATTCTAATTACATGCACATTAAAAAATTAAAAACTCGGATTCCACTGCGCCGACGCCCATTTCCGATACAAATTTTCTAGGAGTCTCCTTTGCTTCGGCGAAGTACCTAGACTAATGAATGTAATTATTAGGCTTACTTTACTATGATGGTAACCTACTATGACCACATACAATGACTGAGTATTAATATTTGAGTATCTCAGACGACACTTGACTACTACTACACACTTCATACTTCAAACTGACAGCCTCACACACACACACTTCACTTAGTTACAGGCAGAAGACATCACTAATGATGATGACATGTCCTCTGAGATGACTGACCCTAATGTCACCAGTCAAGAAGTCGTATCAATTTTAGGCCAGGGGCTATCTAATGTCTTAATTATTTAATATTTTACTTAGTTACTAAGTTGGAGTTAGGCCTACACTTTCAATTTTAATTTTACTCAGTACTCAGGTAACTCGGGGGCCTAACAAATTTTGATGAAGTTTGATCATTTTGTTGTCTATCTGATAATTTAATTAATCAGAAGTACACATTTTTAAATAGGGCTATATCTGGAAAATTATATATTTTTGTACGTCCCTACAGGAAAAACCTAATTCAGTATCTATATTGTTTACTTACGCCGCTATCGGCCTGTTCTTCCCAACTATCGAGATCAATTTCTTCTTCCGCCATATTGTTACCCCCAAGAAACCGACGAAACCAGTCTCCAGTCCTCAACACAAGAAACCACTTATTCTTAAATTTATTTATGTAATTTGTTTAACCTCTACACTTTTCCCCAACAACTATAATAACTAATTAATAAATAATATTTTATTGTTTCAATGTTAAACCTTTATTTGAACACTTATTTAGCATGAAAAAGTATTGCTTAAAGTTAAGTAGATTAAAACATTTACATTTTTTAGCTGGCATATCAAAAAGCTCACAAAGCTAAGACAAAAATAGCATGCATATTTTAAAAACTAAACAAGAAAGATACAGTTTCAGTTAAAATTTTATAAAAAGTATTAATCAATTTCCAATAAGCCTTAAAAAAATACTTTATAATGACATCGAATAGACAAAAATTATATATTAAAATTTGGTAGTAGTAGTCTGTTTCTAATTAACATTCCATACATTTTATTTCCAACTAATGTCTGAAGTGTTGTTTTTTTTACTATAATTTTTATTATTATTATTTTATTTTTTTAAACCAGTGGTTCTCAAAATTTTCTGGCCGACATCCTAATATTTGCGTTCCTTTTTTCAGGTTTAACCTTACTATTTTCACCCATTTCCTACTTGCATTTAGTCAATTGTTCATAGCTTCAACTGCCACGTCCATGTGATCATAGAATAAGTGATAACTATTATATTATGTTGGGCAGATGTTGTTGGAAATGGGTCTCTCCTCGGAGAAAAAAGTATTCATAGCTGAGCAAAATTTTTGCTCATATGTTAATGAAAGTAAGTGGTTACCGAATGTGAAAATTTGTGGAAGAATAATTCGAATAAAGATTTATTTATTTTTTTAAGGCGGCAATTATGGCATCTAAGTAACATGGTGTTGGAAAGGTAGTCTGTCAACAGAAGGGTAAAAGTGAGTGACTAGAAAGTTAATGTGTCTTTCTTTGGAGAATCACGCAAATCCTCGTACAACATCGCCAGAAATTTCCACAATACATCATCCTGAATAAGATTTGGCTCCGTCAAGCTTTGTCCAAACTGTATGCTATACTATATCAAAATGTACATACGTTCTTAAACAATCGGTTAACCTAGGTCTGCTGATGTTTAGTTTGAAAGTTGTTCCTTGTAGATTTCGTTGGGGCAAACGCAGCATCTTCTCTAGAAACGGGAACCATTCTCATTATCGAAAAATCTACTGGTCGACCAGACCTCTTACAATTCTATAACGGGGAAATTTCATAACAATATACAACATAACTGTGTTAATTGGTTCCGTCTCATTAAATCTCTCTTTGAACTATTCTGCCACTTTTTTTTCAAAGATTGCCCCCCCCCCCCCAAATTCCTATCACTTATTTCCTTATGTATGAGCGAAAATAGTGCTCGACTATGAAATAATTTTTTTTTCCTCCATGGTGAGACCCATGCCCAAGAACAACTGCCCGAGACAAGTTCCTTGACACCCCAGGGAACACGTTGTGGCTGGAGCTATGCACCGCTGACAAAAACGAAAGTATGCGTTCAAGATGCGGGAGTTTCAGTCCTATTACTGTTGACGCATAATAAATTTAAACATTAATAAAATACAGTTGAAGCTTCTTAATTGAAATAGTTTAATAATTAACTTGATCCAGCGAAACCGCGACTTCTGTATAAGGTAGGATAATTAATTAACAAAAGTTTTAGATGTTACACTTAAATGCTGATGTTGTTGTTGTTTTTGTAATAGTCTTTTAGCAGGAATAATATTTTTAAAAAAAACATCATTATAAAAAAATCAGAAAGGCCTATATTACTTTTACATTGAGCAAAGTTGGTTATTCACAATAAAACCACGCAGTTGAAACTCCAACAAAAAAAATTAGCTGACAATTTTCAATGGGGAAGATAACGCCAAAACTCTTGGCGCGAGTGCTTTAACTTTGCCTTCATCCACAAATAATATTTGTTAAAAATTGAACTAGCTCTTCCGCTGTTACTTCAATCGCTTAAGTTTCTGAAAATTGGTTTTTCACCATCACGAATTTTCGATTGTAAGAAGACAATATATTCTTGAAGTGGAAAATCAGTTTGTCCGAAATATATTTGCAACATACATCAGTCACCATATATTATTCTCTTCAATGAAAATTCCCCCTATCAATCAATTATATTTTTATCACAAGAGAAAACCAATTTAACGTTTCATCCATCTCTGCGGCGCTACAACCCGTGTAGGGCTTTTGCCTGCGACACCACATCCGTCCACTCAGATCTGTTTCTTTTCTTTGCCATGCTTGCATTCTCAACTAAAGTCGATCTTTTTTATAGGTTTGCCTTTAAAAACGTTTTCATCTGTCGTTTTCGGTAATGCATTCCTCTTCACTCTTCTGTCATTTGGCATTCTTTCTAAATGTCCAGCCCAGCGTAGCCTGCCCTTTTTATTTTTGCTACTAGAGTGTGGTCCTGATATAGTCCATACTATTGCTGGTTGGTTCGTATTCTCCATCCATATTCATCCTTTGTTAGTCCATATTTGTTCCGGAGAATTGATATCTCCCATGTGTTTAATAAGTTTTCTGCCGTTTTTGTTAGGGTCAAAGTTTTACTTGTGTATGGTTACAACTGGTCTGATTACAGTGTTACATATAGTTTCTTTGTTTTTCTTATAATGTGTTTTTGTTATTTTTGGGTATTTGGTGTTTGCTGAAGTATGCCCTGTTTCCGGCCGATATTCTTTTATTTATTTCTGCTGGTAAGCCATTTCTTTTATTTATTAACGATCCTAGGTATTTGAATTGATTTACTTGTTCAAAGGCGTGGTTTCTAATTTTAATGGTTTCACCTGTCTGTTCTTATCTCATTATAGTCATGTATAGTGTTTTTTAGTTGTTGTTAACTTCCAGACCAGAGAGCCGAGCGTGAGTCGGTGAAGACAACGATGTCTGGAAAGTTTTTCCTCTTCATTAGGCATTGGTATATTCTCTTTAGAGCAACCAATATTGCCTCAATCTTTGCATCGAGACTCGTTCTGCTTATCCCACTGAGTCCGGATAACTACTTGGGTGGAGCTATCTCTTTGGAATACTGGATTAGAGCACCGTAGCCACCGCGTCCTTGCCTTGCGAAGCTTAAGCCGTCTGTGAAGACTTTTACCAGTTCAATCGTTCTTTGCACTGCCTCTAATAGTTCTGGTTGAGGTCTCGCTTTTGTGGCATTGGTGTTCAACATAGCAAGACGTATTTCAGGTCAGGTAAGGCTTTCGTGGGATCATCGTGCCGGGATCACCCTTACTTTTTCTCTGCTTTTGGGTAATATCAAGGCTCTCTCAAGACTGTGGACCGTGTCCATAAATGAAGGTCTCTTTAATCTGGTCCTCTTTACCCATTTGTCCTGTAAATGACTGCATTGTTCTATTCGTCGGTATCGCCCCACCGTCGTTAGGACCGCCTTTTCCCGTCTGATTTCGAGTGGTTCGACGTCTGCCAAGATTTCCACCGCCGCCGTGGGAGTTGTGCGGATCGCCCCACATACAAACCTGAGAGCTCGGCTTTTGTATGCGGTCTGGTCCCTCTAGAGCCGCGCGACTCGAAAAGTTCTGGGCCGAGAGGCTGTAGTCCATTGTCCGTCTCACGCTGCCGAGGTCAAGTGGCCTTAGCAGTCTTGCGTCCGCGCCCCAGTCGGCGCAGGCTAGCTTTTTTCACCAAGCCCAATTTCTGTGACGTCTCAGCGTACAGTTCGTGTAAATGGTTGTGAAGTTGGAGCTTCTGATCCACCTTGACGCCCAAATACAATGGTGTACGATCCAAGTTTAGATGTTTACCTTTGATGGTTATCTTCATTTCTTCTTTCAGTGCATTCCACCCGTTCGTAAAGAGCGATTAGACCGTCTTGTCCACATTCACGACCATTTCCCACCTGTTCGTGTAGGCTTCTATTCGATCGAGGTTGTTTTGCAGTCGGATCTGCAGTTGTTTAACGTCCTTTCCCGAGCTCCATATTACAAGATTATCTGTGAACATCGCGTTCCCAGACTTCGATTCCACTTGCAGGTCATATACAGCGGCGAGGAAAAGTGTGCAGCTTATGGCTGACCCCTGCGGGAGTCCCTCCTCTAGGTCAAGCTGATCAGATATGCTACTGCCAACCCATGTGGCAATAGTTCTGTTTATCGGGAATTCCTTTGCCCATGCGATCATGTTACCAGAAATATCAAGTTTCTGGAACGTGTACATTAGGCCCGTGCGCCATACTCGGTCATATGCCTGCTTGAGATCAAAGAACTCGGCGACAGTGTAGTTTTTCATCTGGAGCTCATTTGTCCTAGACTGAATAAGACGGACTACCTGGTCTATGGGCTGGCGACCCTTGCGGAACCCACCTTGCGTCGGTGGTAGGCGCTTATTTCGTTCTAGAAATCAGTTGAGCCTTTCATTTACCATTCATTCGGCTACTTTCCCCACGCACGATGTTAGGCGAATTGGACGGTAGCTTGTCGGTAAATGACCTGGTTTCCAATCTTTTGATATGGAATAACTATGGCTTTCTTCCACATTTTCGGCAACTTGCCTGTAGTCCAGGTACGGTTGATGAAGGCCAGCAAAATTTCTCTAGCTTGCTTACCCAGATGGGTCAACATTTCGTAGTGGACCATATCGGGACCTGGTGACTTCACTGTTTTACACTTTCCTAGTGCGGTTTGCAATTCTTCCATTGTGAAATGGGACGTGAAAAGCTCTTGATGGGGCCCAACACGGTGGCCACGAGCTCCCTTCTTCCTAAGACTTCTGATGGTGCGGTTTTCTTCCGTCTCTGGATTTCTTATTCACTTCTGCGAAGTGTTTATTGAGAGTCTTTGCTCTTTTGGCATTACCATTTGTTCTGGGGATCGTTTTCCGAGCGATCTCCAGAATGGTGTCATTAATCCCCTTGAAGGTAACATCGATGTCGATGGCCTCGACATCAAGCATGCCGGTTATGGGGCTTTATTTGAGGAGAGTTGCTGGATTGCCCTCCCAACTTCCTATTCATTGGGACTATTGTCTAGCTCTTGGTTTATCTCAACGTGTGGTAAACTAAAATGGTATTATCATTTGTCAGACAGATAAGGACTTGACAAAAGTGTTTGGCCCATCTTTATAAATTCTGAAGATTGAGTGTGGTCAGTAGCTGATTTCCATCTTTGTTAAGGATAAGCAAGCGCCATGTTTAAAAGTTAAACTCACATCACATTGTGTTTCATTCGATGTATTATATTTTTTTTAACTTACACAGCATTAAGATTTTAATTCACATTTATTTAAAAGGGGAGTTTACATTCGTTGCCTCTGCTATATGGCATAAACAGATTTTGTGGAAATTCAAATAATTAAGCCTAATATTTCAGAAATCCGAAGTCATAAAACTAAATGAGAACTAGTAAGTCCCTGATAAGAGAGCTCACTGAATGGCTGTTTTTTTTTCATTAGTGAAATAATTTAATGTAGATGTCTTGTGTTCAAATTGTTTTATTTATGTGCTGAAAATGTACAATGTAATCAAAACACAGTTCCATTTGTTTGGACCAATAAAAGAATCTTATCTATATTATATTATTTGATTAGAATGACATCACCAAACTGGTGTTTTGACTTCGTGACCAGGTGAATTATGTCGTCTCTTAGTCTGCACTGTTGTATGTACATTATTCAATTTCTGCGATTGAATTTTAGTATAAAAATGGGTTCAAAATCATTAAAACTTTCTACTCCGTTATACATTAAAAAAAAAATTGATAACATTTTCCAAAATTTGTATCAGTTCTTTAAAAATTTAAATTCTGCTTTACATTCCTTTGAGAAGAGCTTTAATAAAATTCGTTTTATCTTCTTGGTTATACCTGAAATTAACAAAATGTAAGTTTCTCAGCGTTTAAGCCGATTGACTATTGGATTTCGGCCAATGTATGTCAGGAAAATTCAATAACTATCTTTTCATTGCCTGATCGGGTTGTTGACATAGAGAGAGAAGTTAACCACAAAACGAAGACATGATGTGTGGCGTCAGGGGGGGATGGTGGATCATAACGAAATTCTCACATTAACATTACTTTTTCTTAAATCAAAATCAATTGCATTCTCAATCAACATTAATTAAAACTATTGACGCCTCATGATTTTGAGTACCAACATAATTGGTAATTTTTTTATTTTTTATTTTTTGTATCTATATAATTCATGTATTTTATAGGATTTAACTGAAATAGGTGAATTTTAAAAAAAGTTTACAAGTCGTTACTAGTGGCTCGGCAGCTAGCGAAACCGTCTTTTGTATACCGGATGTGTACGTTATTATTTTTGCCCATCTTCTGCTGCAAATAACTGCAATGCTTTCAGCTTTAGAAATGGTGGGCAACGAGGTTAGCTGATTATGCCCAGAAAGAAAATATGATCGCTTCTCGGCTCGTTGGCTAAGATCAGGATGTGGTGTCTGTTTTTACCCCTCCGGGTTACCAAACCTGGGGGACTGAACATGATTACCCCCGCTTGATTTTCAGCTTGGGTCGGGACGATCATTATAGTTTTATTATAAAATTATAGGAAAATGACAAATATGAGAGACTCACACAACTGATTGCTTCTCGGCCCGTTGGGTCGGGACGGTCTGTTGTATTATTATAGGAAAATGACAAATATGAGTATGAGATACACACAAGTCTGATTACTTCTCGGCCCGTTGGCTAAGATCAGGATGTAGTGTCTATTTTTACCCCTCCGGCTTACCAAACCTGGGGGACTGAACATGATTACCCCCGCTTGATTTTCAGCTTGGGTCGGGACGATCTATAGTCTATTATAGTCTATAACTATAGTATTATTATAAAATTATAGGAAAATGACAAATATGAGAGACTCACACAATCTGATTGCTTCTCGGCCCGTTGGCTAAGATCAGGATGTAGTGTCTGTTTTTTACCCCTCCGGGTTACCAAACCTGGGGGGATGAACATGATTACCCGCTTGATTTTCAGCTTGGGTCGGGACGATCTGTTGTATTATTTTTGGAAAATGACAAATATGAGTATGAGATACACACAAGTCTGATTACTTCTCGGCCCGTTGGCTAAGATCAGGATGTAGTGTCTATTTTTTCCCCTCCGGGTTACCAAACCTGGGGGAATGAATATGATTACCCACTTGATTTTCAGCTTGGGTCGGGACGATCTATAGTATTATAGGAAAATGACAATATATGAGAGACCCACAAGTCTGATTGCTTCTCGGCCCATTGGCTAAGATCAGGATGTAGTGTCTGTTTTTACCCCTCCGGGTTACCAAACCTGGGGGAATGAACATGATTACCCACTTGATTTTTAACTTGGGTCGGGATGATCTATAGTATTATTATAGGAAAATGACAAATTTGAGAGACCCGCAAGTCTGATTGCTTCTCGGCCTGTTGGATAAGATCAGGATGTAGTGTCTGTTCTTATCGGTCTGGGTTATCAAATATGGTGGAATGAACATGATTACCCGCTTGATTTTCAGCTTGGGTCGGAACGATCTATAGTATTATAGGAAAATGATAAATATGAGAGACCCGCAAGTCTGATTACTTCTCGGCCCGTTAGCTATGATCAGGATGTAGTGTCTGTTTTACCCCTCCGAGTTACCAAACCTGGGGGAATGAACATGATTACCCGCTTGATTTTCAGCTTGGGTCGGGACGATCTATAGTATTATAGGAAAATGACAATATATGAGAGACCCACAAGTCTGATCGCTTCTCGGCCCGTTGGCTAAGATCAGGATGTAGTGTCTGTTTTTAACCCCCGGGTTACCAAACCTGGGGGAATGAACATGATTACCCCCGCTTGATTTTCAGCTTGGGTCGGGACGATCTATAGTATTATAGGAAAATGACAATATATGAGAGACCCACAAGTCTGATCGCTTCTCGGCCCGTTGGCGAAGATCAGGATGTAGTGTCTGTTTTTAACCCCCGGGTTACCAAACCTGGGGGAATGAATATGATTACCGGCTTGATTTTCAGCTTGGGTCGGGACGATCTATAGTATTATTATAGGAAAATGACAAATTTGTGAGACCCACAAGTCTGATTGCTTCTCGGCCCGTTGGCTAAGATCAGGATGTAGTGTCTGTTTTTACCCCTCCTGGTTACCAAACCTGGGGGAATGAACATGATTACTCGCTTGATTTTCAGCTTGGGTCGGGACTATCTATAGTATTATAGAAAAATGACAGTATATGAGAGACCCACAAGTCTGATCGTTTCTCGGCCCGTTGGCTAAGATCAGGATGTAGTGTCTGTTTTTACCAAGCCTAGGGGAATGAACATGATTACCCGCTTGATTTTCAGCTTTGGTCGGGACGATCTATAGTATTATTATAGGAAAATGACAAATTTGAGAGACGCGCAAGTCTGATTGCTTCTCGGCCTGTTGGCTAAGATCAGGATGTAGTGACTGTTCTGAGAGACCTGTAAAGGCAGACTGAAAAGGAACATACCCCCCCCCCCCCCCCGAATTGCACTACTTATTCTGGGGGAACCCTTGCCCTTACCAGAAAAAAAGGTGGCCAACCTTTCCAAAAAATCCAAGCTACAGCAGTGGCGAAGGTGAGTGAAAAATAAAATTTGCCACACAAAATAATATAAAATGAAATACTACTGTTAATAAAGTTATTTAAATGCAGAACTAAATTTTGGCTATTGTTGGTTCAATTCTTGTACTCAAAGCATCCTAATCTCATTCTCCGCCTGTAAATTCACATCATCAACAATTCGGTATCTATAGTATCTGTATTAGTATTTGTCTTGATGAATCCTACTTCAGAGCTGTTAGACAGCGTTACTTTGGGAGGCCCCATTCCATTTTTCGGCTCTGTGACCCCTGTAGTCACAATAGTCAATAGTGTTGTGAAAGCAAAAGGTGATAGTTAAAATATTTTTCCACATCACAATGTTGCCATCATTGTTGGGCCCACTTAATCTCATTCACAGAGCCAAGGCGATCCAAACATTAAAACTAATTTTGTAATTCCCAGTTTCAATATTTTAAGATTATAAGATACCTCAGAATAGGTTTCCACATTTTTAAATTCCATCTGCTTTAACTTCCATTTCCATAAGCCAGTCCAGTTGCTGAAGACTAGTGTAGGCAATTTCTTCAACTATTTTTTTTCAGCAGATTTTTCATTATAAAGAAGCAGTCAGTATACAAGGCTTTAATTAACATTAAAATTTTATAAATATGCACACATATTCCATATCATTTATTGTACACATATTCCATATCATTTGTTGTACACATATTCCTTATCATTTGTTGTACACATATTCCTTATCATTTTGTTGTACACATATTCCTTATCATTTGTTGTACACATTCCTTATCATTTGTTGTACACATATTCCTTATCATTTGTTGTACACATATTCCTTATCATTTGTTGTACACATATTCCTTATCATTTGTCAGACTGGATGCTAAATATATTATTTACCCTAAACAAAATTATATTGGTCCAAACCAAATTCACCGCACTAAAAAGGTCCATTCGCCACTTGTGTCGGTTGCCCACCTAGGGCTTTCAACATTTCACATGAAAAGGCAGTAAAAAAAAGCTTTGCGAAAAATAATTTTACAATTAAATCAACATAAAAACAGATTGGAAAAATTAACTGAACCGAGAAGACAGTATCATTTTTGAGTATCTAAATTGCTCTGACATATAAAAATTAAAAAAGTGCCAATTCTGAAGTTACACGTCTCACAAACCTGAAATTATTGTGTCTTCAAAGTAATCTTTTTCCTCCATAATTAGGAATTTTATTCATTTATTTTATTTCTTTTATTTTTTAATTTTTATATTTAATTTTTTTTATAATTAGGCCTATATATTCTGTATTAGGCCTAACCTTTTGAATTAATAGTCTATGACTATGATTTTCTCCCTTTGAAAAAATTGTGATATTTCCATTGAGAAACATATTTTGAGGTATTAGCTAAAAAATCTCTCTTCCCTTGGTTTACAAAAACACAGCAGTGGTCCCAGGACTCAACCAGTTCGATATATACTTTACCCATTACTTTTAAGGGTTTCATCTTTCAAATACAGATACTATCTTCTATAACATACATTTAACAATTGTACTAGAACTAAAAAAAAAAATAACTTCCAGACTTTTTGTATTTATGCCCACATTAAATAATAATAGTAATACATTAAACCATTCCTTCATTTTAGGAACTGGTGGCTGACCGGTGTTTCTCTTTTTTTTTTAACACTTAAACATCCAGTTAACAGCAAGCAATCACTAACTCATTAATTTTATCAAATTCTTTAATGAATAATTGGAGGGAAAAAAAATATTTATGAAGGTCCATGTTTTTCTATTACCGGTATTACTAGTTTTAAAAAATGGGTAGAATCATATTTATTCATTTATTGAACTTTATACAAAAATCTGTACGTTCAATTAGACTAATAATAAAACTTTAGGTGCAATTAGACTAATTAAAAAATTGTAGGTACAGTTCTATGAAAAAAAAATAACAATGGTGCATTTTTATAGTTAATTTTATAAAATGGCTGCCTATCCTGGGTCGTAACTTGTATTTCTCATTTTTTGTTTTTCAACTCATCATACATTTTAACTGAAAGTTTTGGTTGCCTGAGGAAGGCTAAAGCCAAAGCAAACTATTTGTTAGTGTAATATATATTATTCCAGCTGTCACATTAAGCTTGCCATCATGTCATCTCATGTCATCAAAAGAAAATATCTATCAAATTCCAACTTTTGTTGACTATCACTCAAATTGATTTTTTCTACTTCGCTCCTTTTGTTACACCCAAGATTTCTATTTAACTTGGTCGGAATAAAAGATTAAACTTAAATACACTGAATTTTTAGCTCCACTATCTCATAATAATGAGCTGTGATTGTTGGGCAAATAAAATGATGCCTTGCGCCTAGAATTCCTTAAAGAAGATTGAGGCACATGTAAGATGGCGTTCTGAGATGGAATGGATTAGCATGCAAGAAATATGTGTTGCAAAATATGTTGATCAATTATTTTTGTTAAGTTTTCCAAGACCTAAAAAATTCCAAATCACGCCTGACAACAAATAAAACTTTTACATTACATATTTGTAATGCATTCTTATTTAATATTGATTATATAAGTTACACCATAATCATATATACAGACCTGTTTACCCATGGGTTAGTTTCAGAGTAGTTTTCAGCTCTCAAAAATGTAGTTTCAAGTTACAAAGAGTAGTTTGGTCAATTAGCGGGGAGGGGGCTGGTTTGCAATCAAAATACAAGTTGTTGTGTCAGGAAATCCACTCAACTGCTTATGTAAGTTAAAACAAATAAATATACAGGATATGGTCCTCCGATTTTTTTTAATAAGAATGAGAAAGGGTCTTTTGCAAGCCCAAAAGGCACTTACTGCACAGACTTGGTTGACTGATAGGGATATCTGAGCGAAAATTCATGACTATTGCAACACAATGGTTATTATTTTATTTTATGTTGGTAATATGAAAATGAAACCCGTATGAATTTGTAAAATTAAAAACAACATTGAAGCAGAAAACCCTAGAACAAAATTAACCAATAAAGGTGTGTAAGCGAGTATATTTATTACATTTCCTAGCAGCGCATATTTTTCATCAGTTGATTTTCAAAGTTCTGAAAAAGTTTAGCAACATGTATTTAGCTACCTCAAGTAGAAAACATCACCACTAAAAGAAAAATATTCTTGTTTGTTCACCAAGATCAAAACAGCAAAAGCCAATCAATGTTATTCTTATTTGCTTGCTTACAGTGTTAACTCAAAAAATTAGGTATAGTTTCACTGGAAACTTCCAAATTAATTATGTTTTTATTAAAAATAAACCAAACAAATGAAAAAACTTCAGAAACCTGTTTTTTTAAGGCTCGACTTAGTACTGTAGTCTTAGTACTGTAGACTTAGTACTGTAGTCTTAGTACTGTAGACTTAGTACTGTAGTCTTAGTACTGTAGACTTAGGCTTAAAAACGTAGTTACTACAGCAAAAGCCTAGGGGTAAACAGGTCTGTATATAAGTTTTATATAAAATAATAAACAATCAAGAAATGTTTTCATGAAATAATTTATTTACCGTCTTTAACATTAAAAACAAGATATTTACATCACAAACCTCCAGAGCCATTATCAGCATAGATCTTAAAATAGCCAGTTTTATTTCAACAAGTTTGTTGCGTGTCAGACTGTTGACATCTCACACAGAAACTGTTTATGATGTTATAAGATTTCACTAAATACTTAATGATGTCAGTCTACAGCCTTCATTGTTGTGGGTTTATCTTGCAGGTTAGAGACAAGACTAAACTCTCACTGGAGCGATTAAAGATGGAGAAGGTGGAGAGCGGCTCTTTTGTATTGGAGAATGAACAGCAAAGACAGCGGTATGAGAAATGTCATGATGAGATGGCCAATCAGGAGGTCCAGTCCTTGTTGGCTCACAAGGTAGCTATCTTAAAAATGGTTGTTACTTTACCTCATATGTAGCTCTACTTGTTGGTGTAATCCATTAAAAAAATGTATGATCTATTTCTTGCTTATCATATCAATCTATTATTTTTCATTAAATATTATTCAATTTTAATTTCAATTTTTTGTTTAACAAATATAAAACTTAATAAATACAGTACTTTGTCTATTCAAAATATTATTGACATTTCATGACTACAGGTAAAAGGAAATTGAATTAACCCATTCTTGCCTAATGTGTCCTCCTGCATAAGCAATTAAAAATTGGCCAAATCATTAACTCAACTTTATTTTGGAGGAAGTACACCGCCCTATCTGCCTAAGAGCACAACCAAATATTTTAACAGCTTTTCAAATATAAAATGCTTGTAAAAAAATACCTTTTTTAAATATAATATTTTTATTTTCTTCTAATAGTTAATACTGGAGAGATTGGCTCAGGATCGTGATGCCTGGAGGATTCCTGTAGGCGACCTATGTCCTAGGAAGGACCACAGACGTTGATGAAGATCAGCTGTTGTTCCTCGAGGATGAAGAGGCAAAATAAGAAGAAGAATAGTTAATACTGGAGGTAGCTATGCTTACAAGACAAGCCTATATGTATAGATTTGCTTACAAGACAAGCCTATATGTATAGATTTGCTTACAAGACAAGCCTATATGTATAGATTTGCTTACAAGTCAAGCCTATATGTATAGATTTGCTTACAAGACAAGCCTATATGTATAGATTTGCTTACAAGTCAAGCCTATATGTATAGATTTGCTTACAAGACAAGCCTATATGTATAGATTTGCTTACAAGACAAGCCTATATGTATAGATTTGCTTACAAGTCAAGCCTATATGTATAGATTTGCTTACAAGTCAAGCCTATATGTATAGATTTGCTTACAAGACAAGCCTATATGTATAGATTTGCTTACAAGACAAGCCTATATGTATAGATTTGCTTACAAGTCAAGCCTATATGTATAGATTTGCTTACAAGTCAAGCCTATATGTATAGATTTGCTTACAAGACAAGCCTATATGTATAGATTTGCTTACAAGACAAGCCTATATGTATAGATTTGCTTACAAGACAAGCCTATATGTATAGATTTGCTTACAAGACAAGCCTATATGTATAGATTTGCTTACAAGACAAGCCTATATGTATAGATTTGCTTACAAGTCAAGCCTATAATTATAGATTTGCTTACAAGTCAAGCCTATATGTATAGATTTGCTTACAAGACAAGCCTATATGTATAGATTTGCTTACAAGACAAGCCTATATGTATAGATTTGCTTACAAGACAAGCCTATATGTATAGATTTGCTTACAAGTCAAGCCTATATGTATAGATTTGCTTACAAGTCAAGCCTATATGTATAGATTTGCTTACAAGACAAGCCTATATGTATAGATTTGCTTACAAGACAAGCCTATATGTATAGATTTGCTTACAAGACAAGCCTATATGTATAGATTTGCTTACAAGACAAGCCTATATGTATAGATTTGCTTACAAAACAAGCCTATATGTATAGATTTGCTTTCAAGTCAAGCCTATATGTATAGATTTGCTTACAAGACAAGCCTATATGTATAGATTTGCTTACAAGACAAGCCTATATGTATAGATTTGCTTACAAGTCAAGCCTATATGTATAGATTTGCTTACAAGTCAAGCCTATATGTATAGATTTGCTTACAAGACAAGCCTATATGTATAGATTTGCTTACAAGACAAGCCTATATGTATAGATTTGCTTACAAGACAAGCCTATATGTATAGATTTGCTTACAAGACAAGCCTATATGTATAGATTTGCTTACAAGACAAGCCTATATGTATAGATTTGCTTACAAGACAAGCCTAAATGTATAGATTTGCTTACAAGACAAGCCTATATGTATAGATTTGCTTACAAGACAAGCCTATATGTATAGATTTGCTTACAAGACAAGCCTATATGTATAGATTTGCTTACAAGACAAGCCTATATGTATAGATTTGCTTACAAGACAAGCCTATATGTATAGATTTGCTTACAAGACAAGCCTATATGTATAGATTTGCTTACAAGTCAAGCCTATATGTATAGATTTGCTTACAAGACAAGCCTATATGTATAGATTTGCTTACAAGACAAGCCTATATGTATAGATTTGCTTACAAGTCAAGCCTATATGTATAGATTTGCTTACAAGACAAGCCTATATGTATAGATTTGCTTACAAGACAAGCCTATATGTATAGATTTGCTTACAAGACAAGCCTATATGTATAGATTTGCTTACAAGACAAGCCTATATGTATAGATTTGCTTACAAGACAAGCCTATATGTATAGATTTGCTTACAAGACAAGCCTATATGTATAGATTTGCTTACAAGACAAGCCTATATGTATAGATTTGCTTACAAGACAAGCCTATATGTATAGATTTGCTTACAAGACAAGCCTATATGTATAGATTTGCTTACAAGTCAAGCCTATATGTATAGATTTGCTTACAAGTGGACTCATGTCTGAAGTGGAATCTTGTCCGAAGCAGACTCTAATCTTGATCATGGACAAGAATGTACCATGTTAGTTCATCTTAAATTTTTAACATATTTAAAATAGAAAATGTTATATTTTATGCCGGATTTTTTAATACTTTTATTAATATCCTGAAATGTTAATTGTTTTCTAGATTCAACTATAGAATAAACCTAAAGGCTACCCAAAATTGTAAAAAAATTTTGTTTTAAACCAGCAGAAAGATCAAGTTCATGATCATTGGAGGGACTCACTGGATTCTGAGGGACCGAGTACATTTTGGAGTCAAGATTAGGCGCTCATTGAAACCATATAATTGCATTCATTACATTTGACAGTGACATATATATTTAAGTATGATTATTACACAATTCAGTGGTTCTCAACATGTGGGTCCTGACACCCTAGGGGGACATAACAAAATATCAGAAATTTGAGTGTTTTTTAAAAATATAATCTTTATCTTATATGTAACACCTTTTATTTTAAAAAACATAAATGTGGGCTGCAACAACTTTGAAAATGCTATTTAGGGGTCACTGCGATAAAAAGGTTGAGATCTGCCAGCACTAATTATTAATGTAATAAATTGTCTAGAATGTTTTAAAAAATCTTAATACTCGTTTGCATATCACATGAATTTTCATAACTGCAGAGTAATTATACAGTCTTATGCAATCTATCCCCTCCGCCTGTCTGATAAGATGGCCCTTAATGACTTGAATGACAATCTTATACTGGTCAAGGAATGCTACTCTTGTCGATTGATTGCCTCATAGGACACCTTGTAAAAGGTTGGCTTTCTTCTCCACAGCTACCTCTCTTTTATATTGTACCAGCTCTTTTTGGGTCTTTCATAGTTTTGTGTTCCATATTCTGTCTATCTTAGCACTGTCCTGAGATTTGTTCCATGTTCTATCCATCTTAGCACTGTCCTGGGATGTGTTCCATGTTCTGTCCATCTTAGCACTGTCCTGAGATTTGTTCCATGTTCTGTCCATCTTGGCACTGTCCTGGGATGTGTTCCATGTTCTGTCCATCTTAGCACTGTCCTGAGATGTGTTCCATGTTCTGTCCATCTTAGCACTGTCCTGAGATGTGTTCCATGTTCTGCCTATCTTAGAGCTGTCCTGGGATGTGTTCCATGTTCTGTCTATCTTAGAGCTGTCCTGGGATGTGTTCCATGTTCTGTCCATCTTAGCACTGTCCTGAGATGTGTTCCATGTTCTGTCCATCTTAGCACTGTCCTGAGATGTGTTCCATGTTCTGCCTATCTTAGAACTGTCCTGGGATGTGTTCCATGTTCTGTCTATCTTAGAGCTGTCCTGGGATGTGTTCCATGTTCTGTCCATCTTAGCACTGTCCTGGGATGTGTTCCATGTTCTGTCCATCTTAGCACTGTCCTGGGATGTGTTCCATGTTCTGTCCATCTTAGCATTGTCCTGGGATGTGTTCCATGTTCTGTCCATCTTAGCACTGTCCTGGGATGTGTTCCATGTTCTGTCTATCTTAGAGCTGTCCTGGGATGTGTTCCATGTTCTGTCCATCTTAGCATTGTCCTGGGATGTGTTCCATGTTCTGTCCATCTTAGCACTGTCCTGGGATGTGTTCCATGTTCTGTCCATCTTAGCACTACCTGGGATGTGTTCCATGTTCTTACTATTTTTTCCCTGTCATGTGATATACAAATATATCAAAGTCCAAGCTATCTCCGATACTTATCTGCTTTCAATTCATGCAATTTTTACCACAGTGCTTTTTGCTCTTGGTTGGCATTTTAGTTCTTCATTGCATCGTCTTTGGTCAGAATATTCTATGGGAGCTTCATGCTTAAATGGTTTCTAGCTTCCATTTTAATGTGATAGTGGTCCTCCAGCATAGAGTATAATTAAGACATTGCCACCTCTTGTGACCTCACTTCCTAGACACTTAAACTCTTTGAAGGTCTGTTGTTCAGTGATTGTGTTCTCCACTTGTGGGGGTTTTCCTCATGACCTGTCTTTTCCTGGTTTTGGTGTTAGGCTCTATATGGTCATAAAAACACATCCTATAATTATAATCTCAAATAAGATCAAAGCTTACTAAACAAACATTCCAAAAGTCAGATGTAGAATGAATTCCAAAAAGTGGATTAGAGGTTTGAGTGGACACTTGCCTTGTGTTGTACACTTGCATTGTGTTGTTGTCCACTACAAATCGAAATCTGTACACTTTTTTTTTTCTTCTTTTTAACACACCTGTTTGTAAATTTAACTTGACACTTTGGTTTTCATGAAAAAAAAGGGTTGAATGTTTTTATTCATACAAATACTATTGAAATTATTTGAAATGACAATTAGTACAAATATTTTCCATAGTTTTCTATTATTTGTTAAAGATATTTGGCCCTTCACTTAAATTGACAAGAGTGAAGAAATTTTATTGGACACTCAAATTTAATTTTCAGATGTTAAATTTGTGTACAAAAAATAGCTTATATGATATTATACATGCAGAAAAAATAGTTTATATGATATTATATGTGTAGAAAAAAAATCATTTTTAGGTTATTATATATTAAGAAAAAAATATTTTATATATGTAGAAAAAATAGTTTTTTATGATTTTAAATGTCCAAAAAAAATGAATACAATGCAAGCCCCCCTCCGTTTCTATTCAATACATTTTTATGTATGTATTTATAAGTTGAATGAAATTTAAAATGTGTATATTTTGAATTTTTTTTTTGAATCTTTTTATAACATAAATTATTATCTCAGATACATATGGCAATTAAAATTGCATGGGTGTGTACCAAGCTACCATGTTTGATTGCATGTGATTTATCCCATTTAACATGTTATGTGATTTATTCCATTAACATGTTATGTGATTTATTCCATTTCACATGTTATGTGATTTATTCCATTTAACATGTTATGTGATTTATTCCATTTAACATGTTATGTGATTTATTCCATTTAACATGTTTGATTTATTCCATTTAACATGTTATGTGATTTATTCCATTTAACATGTTATGTGATTTATTCCATTTAACATGTTATGTGATTTATTCCATTTTACATTTTATGTGATTTATTCCATTTCACATGTTATGTGATTTATTCCATTTCACATGTTATGTGATTTATTCCATTTCACATTTTATGTGATTTATTCCATTTAACATGTTATGTGATTTATTCCATTTCACATGCAGGTGTGTAACTTAGCAAAGTGTATCTGTGCACATTTTTGTTTCTTTGTATTGTATTGATTGTGGCCAGTGATGGAAAAGCAAATTTGGCAATAGCAAGTTCATATATCAATGCATCACTAGTGCATGCTCATTCTGACTTGTACATGTTCTGTGTTTATTTGATTCCCTGATTGGTCACACTGCATTTTCTTTGTGTTGTGTTCACTTTCAATTCTTCTTTTTATTTCATTATATTTTAAATGTTCCTTTATTTAGTATTTGGTAAAGTAAAAATATGTTTTTGGTTTGACAGCTTCTTTTGTTCCGTTTCAGGCAGCCAGTGGCTAGGGCACCCATGGTTTTCCAGCAGGTATTGCATTGGGCTTTGCGGTGTTCATTTGTTGTTGGGGCGGGTGCTGGGGGGGATGATGGGGTTGCTGCTTGGCAATGTGATAAATTGAATGTCTAATGAATTGTTAAATTGAAGAAAAATAAAGCTTGTTTTGAGAATGAATTTGCTTTTTTGTTGGTGTACCCACGTTGCGTTTTTTTGGGGGATGGGTTGCTTCCCTTTGTTCGGTGGGGTTGTCTCCCTTTTTTTTCTTTTTGTCTTCTGTTGCTGTCTTTCTTGATCTATGGGGGGTCTTCTTTCCCCCCATGTCGCATTTGCGTTTTTTTGGGTGAGTTGGTGTTCGGGCCAGGGTTAATGTTGAGTTTTTTTTTCCCACCTCAGACTGGCCTCCCCGACCTACCAACCCCCAGGATCATTTGGGTTATGTTTAAAAGGTAGACAATTGTAGTAGGTGTTTGAAAATTTACAACGTACCAACTCGAATCGCTAATATAAAATATAAGAAAGCATATATATGGGTTATTATATATTATATTCGTCATTTAAACTTATCTCTGGTTATTAAAATATACCCAGAGTATGTTACTGCATATGCCTTTCTAATATACATGCATATACATTTAATTAAATATACGATTGTGTTATCTTTCTTTTTCTATGCCCTTTTTATTTCCCCTGGTTTTCACATCACAAAGTTCCATTACTGTGATATCCATAAAGTCATTGATATAGAACGAAAACGTTTCATGTTATGAACTTGGTCTTGTTCACCACACCTGATACACCCCCTACCCAATAATAGTTTAAAAAATTCATTTACCGGGAAAGTATAATTTGCAAATTAGTAATAAAATGCTGTGGTTAGAAAGATCTATCATTTCAATAAAAAAAATTACGAAAGTTGCAACAGGAATTCAACTTTTTCAATTCTTGAGGTCAAATGGAGGTTTTCGCTAATTATTTACACAAAAAAATCTCTAGATGGCATGCTTGCGGTACAAGGGAGGCAATCGTGTATTAATTTTTTAAATTGTAAGATCGCAAAAGTTATTCCCCCTATCATTTTTGTTTCATATTTTTAGTTAAATTTGTCTGTGATTTATTATTTCCCTTTGACCGTAAAACAATTTACTACAAATATTCCATTTTCTCGGTTACCTCTCTTAGAACATAATTACTTTTCCAAAATAATTAGAATGATGAATTTATAGATTTTAAAGGAACACCGATTTTAATCAATGCTAAAGGGCGCAAATTTACAACAATTTTATTTAATTAAGTCCTTATAAAATTGAATTAAAAATTGTATTTAAAATATGAACAATTTATGGCAATTAAATTTTAGTTTTTGTTCTACTGCTTGATATTAGTTATTTAATAAATTAATAGTTAAAACTTTACATAACAGTAAAATTAAGGTTCAGAATCTTTTTGTAATTGTAAATCTTCTCCTTATAACATAACATTAATTTGAAAATTTATTAAAACTTTAGGGCCATTCATTAATGCACTTTTCCAAAAATTGGTTTGATATTTCTCTCCAGTGCTCAATGATAGTCAATATTAGTTGCTCAACTGTATTTACTAGTCATATTCCAAAAGTAAACAGTGAGATTATGTTGTTTGTCAAGGTTAATCTCCTTTCCCTGATCTCCAACAAGATGTTAATTTTTAAAGCTGGCCTTACCATTGTGAATGAGATTCCCACACTCCTTACTGCATTAGAAAATTTTACATTAATGCAAAAGGTCACTAAAAACTAGTTTATTATTAAGTGGATTAAGTCTGACAATAAAAATGTATTCCCACTGACTTAAAACTTCATAAAATATTCGAGGAGAACCCCTGCTCAATAGGATCTTTGCATATATCGATCTATCTATCTACATATATATAATATATAAGTATAAGTAGCTTAAAAGCGTGTGAATAATTAACCATCCAAATGTTCCTTTTTAATTTTTTGTTCTTCTTAATTTAGTCTTAAACACTTTACTTTGATTGATCAATAAATGCAGAATGTAAAGTTATTGAATGCACACAGCCCTAATGTAAAAAATAAAATTAGATAAATTCGTGTCAAATAAAACAGTTAAAAAAATGAATGAAAAAAGTCCAAGCCTTATTTTTTCATAAGACCGACAAAGTTTTGATGTTACAACATTCAACATACCACAAAATTTGAGAACAAAGTAAATAAAAAATAACCAAAACAAATAGATTAGTAATTTAATTATTTTATTATGTCATTCATGTCAATCATCCTAGAGAAACATTTAAAAACACTTTTATTTGTGAATGCCAATTGTTCTAATTCCCAATAACAACTAATAAAATAAAATTAAAACCTCTCTCATCTATAAATCAAAACCAGCATTGGCTCCCTATATACATTTGTTAAATTTAGGTAAATTATAAAAAGCTGTTTTACATTTTAAAATGTTAACTGAGAATTTGTTTCAACTACCCTAACATGAGAGGAGTGTTTTATCCAAATCACTTATGTTGAAATACAGACATTTCATGAAAATATGACAAAGGCAAAAATTGAAAGTGTATGTATATTTACACCATAAACAATTTATTATATAATATTATTTTGTACCACTTTATGTCTTAAAATTAACTGAAACAATATCTTGCATTTTCTTTGTACCGTAAACATTCATTAAAACAAATAGATTTGATTTTTCACAAATGCTTTTACTATGTAAAAATGAATGCCATATCAGGAGTTACTGAACCAGTTAAGTAAAATAAGAAATTTGGGTTATTCAATAAATTGTATAATATATTATTAGGCAGTTTACTTGAGATTTGTGCTCATAAAATAATAAGAAGAAAGATGAGAAAATATTCCACACAGCACAGCAACATCTAAAGTTAACTTGACATCATGTTGCAGTTTATCAGATGTTCTCAAACCTAAAAAATAGGAATAAGGCCAAAGATTAAGATACAGATATGACATGGTTTAAGATAAATATATATTAAATGTTTTTATCATGCAGGAATCAATGTTGAGCTTTTCAATAATGTTCTTAGTGTTTTTTAGGTAAATTTAAAAAAAAATTAAAAAGGTAAATAATTCTTTAAAATTTAGAGAATTAGAATTAACAATTCAAGCTAACATCAGATGGTGACGAGTCATCTCTCCCTGGGAACAGTGGTTGTTGATGGGTGATTTGTTGGATCTAGCGGTGGTTGTTGATGTGTCATCCATTATTGTGGCTGCCCATGGTTGTTAATCATGCCATCTATAGTTGAATCTAGAAATAGGAGACATTTTAAAAAATTATATTTGAAGATATAAATAAAATTTTATATAAACAGAAACAATATATGGATTAAAATTGTTAACAACTAGATAGCCCGCCAAACATTGGTGACAGAAATGCTTGAACTTCGAATCTACTAAAGTTACTTGACAAAACATGAACTTGAGTAACGCACATTTAAGAATCCCAATTTTTGTTAGACCCCTTCCTTGTTAGGAAGCAGTCAGCTTGTTAGGAAGCAGTTGGAAATGGATGCAGTCCACGAGTCACACATAATATATATAAGAGATTGTTTCTATTTAGATATATTTCTAAAAATAAAATCATTTTTTTTTAAATTTGGTATCATCAAAACTGGCCAAACAATACCCATTCTGGTCCAAATCTGCTGACCAAGCCAAAAGCTCCCTTCAGACACAGATATCTGCTGATATGTGGCATTCTATTTTCTTCTAGTAATTGATTGATTGATTGAGTGAGAATTTATATAGCCCATGTATCCATGCTACTTTAGCATGCTCACTGCGCTCTGATGTTCTTAAATCTATTTAAAGAAAAAAGTCTTAAAATGTTTTTTTTTTATCATTTTCAATTTCCCTCTAAGATGCGCCAAACTGTTCCATAATTTTGGCCCGATCACTTCAAAAGAGCGCAGTCCATATTACTTTTTTCTGTGTCCATCTACACTGGGAACTCTCACTAAGGACTGTGTTGAAGACTGCAGGTTCTTCAAGGATATGTGTTTATAAATCAGTTATTTAAGATATTCTGGTGCAGAGCCTTCTATACAGCTGTAAGCCAGGGACAGAATTTTGTGGTCAATGTGCTCACTCACAGAAAGCCAATGGAGATCTCTTAACAGGAAAAACTGTTAGAAGAAAAATAATAAATAAACAAATAACAATTATAAATATGTTTTGATATTCCAAGAGTCAAATGGATAATTTTTCAACACTTTTTAATTGTAGCATTAACATATAAATACTTGATAGTCCTTATACTAAGTTATATTGACTAAATGTAAGTAATATATCAAATAATAGTACACTTAACAAATCAAAACCTGGCTTGCTTCAATGGTTAGTTGGTTAACTTGAAAACATCTAGACAAGGCTCCACTTCAAGACTCATATGCTGTGTTCACATCTTAACAACAATTTCAAATGCCTTCAGGAAGAAACTGTATTCCTGTAGAGACCACCCAAAAATAATACATATATTTACAAAAATAAAGTTGAAAGAAGATAAAGACTTTTAAAGTGCACAGTGTTTTTTCAAACCATAGAATTTTCTTAATTGCTTTTATTGTGCTACAATACATCTTGCAGTTAAATAAAGACACCAGAGGAATATTTTTTGTGCAATGAAGAAAATGTTATTTTTTTACTGATTTTCTTAGTCTTACAATACAAAGTAAATAGGTTGGTCTTGCATTAATTTGTACTAGATGGCTTGAAATGTACAAGTTACAAGAGTTTATTTATTTATTATAAAATAGTTGGACTATATGGTCATAGATTCCAGGGGTGAAACTAAGATAGGGGCCAAAAGTAGATGCCATATGTTCCAAAAGGAAATGGTTTTAGTTTAAGAAGTTGGGGGGTGGGGGCGTTGAACAGTTGGAGTCATTATGCCTAATTTGAACAGCTGGAGTCATTATGCCCAATTTGAGCAGCCGGAGTCGTTATGCCTAATTTTGGTGCTCATACCATCAGTAATAGATGCAATTTTCCCCTAAACCAAATGCCTGCACCCCCACCCCCTTACACACATACACCTAGAAGTAGAAGGTACAAATCTGAAAGATACAGTGTGCCACAGTGCCCACAGATCTGATTTTATCATTAGTATTTCATATACATTGTTAAATGAATTATTATAGCACCAACAAGGTTACCAGTATCAGCATCTCCACTGATAGAGTAAATATGTGGTGGGGAACAAACACTTTTAATAATAAAACTAAAAGTAAAAGTGAACTACGCAATCTTTGAGTTTGTTCCCTAGGACTTACACTTGGAACTAGACTCAGACTGTGCAGCCGAGGCACGGCGAGAGTGCCAAGTTTAACTACTAAGCCGTAAAGTGTAAAGTGGGAAAAGAGTAAAGGGTAAAAAGGCAACGGATAACTCTACTCTAAGTCATGGGACAATCACCAAAATCAAACGTCAAACAATTAAAATTACATGTAAATATAGGCCTACTCTACTGTAGGCCAAACCTACAATAAAAAGATGATGTTTGTTAACATTATTAATCAGATTGTCTAGAGGGACCATCATGAACTTCCGAAATGATTCGATCACAAAATCAGCAACTAGGCATATTAGATATTAATTAATCACAGCAGACGTAAACATTTAAAGTAACTTCCCCTGAGCAATTAAAATATAATAAATTCGCATTTTTAATTACCATTTTTGAAACTGGAATTGTAAAACGAATTTGTCTTATGTCACTATTGAGAATGGCATCTATGCGCGCAGAGGCGTAGCGTAGGGGGGGGCAGGGGTACAGATGTACCCGGGCGCCAGCTAGTTAGGGGCGCCAAAATGTGCTTTGGTATCATTTTATTGATGAAAATAGTGAGTTTGAGAGTTGAAACAGGAAAAGGGGGCGCTTTAAAATGAATCTTGTCCCCGGGCGCCAAACACTCTAGCTACGCCACTGTATGCGCGGTGAGCAGCAAAAGTCACAGGACATGAGAAAAGTCAAGGGGAAAAAGTCATAGAAAAAAAAGGTACAGAAAATTGGTTTCCATTATTTTATCTTAAATCTTTATAAATGTTTATAACATACTAAATATCAGTATGGACATGGAAGTAAGAGACGACTCATTCGGATCGTGGTTTGATTCTCGCTTGGGATTAAATATGTGTTTTATTTGTGTTACGTATACATATTATAATCACTCATTTAATTTTATGTATTAATCATAATTAGAAACAAATTAAACACGAAGCCAATAAACATGAATATTACAGATTGAATAACAATAGATGATAGTAGGACATTGCGCAGAGATTAAGCTCTCGCAAAAAGGATTAAGACTTGAGTCTGGCTTGTCCTAATCTTATTTCCTGATGTGTGTGTGTGATTTAAAAGAATCTGCCTCTGATCTTCCAGACACATCTCACACAGGAAAGGGATAAAATGAGAGTCAAGGGGGCATTGCAGTGTGGTACTTGCTCAGTACCTGATAGATACGCCCATGGCTCATCGTGCTGAATCCTATGTCATCTGGCGCAGTCTCTCAGTAATAGTTGATAATTACCGGTATTTCCCTCCGCATAAATTTGAGCGATATCTCAAATGTTTTCAGGGGCGTAGGGCTTCGGTCGCTCCCACCCTAGAGACATTCGAATCATATAGTAGATATGCGCAGTACCCTCCTAGGTACTGCTTCTAGGCAACCTCTCTTTTTATCACTTCCCGGCTGCGGTGTGAATTAGTCATGCCGCAGAAAACCACGTAAACCCTATTAGAGGGCGTCTGTTAACACCTACAAGTCCCCCCGGGGTGGGAAAGGGGGGGGGGCTTTAGAGACGTAAATTGTATCCACCCCAGCCCAAGGAAGTCCGGCCCGGTTGCTGTGTAAGCATCACCCCGGCTGGCCAGGCGTCCCTTCTCTGATGCGGCCTCACTCGCATAGTCAATCGAGTGGAAGGGTGGGTGGGGCCATCTCAGGGGCGGGGAGCCCTCGGCATGCCACTTCGCGGCCTGACTGGAAAAAAGAAAACCACTGGGGGAGTGATTGAATGCCAGTTGGGGGCGGTGGAGGTGTGCTGGGGAAGACCTTATGAGCCTTGGCTCGATGGTCTGCTGATTTTCTTAAGTAAGTAAGTAAGTAGATATGCGCATATTATTTAATAGACGAAAATGCATAAGGTTAACAAAAGGGTAGACCCAACGGTCTCACTACACACCCCACTGGTCTCACTACACAACCCCAATGGTCTCACTACACACTCCCATTGGTCTCACTACACGGCCCCAATCGTCTCACTGTACACCCCCAATGGTCTCACTGTACACCCCCAATGATCTCACTACACATCCCCAACGGTCTCACTACACATCCCCAATGGTCTCACTACACATCCTCAATGGTCTCACTACACTCCAAAGGTCTCACTACACCCCCACAACGGTCTCACTACACCCACACAACGGTCTCACTACACCCACACAACGGTCTCACTACACCACCACAACGGTCTCACTACACCCACACACCGGTCTCACTACACCCACACAACGGTCTCACTACACCCACACAACGGTCTCACTACACCCACACAACGGTCTCACTACACCCACACAGCGGTCTCACTACACCCCCTCTACTTTTAGTACTAACTTCAAACTCTCACTGCACGATTGTCAGCTGCCAATTTGTTAGGGTGTATTTGACTTAATTATATATTAATTATTTTGTTGTATTCTCACATCAATTCCATTTTTTGGTACTACCTTTATAAAAAGTTTTTTTCATAAATTGTCAATTTGAAAAAAAATCCATTTATCGTTTTCTTGGTTTGGGGGGGGGGGGGGGGGTTGGGGATAGGAGTAAATCAAAGAGTCTCACCAAACGTTCCTTATATAGTAATTTAAATGAAGAAAATTATAATAGAAATTACAAAACAATTTTAAGCTTTTAAACTTACTGCATTTAGAAAAAACGTACTTTTAATCTTCCATTCTCTAACTATGTACTAAATGTTAAAGGAAAATTAATGATTACATTGTAAAACAGAAGAATTTAACGACGTTTATTAACGAGATCCCTAATAATAATTAAAAGCCTCCGAGGGGGGGGCATTCCTCCCTGACATCGTCAGTTACGCCTCTGAGGAATTAGGCCCCTTTTTTTGGGCAATACCTATAAGTCCACCCCAGTCAGTGGGCCCTGTAGATACGCCTCTGGCGAGCCTATACCTCTACTCAACAACTGTTTCCACAGGCCTGTCGCATAGGTCATGCATAAATAAACCCAATGGAAGATGCTTCCATTTCATGTGATGGCAACACTCGGATCTGAATGGACTTATTTATTAAACACATTCTGCCGGAGTAGTACAAGGTATAGGGACGTAATAGTGCTGTAAATAAAGTTGTAGCATGTACTAGGCAGTACGACAGTGCTGGTGTGGTCAGAGTAGGAGTATAATGTGCTGTAGGGAGAGAGTATGAAAGTCATGTACCTATACGAACAGAGTCGGTGTATAATGGACTAGCAGGGACAGAGTAGGTGTATAATTGACCAGTGGGGACAGAGTAGGTGTATAATTGACCAGTGTGGATATAGAGTATGTGTATAATTGACCAGCAGCGACAGAGTGGTGTTTAGTTGAACAGTTGGGACAGAGTAGGTGTATAATTGACCAGTTGGGACAGAGTAGGTGTATAATTGACCAGTTGGGACAGAGTAGGTGTATAATTGACCAGCAGAGACAGAGTAGGTGTATAATTGACCAGTGGGGACAGAATAGGTGTCTAATTGACCAGCGGGGACAGAGTAGGTGTATAATGGACCAGCGGGGATAGAATAGGTGTATAATGGACCGGCGGGGACAGAGTAGGTGTATAATGGACCAGCGGGGACAGAGTAGGTGTATAATGGACCAGCGGGGACAGAGTAGCTGTATAATGGACCTGCGGGGACAGAGTAGGTGTATAATGGACCAGCGGGGACAGAGTATTTTTATTGTGAAATGCAGAGTAGGACTATACTTTACAGGAGGGACATAGTAGTACTATAACCTGTTGGGACACAGTAGTACTATAACATGTAGGTGACACAGTAGTACTATAACCTGTTGAGACACAGTAGTACTATAACCTGTTGGGACACAGTAGTACTATAACCTGTTGGGACACAGTAGTACTATAACCTGTTGGAAGACAGTAGTACTATAAGCGTAGGGACACAGTAGTGCTATAACCTGTTGGGACACAGTAGTACTTTAACATGTTGGGACACAGTAGTTCTATAACCTGTAGGTGACACAGTAGTACTATAGCCTGTAGGCGACACTAGTACTATAACCTGTTGAGACACAGTAGTATTATAACCCGTTGGGACACGGTAGTAATATAATCTGTTGGGACACAGTAGTACTATATATAATCTGTTGGGACACAGTAGCAGCTATTCGAATAATTATAAGTTTTAAAGATATCCTGTTCACTGCACATGCTCTAAAAATGCAGGCTAATGGTGCTTATAGTGAAATACTTTTAGCTTGAACTGCGTCCTTTCTTAATTCCAGCAACCAAAGACATTAGATGTACACTACATTCATAGAAGATCTACTTAGTTCTTAGTTAAATTACTTGACATTCGTTTCCCTTTAACCTGCGTATTTAAAATGCTTATAAATTACTTAAACAACCCGGCCTTGCACATTACCGTACACATCAGCTCTAAACAAAAACAATTCTTTTAGATTTCGTCCTCATGGCTCTAAAACTCACTACTTCGTCTTCATGGCTCTAAAACGCACTACTTCGTCATTTCATGGCTCTAAAACTCACTACTTCGTCTTCATGGCTCTAAAACTCACTACTTCGTCTTCATGGCTCTAAAACTCACTACTTCGTCTTCAGGGCTCTAAAACTCACTACTTCGTCTTCATGGCTCTAAAACTCACCACTTCATCCTCATGGCTCTAAAACTCACTACTTCGTCCTCATGGCTCTAAAACTCACTACTTCTTCTTCATGACTCTAAAACTCACTACTTCGTCTTCATGGCTCTAAAACTCACCACCTCATCCTCATGGCTCTAAAACTCACTACTTCGTCCTCATGGCTCTAAAACTCACTACTTCGTCCTCATGGCTCTAAAACTCACTACTTCTTCTTCATGACTCTAAAACTCACTACTTCGTCCTCATGGCTCTAAAACTCACTACTTCGTCTTCATGGCTCTAAAACTCACCACCTCATCCTCATGGCTCTAAAACTCACCACTTCATCCTCATGGCTCTAAAACTCACTACTTCGTCCTCATGGCTCTAAAACTCACTACTTCGTCTTCATGGCTCTAAAACTCACTACTTCGTCTTCATGCCAGACATGTGAGGTTCGTTTCTCGTCAAAGTGAGCTAAAGCTGACAATAAAACTGAAGCTCCATAAAGCTGGCTTTTGGCAAGTTGATCCAAGCTCTCTTCATCAAATGTT
The DNA here is from genome assembly GCA_964017045.1 of Omphiscola glabra. Classification (NCBI taxonomy): domain Eukaryota; kingdom Metazoa; phylum Mollusca; class Gastropoda; family Lymnaeidae; genus Omphiscola; species Omphiscola glabra. The sequence goes on from OZ024805.1 coordinate 25,433,973, forward strand.
TCTTTTACTATTGGCATTGACATCTTGTGTAAATTCTGGGAAGCGGGTTCTGAGTGTGTGTGGTCTTTGGTTTCCTTGTATTGGGCGCAATTGATATTTGTTATCGGGGCCGGCCCTACGGTTGCTGGCACCCGCGGCAAGCTTAACTTTGGTACCCTTTTAAGTATAATCTTAAAAATGTGTGTAAGGAAAAAAATGAAGATTATGTGATGAGTTTATTACACAGGTTGTTTTTTTTAAAACAAACAATGAAAAATCACATTATTTTCTTAACTCGTATTTGGACAGTATGAACAATTAGCCTAAAGTGTGCAGTATGAACAATTAGCCTACCATGGGCGGTATGAACAATTAGCCTACCATGGGCGTTATGAACAATTAGCCTACCGTATACAGTATGAACAATTAGACTACCATATGCAGTATGAACAATTAGACTACCATAGGCAGTATGAACAATTAGCCTACCATATGCAGTATGAACACTTAGCCTACCATATGCAGTATGAACACTTAGCCTACCATATGCAGTATGAACAATTAGCCTACCATATGCAGTATGAACAATTAGCCTACCATATGCAGTATGAACACTTAGCCTACCATATGCAGTATGAACAATTAGCCTACCATATGCAGTATGAACAATTAGCCTACCATATGCAGTATGAACACTTAGCCTACCATGGGCAGTATGAACACTTAGCCTAAAGTGTGCAGTATGAACACTTAGCCTACCATATGCAGTATGAACACTTAGACTACCATGTGCAGTATGAACACTTAGCCTACCATATGCAGTATGAACACTTAGCCTACCATATGCAGTATGAACAATTAGCCTACCATATGCAGTATGAACACTTAGCCTACCATGTGCAGTATGAACAATTAGCCTAAAGTGTGCAGTATGAACAATTAGCCTACCATATGCAGTATGAACACTTAGCCTACCATGTGCAGTATGAACACTTAGCCTACCATATGCAGTATGAACACTTAGCCTACCATGTGCAGTATGAACACTTAGCCTACCATGTGCAGTATGAACAATTAGCCTAAAGTGTGCAGTATGAACAATTAGCCTACCATATGCAGTATGAACACTTAGCCTACCATGTGCAGTATGAACAATTAGCCTAAAGTGTGCAGTATGAACAATTAGCCTACCATATGCAGTATGAACACTTAGCCTACCATAGGCAGTATGAACACTTAGCCTACCATGTGCAGTATGAACAATTAGCCTACCATGTGCAGTATGAACACTTAGCCTACCATATGCAGTATGAACACTTAGCCTACCATATGCAGTATGAACAATTAGCCTACCATATGAAGTATGAACAATTAGCCTACCATATGCAGTATGAACAATTAGCCTACCATATGCAGTATGAACACTTAGCCTACCATATGCAGTATGAACAATTAGCCTACCATGTGCAGTATGAACACTTAGCCTACCATATGCAGTATGAACAATTAGCCTACCATATGCAGTATGAACACTTAGCCTACCATATGCAGTATGAACACTTAGCCTACCATATGCAGTATGAACACTTAGCCTACCATGTGCAGTATGAACAATTAGCCTAAAGTGTGCAGTATGAACACTTAGCCTACCATGTGCAGTATGAACACTTAGCCTACCATGTGCAGTATGAACACTTAGCCTACCGTGTGCAGTATGAACAATTAGCCTACCATATGCAGTATGAACACTTAGCCTACCATATGCAGTATGAACACTTAGCCTGCCATATGCAGTATGAACACTTAGCCTACCGTGTGCAGTATGAACAATTAGCCTACCGTATGCAGTATGAACAATTAGCCTACCGTATGCAGTATGAACAATTAGCCTACCGTGTGCAGTATGAACAATTAGCCTACCGTATGCAGTATGAACAATTAGCCTACCATATGCAGTATGAACACTTAGCCTACCATATGCAGTATGAACACTTAGCCTACCATATGCAGTATGAACACTTAGCCTACCATATGCAGTATGAACACTTAGCCTACCATATGCAGTATGAACACTTAGCCTAACATATGCAGTATGAACACTTAGCCTACCATATGCAGTATGAACAATTAGCCTACCGTATGCAGTATGAACACTTAGCCTACCGTGTGCAGTATGAACAATTAGCCTACCGTATGCAGTATGAACACTTAGCCTACCGTGTGTAGTATGAACAATTAGCCTACCGTGTGCAGTATGAACAATTAGCCTACCGTGTGCAGTATGAACAATTAGCCTACCATGTGCAGTATGAACACTTAGCCTACCGTATGCAGTATGAACAATTAGCCTACCGTGTGCAGTATGAACAATTAGCCTACCATGTGCAGTATGAACAATTAGCCTACCGTATGCAGTATGAACAATTAGCCTACCATGTGCAGTATGAACACTTAGACTACCATTTGCAGTATGAACAATTAGCCTACCGTGGGCAGTATGAACAATTAGCCTACCGTGGGCAGTATGAACAATTAGCCTACCATGTGCAGTATGAACACTTAGACTACCATGTGCAGTATGAACACTTAGACTACCATGTGCAGTATGAACAATTAGCCTACCATGGGCAGTATGAACAATTAGCCTACCATGTGCAGTATGAACAATTAGCCTACCGTGGGCAGTATGAACACTTAGCCTACCGTGTGCAGTATGAACACTTAGCCAACCGTATGCAGTATGAACACTTAGCCTACCGTGTGCAGTATGAACAATTAGCCTACCGTATGCAGTATGAACACTTAGCCTACCGTGTGCAGTATGAACACTTAGCCTACCGTGTGCAGTATGATTACTTAGCCTACCGTGTGCAGTATGAACAATTAGCCTACCATATGCAGTATGAACAATTAGCCTACCGTGTGCAGTATGAACACTTAGCCTACCATATGCAGTATGAACACTTAGCCTACCGTGTGCAGTATGAACACTTAGCCTACCGTGTGCAGTATGAACACTTAGCCTACCGTGTGCAGTATGAACACTTAGCCTACCATATGCAGTATGAACAATTAGCCTACCATATGCAGTATGAACACTTAGCCTACCATATGCAGTATGAACAATTAGCCTACCGTATGCAGTATGAACACTTAGCCTACCGTGTGCAGTATGAACACTTAGCCTACCGTGTGCAGTATGAACACTTAGCCTACCGTGTGCAGTATGAACACTTAGCCTACCATATGCAGTATGAACAATTAGCCTACCGTGTGCAGTATGAACACTTAGCCTACCATATGCAGTATGAACACTTAGCCTACCGTGTGCAGTATGAACACTTAGCCTACCGTGTGCAGTATGAACACTTAGCCTACCGTGTGCAGTATGAACACTTAGCCTACCATATGCAGTATGAACAATTAGCCTACCATATGCAGTATGAACAATTAGCCTAAAGTGTGCAGTATGAACAATTAGCCTACCATATGCAGTATGAACAATTAGCCTACCATATGCAGTATGAACACTTAGCCTACCATAGGCAGTATGAACACTTAGCCTACCATGTGCAGTATGAACACTTAGCCTACCATGTGCAGTATGAACACTCAGCCTACCATATGCAGTATGAACACTTAGCCTACCATATGCAGTATGAACAATTAGCCTACCATATGCAGTATGAACAATTAGCCTACCATATGCAGTATGAACACTTAGCCTACCATGTGCAGTATGAACACTTAGCCTACCATATGCAGTATGAACACTTAGCCTACCATATGCAGTATGAACAATTAGCCTACCATATGCAGTATGAACAATTAGCCTACCATATGCAGTATGAACACTTAGCCTACCATGTGCAGTATGAACAATTAGCCTAAAGTGTGCAGTATGAACAATTAGCCTACCATGTGCAGTATGAACACTTAGCCTACCATGTGCAGTATGAACACTTAGCCTACCGTGTGCAGTATGAACAATTAGCCTACCATATGCAGTATGAACACTTAGCCTACCATATGCAGTATGAACACTTAGCCTACCATATGCAGTATGAACACTTAGCCTACCGTATGCAGTATGAACAATTAGCCTACCGTGTGCAGTATGAACAATTAGCCTACCGTATGCAGTATGAACAATTAGCCTACCATATGCAGTATGAACACTTAGCCTACCATATGCAGTATGAACACTTAGCCTACCATATGCAGTATGAACACGTAGCCTACCATATGCAGTATGAACACTTAGCCTACCATATGCAGTATGAACACTTAGCCTACCATATGCTGTATGAACACTTAGCCTACCATATGCAGTATGAACAATTAGCCTACCGTATGCAGTATGAACACTTAGCCTACCGTGTGCAGTATGAACAATTAGCCTACCGTATGCAGTATGAACACTTAGCCTACTGTGTGCAGTATGAACAATTAGCCTACCGTGTGCAGTATGAACAATTAGCCTACCGTGTGCAGTATGAACAATTAGCCTACCGTATGCAGTATGAACAATTAGCCTACCATGTGCAGTATGAACACTTAGACTACCATGTGCAGTATGAACAATTAGCCTACCGTGGGCAGTATGAACAATTAGCCTACCGTGGGCAGTATGAACACTTAGACTACCATGGGCAGTATGAACAATTAGCCTACCGTGGGCAGTATGAACAATTAGCCTACCATGTGCAGTATGAACACTTAAACTACCATGTGCAGTATGAACACTTAGACTACCATGGGCAGTATGAACACTTAGACTACCATGGGCAGTATGAACACTTAGCCTACCATGTGCAGTATGAACACTTAGCCTACCATGGGCAGTATGAACACTTAGCCTACCATGGGCAGTATGAACAATTAGCCTACCATGGGCAGTATGAACACTTAGCCTACCATGTGCAGTATGAACAATTAGCCTACCGTGGGCAGTATGAACACTTAGCCTACCGTGTGCAGTATGAACACTTAGCCTACCGTATGCAGTATGAACACTTAGCCTACCGTGTGCAGTATGAACAATTAGCCTACCGTATGCAGTATGAACACTTAGCCTACCGTGTGCAGTATGAACACTTAGCCTACCGTGTGCAGTATGATTACTTAGCCTACCGTGTGCAGTATGAACAATTAGCCTACCATATGCAGTATGAACAATTAGCCTACCGTGTGCAGTATGAACACTTAGCCTACCATATGCAGTATGAACACTTAGCCTACCGTGTGCAGTATGAACACTTAGCCTACCGTGTGCAGTATGAACACTTAGCCTACCGTGTGCAGTATGAACACTTAGCCTACCATATGCAGTATGAACAATTAGCCTACCATATGCAGTATGAACAATTAGCCTACCATATGCAGTATGAACACTTAGCCTACCATAGGCAGTATGAACACTTAGCCTACCATGTGCAGTATGAACACTTAGCCTACCATGTGCAGTATGAACACTTAGCCTACCATATGCAGTATGAACACTTAGCCTACCATATGCAGTATGAACAATTAGCCTACCATATGCAGTATGAACAATTAGCCTACCATATGCAGTATGAACAATTAGCCTACCATAGGCAGTATGAACAATTAGCCTACCATATGCAGTATGAACAATTAGCCTACCATATGCAGTATGAACAATTAGCCTACCATATGCAGTATGAACACTTAGCCTACCATGTGCAGTATGAACAATTAGCCTAAAGTGTGCAGTATGAACAATTAGCCTACCATATGCAGTATGAACACTTAGCCTACCATGTGCAGTATGAACAATTAGCCTAAAGTGTGCAGTATGAACAATTAGCCTACCATATGCAGTATGAACACTTAGCCTACCATGTGCAGTATGAACAATTAGCCTAAAGTGTGCAGTATGAACAATTAGCCTACCATATGCAGTATGAACAATTAGCCTACCATATGCAGTATGAACACTTAGCCTACCGTGTGCAGTATGAACAATTAGCCTACCATATGCAGTATGAACACTTAGCCTACCATGTGCAGTATGAACAATTAGCCTACCATATGCAGTATGAACACTTAGCCTACCATAGGCAGTATGAACACTCAGCCTACCATATGCAGTATGAACACTTAGCCTACCATATGCAGTATGAACAATTAGCCTACCATATGCAGTATGAACAATTAGCCTACCATATGCAGTATGAACACTTAGCCTACCATGTGCAGTATGAACACTTAGCCTACCATATGCAGTATGAACACTTAGCCTACCATATGCAGTATGAACAATTAGCCTACCATATGCAGTATGAACAATTAGCCTACCATATGCAGTATGAACACTTAGCCTACCATGTGCAGTATGAACAATTAGCCTAAAGTGTGCAGTATGAACAATTAGCCTACCATGTGCAGTATGAACACTTAGCCTACCATGTGCAGTATGAACACTTAGCCTACCGTGTGCAGTATGAACAATTAGCCTACCATATGCAGTATGAACACTTAGCCTACCATATGCAGTATGAACACTTAGCCTACCATATGCAGTATGAACACTTAGCCTACCGTATGCAGTATGAACAATTAGCCTACCGTGTGCAGTATGAACAATTAGCCTACCGTATGCAGTATGAACAATTAGCCTACCATATGCATTATGAACACTTAGCCTACCATATGCAGTATGAACACTTAGCCTACCATATGCAGTATGAACACGTAGCCTACCATATGCAGTATGAACACTTAGCCTACCATATGCAGTATGAACACTTAGCCTACCATATGCAGTATGAACACTTAGCCTACCATATGCAGTATGAACAATTAGCCTACCGTATGCAGTATGAACACTTAGCCTACCGTGTGCAATATGAACAATTAGCCTACCGTATGCAGTATGAACACTTAGCCTACTGTGTGCAGTATGAACAATTAGCCTACCGTGTGCAGTATGAACAATTAGCCTACCGTGTGCAGTATGAACAATTAGCCTACCGTATGCAGTATGAACAATTAGCCTACCATGTGCAGTATGAACACTTAGACTACCATGTGCAGTATGAACAATTAGCCTACCGTGGGCAGTATGAACAATTAGCCTACCGTGGGCAGTATGAACACTTAGACTACCATGGGCAGTATGAACAATTAGCCTACCGTGGGCAGTATGAACAATTAGCCTACCATGTGCAGTATGAACACTTAGACTACCATGTGCAGTATGAACACTTAGACTACCATGGGCAGTATGAACACTTAGACTACCATGGGCAGTATGAACACTTAGCCTACCATGTGCAGTATGAACACTTAGCCTACCATGTGCAGTATGAACAATTAGCCTAAAGTGTGCAGTATGAACAATTAGCCTACCATGTGCAGTATGAACACTTAGCCTACCATGTGCAGTATGAACACTTAGCCTACCGTGTGCAGTATGAACAATTAGCCTACCATATGCAGTATGAACACTTAGCCTACCATATGCAGTATGAACACTTAGCCTACCATATGCAGTATGAACACTTAGCCTACCGTATGCAGTATGAACAATTAGCCTACCGTGTGCAGTATGAACAATTAGCCTACCGTATGCAGTATGAACAATTAGCCTACCATATGCAGTATGAACACTTAGCCTACCATATGCAGTATGAACACTTAGCCTACCATATGCAGTATGAACACGTAGCCTACCATATGCAGTATGAACACTTAGCCTACCATATGCAGTATGAACACTTAGCCTACCATATGCAGTATGAACACTTAGCCTACCATATGCAGTATGAACAATTAGCCTACCGTATGCAGTATGAACACTTAGCCTACCGTGTGCAGTATGAACAATTAGCCTACCGTATGCAGTATGAACACTTAGCCTACTGTGTGCAGTATGAACAATTAGCCTACCGTGTGCAGTATGAACAATTAGCCTACCGTGTGCAGTATGAACAATTAGCCTACCGTATGCAGTATGAACAATTAGCCTACCATGTGCAGTATGAACACTTAGACTACCATGTGCAGTATGAACAATTAGCCTACCGTGGGCAGTATGAACAATTAGCCTACCGTGGGCAGTATGAACACTTAGACTACCATGGGCAGTATGAACAATTAGCCTACCGTGGGCAGTATGAACAATTAGCCTACCATGTGCAGTATGAACACTTAAACTACCATGTGCAGTATGAACACTTAGACTACCATGGGCAGTATGAACACTTAGACTACCATGGGCAGTATGAACACTTAGCCTACCATGTGCAGTATGAACACTTAGCCTACCATGGGCAGTATGAACACTTAGCCTACCATGGGCAGTATGAACAATTAGCCTACCATGGGCAGTATGAACACTTAGCCTACCATGTGCAGTATGAACAATTAGCCTACCGTGGGCAGTATGAACACTTAGCCTACCGTGTGCAGTATGAACACTTAGCCTACCGTATGCAGTATGAACACTTAGCCTACCGTGTGCAGTATGAACAATTAGCCTACCGTATGCAGTATGAACACTTAGCCTACCGTGTGCAGTATGAACACTTAGCCTACCGTGTGCAGTATGATTACTTAGCCTACCGTGTGCAGTATGAACAATTAGCCTACCATATGCAGTATGAACAATTAGCCTACCGTGTGCAGTATGAACACTTAGCCTACCATATGCAGTATGAACACTTAGCCTACCGTGTGCAGTATGAACACTTAGCCTACCGTGTGCAGTATGAACACTTAGCCTACCGTGTGCAGTATGAACACTTAGCCTACCATATGCAGTATGAACAATTAGCCTACCATATGCAGTATGAACAATTAGCCTACCATATGCAGTATGAACACTTAGCCTACCATAGGCAGTATGAACACTTAGCCTACCATGTGCAGTATGAACACTTAGCCTACCATGTGCAGTATGAACACTTAGCCTACCATATGCAGTATGAACACTTAGCCTACCATATGCAGTATGAACAATTAGCCTACCATATGCAGTATGAACAATTAGCCTACCATATGCAGTATGAACAATTAGCCTACCATAGGCAGTATGAACAATTAGCCTACCATATGCAGTATGAACAATTAGCCTACCATATGCAGTATGAACAATTAGCCTACCATATGCAGTATGAACACTTAGCCTACCATGTGCAGTATGAACAATTAGCCTAAAGTGTGCAGTATGAACAATTAGCCTACCATATGCAGTATGAACACTTAGCCTACCATGTGCAGTATGAACAATTAGCCTAAAGTGTGCAGTATGAACAATTAGCCTACCATATGCAGTATGAACACTTAGCCTACCATGTGCAGTATGAACAATTAGCCTAAAGTGTGCAGTATGAACAATTAGCCTACCATATGCAGTATGAACAATTAGCCTACCATATGCAGTATGAACACTTAGCCTACCGTGTGCAGTATGAACAATTAGCCTACCATATGCAGTATGAACACTTAGCCTACCGTGTGCAGTATGAACAATTAGCCTACCATATGCAGTATGAACACTTAGCCTACCATGTGCAGTATGAACAATTAGCCTACCATATGCAGTATGAACACTTAGCCTACCATAGGCAGTATGAACACTTAGCCTACCATATGCAGTATGAACACTTAGCCTACCATATGCAGTATGAACAATTAGCCTACCATATGCAGTATGAACAATTAGCCTACCATATGCAGTATGAACACTTAGCCTACCATGTGCAGTATGAACAATTAGCCTAAAGTGTGCAGTATGAACAATTAGCCTACCATGTGCAGTATGAACACTTAGCCTACCATGTGCAGTATGAACACTTAGCCTACCGTGTGCAGTATGAACAATTAGCCTACCATATGCAGTATGAACACTTAGCCTACCATATGCAGTATGAACACTTAGCCTACCATATGCAGTATGAACACTTAGCCTACCGTATGCAGTATGAACAATTAGCCTACCGTGTGCAGTATGAACAATTAGCCTACCGTATGCAGTATGAACAATTAGCCTACCATATGCAGTATGAACACTTAGCCTACCATATGCAGTATGAACACTTAGCCTACCATATGCAGTATGAACACGTAGCCTACCATATGCAGTATGAACACTTAGCCTACCATATGCAGTATGAACACTTAGCCTACCATATGCAGTATGAACACTTAGCCTACCATATGCAGTATGAACAATTAGCCTACCGTATGCAGTATGAACACTTAGCCTACCGTGTGCAGTATGAACAATTAGCCTACCGTATGCAGTATGAACACTTAGCCTACTGTGTGCAGTATGAACAATTAGCCTACCGTGTGCAGTATGAACAATTAGCCTACCGTGTGCAGTATGAACAATTAGCCTACCGTATGCAGTATGAACAATTAGCCTACCATGTGCAGTATGAACACTTAGACTACCATGTGCAGTATGAACAATTAGCCTACCGTGGGCAGTATGAACAATTAGCCTACCGTGGGCAGTATGAACACTTAGACTACCATGGGCAGTATGAACAATTAGCCTACCGTGGGCAGTATGAACAATTAGCCTACCATGTGCAGTATGAACACTTAGACTACCATGTGCAGTATGAACACTTAGACTACCATGGGCAGTATGAACACTTAGACTACCATGGGCAGTATGAACACTTAGCCTACCATGTGCAGTATGAACACTTAGCCTACCATGGGCAGTATGAACACTTAGCCTACCATGGGCAGTATGAACAATTAGCCTACCATGGGCAGTATGAACACTTAGCCTACCATGTGCAGTATGAACAATTAGCCTACCGTGGGCAGTATGAACACTTAGCCTACCGTGTGCAGTATGAACACTTAGCCTACCGTATGCAGTATGAACACTTAGCCTACCGTGTGCAGTATGAACAATTAGCCTACCGTATGCAGTATAAACACTTAGCCTACCGTGTGCAGTATGAACACTTAGCCTACCGTGTGCAGTATGATTACTTAGCCTACCGTGTGCAGTATGAACAATTAGCCTACCATATGCAGTATGAACAATTAGCCTACCGTGTGCAGTATGAACACTTAGCCTACCATATGCAGTATGAACACTTAGCCTACCGTGTGCAGTATGAACACTTAGCCTACCGTGTGCAGTATGAACACTTAGCCTACCGTGTGCAGTATGAACACTTAGCCTACCATATGCAGTATGAACAATTAGCCTACCATATGCAGTATGAACAATTAGCCTACCATATGCAGTATGAACACTTAGCCTACCATAGGCAGTATGAACACTTAGCCTACCATGTGCAGTATGAACACTTAGCCTACCATGTGCAGTATGAACACTTAGCCTACCATATGCAGTATGAACACTTAGCCTACCATATGCAGTATGAACAATTAGCCTACCATATGCAGTATGAACAATTAGCCTACCATATGCAGTATGAACAATTAGCCTACCATAGGCAGTATGAACAATTAGCCTACCATATGCAGTATGAACAATTAGCCTACCATATGCAGTATGAACAATTAGCCTACCATATGCAGTATGAACACTTAGCCTACCATGTGCAGTATGAACAATTAGCCTAAAGTGTGCAGTATGAACAATTAGCCTACCATATGCAGTATGAACACTTAGCCTACCATGTGCAGTATGAACAATTAGCCTAAAGTGTGCAGTATGAACAATTAGCCTACCATATGCAGTATGAACACTTAGCCTACCATGTGCAGTATGAACAATTAGCCTAAAGTGTGCAGTATGAACAATTAGCCTACCATATGCAGTATGAACAATTAGCCTACCATATGCAGTATGAACACTTAGCCTACCGTGTGCAGTATGAACAATTAGCCTACCATATGCAGTATGAACACTTAGCCTACCATGTGCAGTATGAACACTTAGCCTACCGTGTGCAGTATGAACAATTAGCCTACCATATGCAGTATGAACACTTAGCCTACCATATGCAGTATGAACACTTAGCCTACCATATGCAGTATGAACACTTAGCCTACCATATGCAGTATGAACACTTAGCCTACCATATGCAGTATGAACACTTAGCCTACCATATGCAGTATGAACACTTAGCCTACCATATGCAGTATGAACACTTAGACTACCATGGGCAGTATGAACACTTAGCCTACCATGTGCAGTATGAACAATTAGCCTACCGTATGCAGTTTGAACACTTAGCCTACCGTGTGCAGTATGAACACTTAGCCTACCATATGCAGTATGAACACTTAGCCTACCGTGTGCAGTATGAACAATTAGCCTACCATATGCAGTATGAACAATTAGCCTACCATGGGCAGTATGAACAATTAGCCTACCATGTGCAGTATGAACAATTAGCCTACCATATGCAGTATGAACACTTAGCCTACCGTGTGCAGTATGAACAATTAGCCTACCGTGTGCAGTATGAACAATTAGCCTACCGTGTGCAGTATGAACAATTAGCCTACCGTGTGCAGTATGAATAATTAGCCTACCGGTGACATTTTTTTTTTCCCTAGACTTCAGATAAGCAAATCTTTTTCTTGCACTTTCTATTTTTCTTCCATATCATCGAAATGCAATTATTGTTCCTATTTTGGAATACATATTACAGGTTACACCTATAACACATATTCCATCCATCCATCCATCCCTGTGGCGCTACAGCCCATGTAGGGCTTTGGCCTGCCTCACAACTTCCTTCAATCCATCCGTGGCGCTACAGCCCATGAAGGGCTTTGGCCTGCCTCACAACTTTTGTCAATCCATCCTCGTGGCGCTACAGCCCATGTAGGGCTTTGGCCGGCCTCACAACTTCCTTCAATCCATCCGTGGCGCTACAGCCCATGTAGGGCTTTGGCCTGCCTCTCTACTTCCTTCAATCCATCCTCGTGGCGCTACAGCCCATGTAGGGATTTGGCCTGCCTCTCTACTTCCTTCAATCCATCCTCGTGGCGCTACAGCCCATGTAGGGCTTTGGCCGGCCTCACAACTTCCTTCAATCCATCCGTGGCGCTACAGCCCATGTAGGGCTTTGGCCGGCCTCACAACTTCCTTCAATCCATCCGTGGCGCTACAGCCCATGTAGGGCTTTGGCCTGCCTCACAACTTCCTTCAATCCATCCTCGTGGCGCTACAGCCCATGAAGGGCTTTGGCCTGCCTCACAACTTTTGTCAATCCATCCTCGTGGCGCTACAGCCCATGTAGGGCTTTGGCCGGCCTCACAACTTCCTTCAATCCATCCGTGGCGCTACCGCCCATGTAGGGCTTTGGCCTGCCTCACCACTTCCTTCCACTCAGACTTAACTAATGCTTTTCTTTTCCATGCTTGAATACCCTGTTGTTGAAGATCTGTTTCCACATCTTCCATCCATCTAAGCCCAGGTCTGCCCGTGAGCCGTTGTCCCATTGGGTTTTGGTGATGAGCCCTCTTCACTCCTCTGTCATTTGGCATTCTCTCTAGGTGTCCTGCCCAGCGTAGCCTACCCCCTTTTTTTTTATTTCTGCTACTATCGTGGGATCCTGATATAGACTGTACAATCCATGGATGGTTCGTGTTCTCCATCCATTGTCATCCTTTGTTGGTCCATCTATTTCCTAAGTACATTTCTCTCCCAAGTGTTTTTTATGTTTTCTGCTGTTTTTGTTAGGGTCAAAAGTTTCAACAGGTCTAATTACAGTTTTATAGTTTTATATATATTATAATACACATTATGGGAAACAAATTACACCTTTCAGTTCATAACTAAAAGTAAAACTTTAAGCTAAACGAATCAAATCACATTTCCTGAAACAAAACGGCTCGCTGTTTATTTGAAACACAATTTAAAACTGTTAAATTAACAAACAACATTCTCTATTGTTAATATATCACGTTGTTGTCCATTAGAAACGGTCGCTATGGAGATCACAAGCGTGGGTGTGACGGAATCAAACCAGCTGGTCACAAGTGTGGCTGTGACGAAATCAAACCAGCTGGAACTTCCTTGGTCCTTAACGCCGTGTAAGGCGTGCTTTCTCGGGGACGACGTCATTCGTCTTGGAGTGGAGTACAAGTAAGTAGTAGTTTCCCATTGAACCCCCCCCCCCCCCGGCCATCCGGATATATCATAGATAAAATATGACTGCCGTAATACTGTAGCCACGCCACTGATTTCTATGGAGCAAAAAATATGGCGAGACGTCGGCTGCGTCTTCACCCATGACACTGGTCAAAATCCCGACTCAAAGATTTTTGCATTATTGCCACGTGGTTTGCTTATTACAATTTACATATTGATCCAGTAGGGCTGAAGTAGCCCCCCCCCCAACCCCCCACTTTTTTGTTTTGTTTTTATTTTGGTTTGACATTTGTAACAACTGTTGTCCTTATAATCAGTAAACATATTCCGACTTCAAGGCCGATGTCAGGTAAACTGGACAGCCACGTGACCAGCACCAGGGGGAAATGTCAGCCAGGTAAGATTGAAAACAGCACCGCTTTAATTGGAACACGTGGTCGTATATGCAGATATCTCAGCCCCTGCCCCATTAGCTAAATGCGATCGCGCAGGTGGGTTTGGTACACAGGCAGTGGCTTAGCTGGGGGTTTTGTGCTACCCGGGGCGCGTTAAGATTTTTGACGCCTCCCCTGGGAGAAAGATAGCTGCAGGTGGCCGAAAATGTCGCGACGCTATATATATATATATAAAGAAAAAAAGTGCCTCCAGGTGCGGAGCGCCCCCTCCGTCCCCACCCTTCATACGCCAATGTATTCATGTATCTCCAACATCCACTCCTTATGACCTTAAACAAGTAACACTTGAAAATGTTTTATTGAAGAGTTTGCCAGACAAAGTTCATACTTTTTAATTTGCCCGTGAACGCTATGATGGATAAGGGCATCCGAGGCACATGCACCTGAACACCCAAACTCAACACCCTTACAAAGTACACGTGCTCCCCGGAGACACCCTGGCGTAATATGGTAAGCCACCTAATCGCTCAGGGGGTCACAGCTGGCAACAGAGGCGTAGCCAGAGTGTTTGGCGCCCGGGGACAAGATTCGTGTGCAGGGACAAATTTCATTTTAAATCGCCCCCCCCCTTTTTTTTTTAAACCCCCAATAAAATCAATAAAATAATATCAAAGCACATTTTGTCGATCTTGCTAGCTGGGGCCCGGGGACAACTGTACCCCCTGCCCCCCCTTCCCTACGCCTCTGTCTGGCGCATACACTCAAAGGAGGAACACACAGAAATGCACTTGTTACATTCATTTGTGTTGCAGTGATGATGGTTAAGCCACGCCCGCCACGGTGACAGCTGGCTGCACACATTTCAATAGACATTAATCGATGGAAACGAACAAAGAAACACCACATCATCCCCCCCCCCCCCACAACCCCCACCCCACAAAAAAAACAAAAAAAACAACAACTGAATTTCAACAAATTACTTATGACGTCACTCTGTGATGTGTAAGTAGCATTACTATTTTTGGGGAAGGGGGGAGGTAGAGTCATAGAATGGGTGCCACCAGATAAGTTGCCACCAGAGTAGTTTGCCACCAGAGAAGTTGCCACCAGAAACGTTGCCACCAGAGACGTTGCCACCAGAGCAGGTTGCAAACTTGAAAGTGTCTTTGATTGGGGGGTGGGGAGGAGGTGAGGGGGCAGCGCCCACTTGTAGAGATGACTGCAAGACGGACTTGATGTTGCACCTAGGGCACATTCACCGTTATCAACAATGCAATGCACTTAAGGGCATATCTTATTACACCAACAATGCAATAAATCGCAGATAACATCTTATTACATCAACAACGCAATGCAATTAAGGGCACATCTTATTACACAAACAAGGCAATGCACCTCAGATGACATCTTATTACACCAACAAGGCAATGCACCTCAGATGACATCTTATTACACCAACAAGGCAATTACCTCAGATGACATCTTATTACACCAACAACGCAATGCACCGCAGATGACATCTTATTACATCAACAACGCAATGTACTTAAGGGCACATCTTATAACACCAACAGGCAATGCACCTCAGATGACATCTTATTACACCAACAAGGCAATGCACCTCAGATGACACCTTATTACATCAACAAGGCAATGCACGGCAGATAACATCTTATTACATGAACAACGCAATGCACTTAAGGGCATATCTTATTACACCAACAACGCAATGCACTTAAGGGCATATCTTATTACACCAACAAGGCAATGCACCTCAGAAGACATCTTATTACACCAACAAGGCAATGTACCTCAGATGACATCTTATTACATCAACAAGGCAATGCACCGCAGATAACATCTTATTACATCAACAAGGCAATGCAACGCAGATCACATCTTATTACATCAACAACGCAATGCACTTAAGGTCACATCTTATTAGACCAACAAGGCAATGCACCTCAGATGTCATCTTATTACACCAACAAGGCAATGCACCTCAGATGACATCTTATTACACCAACAAGGCAATGCACCTCAGATGTCATCTTATTACACCAACAAGGCAATGACCTCAGATGACATCTTATTACACCAACAAGGCAATGCACCTCAGATGATATCTTATTACATCAACAAGGCAATGCAACGCAGATCACATCTTATTACATCAACAACGCAATGCACTTAAGGGCACATCTCATTACACCAACAAGGCAATGCACCTCTTTGACATCTTATTACATCAACAAGGCAATGCACCTCAGATGATATCTTATTTCACCAACAAGGCAATGCAACTCAGATCACATCTTATTACATCAAAAAGGCAATGCCCCGCAGATCACATCTTATGTCGTGCACCTTCCCCGCCCCTTATAATTGCATAATATTGTCGTAATTAGCACCACAACCCTTGTTGATTACCCGACTTGGCAGAACCAGGTGCGTGCTCCATTTAAGCAAAAATGCTCTATACCTGTACGTGCTCATGATTAAAGATATATTCATTCTTACCTGAGGTTTACTTCTTTCAAAATGTTCGCATGTGTGTGCTGGTGAATGTCCGGGCCAATAAAGCTAATCTATACAGTCGGACAAATAGAACGCGAATGTCGGAAACTAATGCTCAGAAAAGCTATTCAGAATGTAATATTTTATATATATATTTTTTTACCAGCGATTTTGGATTTTTTTTTTTTAAATCACCCCAAGCATCCAAGACTAAATATTTGACCACACAAAGACCACATTATGTGCCACACCTACACCACTTAGTCGCAAAATCTGACCATC
Organism: Omphiscola glabra; assembly: GCA_964017045.1. Classification (NCBI taxonomy): domain Eukaryota; kingdom Metazoa; phylum Mollusca; class Gastropoda; family Lymnaeidae; genus Omphiscola; species Omphiscola glabra. Next base: position 25,451,217 of record OZ024805.1, read on the forward strand.
TCACACTCCACAGGCCTGGTGTCTTTGTAAATACATTTGGATGATTTAAAAAAATAATTTTTTGCACAATTGCCCCAGATTGCCAGATTGGTCTACACGGGACTTTTATTTAGTCTTTCACAATTACCTAGGTTGATCTTTGCCTTAACAGCTATGTAAATGTTTGTAGGGAAATGGTTTCTCGTGGCAGGACTTCCGTTTAATGGAGAGCGTTACTACACAAAAGTGGAACAGTGTTTGGAAAATAGTTCCCAACTTTTTATAAGTACTGGAAAAGTTAAAGTTAGTTTTAAATTAATTAAAATGATTGTAAATGTAGGTAAAATATCCGCTTAGTTGTATACTGACCACAAGGCAGGGATGGCCAACGTTAACGGCTTCACGGGCCACTTTGATCGCGAGTCAACAGAATAGATAGAATACAAATCAACTAAACGACGTACACGATGTCTTCATTTATCATAATGCACACACTTCTCAGATGACAGAACATCTACTTGCCTCACACGTTTTATAGATTTAATTCAAAATATAGATCGTAACACTATTCTCCAGAAAATGTTGGATTAATTCAAAATGCGATGATGCATTTTGGCGCATACCTGAATTTGGTATTCCACCCTTCTACACATAACCAGAGACTAACAGAAGAAATGATCGTTGAAATGTATGTTCCCTCTAACGGTTTAAATACATGCTTTAATTTTGAGTACTTACTAAATATTAATATTGTTTTATAATCTTTTCTTTTTTTTTAAGATTTCAAATTACTGATTTGAGTCTAATTTTGTAATAAAAATCTGTCCAAAAGATGGCTTGGTACACCAAAATGACGCATATCATCTCTAAAAATGCTGTATATATATTTATGTATATATCAAATGTGCATTTTTGCCAAGAATGAAAATAATCGCTAATTCAATGAAGAAATAATTGCGAGCCACAATATTTAACGTTATGTGCCGCGAGTTTGCCCCCCCCCCCCTTTATGGTGAGGATTACATCTAAACCACTGATCCATTGGTTCGTTTGTTGTCTTTTCATATTTATATATCTCTCAGGGGTCCAGCCGCGGTGAGTGCCACACGGGGCTGGACGAGATTTTTGTCGCCCTCTTCCACAAAAAAACAACAACTTTGCAGTTGGACGAAAATGCCGGCCTTCCACATAAAGAAGGAGAGTGCCGCCTGAGGGGGGGGGGGACCGTCCCAATTCCGCACCCACTTTCTACGCAACTGATATATCATCTCAATTATTCAATTTTATTGCCGCTGTTTTTTTTAAATCCAAGTAAGCAAATGATCTAAAGCGTAAGCTCTTCTGAACTGAAAGCGTTCCACAAACACTACGATGGGTTTTTGTTTTCTTCTATCCTAGACACGCCAACCGAAAGCATGATGCCGCGTCCTGCATTGTTCACATTCGCGCATGAACCTCGTAGCTGGAACTTGTTTGTTCTTTCTTGCTTCAGAATAAACTCGACCATTTTGAGAACTAACAAAGTTTGTCTTTCCGTCTGTAAAACCAAATGCCTCGTACACTTCTCTCGTCTTTAAACCTAACATCATGTTACTGTTGTCTTCGCCGCTCGCGACGTTTTAATTTGCAGTTTTCGTTTCATCGCGTGCCCTACTACGCGCGTGCACGTTTTGAAGTCGCAGATCTCGCTCTGAGGACACGTTGCACTGTTCTTCGTGATCTGCCAGTTTCTCTTTCGATTTCCCGTGGACTCTTGTGATTCCGAGGCTCATCCCCCTGGCTGCCAATCAGCTCACTCACAAAGCCTTTGCTTGTTCTGGAGGATCTCAGGCGCAGCGCTTCCTTGTTTTCATGTTATCGTACCACCGGCATCATTCTTTTTACAAAGTCGATTGATTCTTGTTTTACTCCATGCTCTTATCTGGAAACTCAAGTCATCATTCGCCCAGCTCCCCCATTGTTTTTCTATTCGCAAACTGTAAATGAGATTACGATCGTCTGCTGTTACTTTTGTCATGTTATGAAAACAGTGAACAATGAAAAACTAATCAGAATAAAAAAGAGGGTGACCGGAAGTTAAGAAAGTAATGACGTCATACGTTGTGTAACTAGTAAGAATACGTGTACAGTTTAAACTGCGCCGAAAATATTTTTTGATATAAATTTCCCTAGATACTAGCGGTCCTTAATTAATTTTTTTTTCGTCTCTCTGATACCTTGAGATAAACATAACATTTTTAGCCAGGAAGTATATCCAATATTTTTTAATGGCTCCATCTTGATCAAAACATTATATACAGATCCATTAGTCCACAGAAGGTGTTTTCGATAAATCTTTAACGTTCCGGGGCTAAGTAACAAGTCAATGTGGCTCAATTGAACTTTCGTTCCCAAACTTGGAGCTGTCCCAGTTATTTGTTTCAGTGTACTGCTTGGAAATTTGAAAATCCCTTCCTTTATTTCCAAAGACAATTTTCATCGAAACATCCTGGAGTGTTTCCGATCAATAGTTCAAGTTGGTGTCCATAGTCAATGAGAATAATCAACTGATACCCCTTCCTCATCGTCGTACTTTCATATCAACTAAGGGATACACTTATATAAGTCTTGAAATGAAATTGAAGGAATGATGTTATCTGGGTTGGATAAAAAATGAATATTCTAAACCTTCCTAATGCCGTGACCCCCTTACTACAGTTCCTGATGTTGCGACGACCCCCAACCACAAAATTATTTTCTTGTTGCTGCTTCATAACTGTAGAGTACATGTGTTTTCCGATAGTCTTAGGCGACTCCTGGGAAGGGTGGTTCGACCCCCAAAGGGGTCGCGACCCACAGGTTGAGAACCGCTGAGGTACCGTTTATATAAAAAAATAATAAGATGAATGGACTACGATGAGTCACTTCCTTGTTTTGTCACGTGATACGTACCAGCCATTGGTAGGCTTTCTGCTACACATAACAACAGATAACAGCTGATCAGCCATTGCCATTATCATTAATTTTAAAGCACAATGTTTGTCTCCATCAGCGCTTCCCCGGTGTTGATTAAAAATTTTACTTTTCAAAATATTATTGAATACACGCGTTTCTTTAAATGACATTCATAAAATGTGACAATAATTAGAATTCAGTTATGATTAAAGGAAGAAAGTTGTTTGAAGAAAAATGTGTGAGCGACTAGTGTGTTGCAGACAGCCTACCGGAAGTCTTACTCGTACTTAAGCTTATCACGTGACAAAACAATCGACTCATCGTAGTCCATTCATTCGATTGAAAAGAAAATACTCACGACATAGAATAAATTAAAACTAGGAGATTAATTTTGTTCTCGAAACATTACACATTCTAAACAGATACTCTGTATCTACTTTTAAAAAAAGGCCGCACCTATTGGTACCCGGGTACCAGAATGGACTACGATTAGTCACTTCCTTGTTTTGTCACGTGATACGTACCAGCCATTGGTAGGTTTTCTGCTACACATTACAACACATAACAACAGATAAACAGCTGATCAGCCATTGCCTTTATCATTAATTCTAAAGCAAAATGTTTGTCTCCATCAGCGCTTCCCCAGTGTTAATTAAAATGTTACTTTTCAAAATATTCTTGAATACACGTGTTTTTTTAAAATGACATTCATAAATGTGACAATAATTATAATTCAGTTATGATTAAAGGAAGAAAGTTGTTTGAAGAAAAATTTGTGAGCGACTAGTGTGTTGCAGACAGCCTACCGGAAGTATTACTTGTTTTTACACGTATCACGTGACAAAACAATCGACTAATCGTAGTCCATTGAGAGGTTGGGATTAAAAAACGATTAAAAATATTATTGTAGGGTTTGTAAGACCAAATGAGGTATCAAATGAAAGATAATTGAATGGACTATACGTTTGTAAACTTAATTCTTCATTTTAACTAAAATAAACTGCTACAAATGACATCCGAATAGCATTGAGTCAATGGTACCCGGGTGCGAATGGCTTGTCTGGGTCCATTTTGATAAGTGTCGATAATCTCTTATATATATTTTACTTCCATTTCCGGATAGTGCGCAAAATATAATTCCCGATAACTACGCTATATGATTTTTTTTTTAAATAACGAAACTGCGTTTGGTGCGTAATATTTTCTTTCCTTTTCGGAAAATGAAATCGAATCAATTTAAATATGCTGTAATAAATATTCGGTTTAAAACTGGTTGTGACGTCAGAATAATAACATAGTTCATGGTCGTGAAATAAAAAGTGTGCAGTGACGTATCATGGGGGGAAGGGGCGTAGCCAAAATTGGGATTCTTAAATGTGCGTTACTTGAGTTCATGTTTTGTTAAGTAGCTTTAGTAGTTGGGAAGTTCACGCATTGCTGTCGCCAATGTTTGGCAAGCTATAACTAGCACACAATAAAGCAGTGGCGTAGTGAGGGGGAGGCAAGGGGGCATCATGCCCCGGGCGCTACTCACAAAGGGGCGCCAAATGGTATATTTTACATATAATATTGTATGGTTTTCGAATGGGGGGGGCACTAAAAGGGTATTGTGCCCCGGGCGCGAGTTAAGCTCGCTACGCCACTGCAATAAAGTCCTTATTATGGCATATACGTGTATTGGAAATAAGTGATACATGCTAAAAAGTAATTTAAAGAAACACATTTACATAACGGTTATTGGAATAATTAAAGTATACAACTAAGAAAATGTTCTTTTAGTATTTTTTCTAGTTGCTTTTTAAATAAATCGTATTGAAATTTTAATGAGGTTCTTGTTGTCATATGTACACATTGCACATTTTCAATTGATTGAGCATTTATCAGTCAATTTCTTATTTGAAAACCTTTTTTTGTTGAGATTTTTAACCAAACTATCATGACGTCCTAAATTACCAAAGAAAGCACTGAAACGGTGGCCATGCATCTCTTAATCCAGTGGTTCTCAACCTTCCTAATGCCGTGACCCTTTAATAAAGTTTCTCATGTTTTGGCGACCCCCATCCAGGGCCGACCTTAGGCCACTGCAAATTATGCGGCCGCAGTGGGCCCCGCACTTTCATAGGCCCCACCCAAATTTATTTTCTAATACAAAATCTTAATTTTCACTTATTATCCTTATCCTCTACCCAGAATGGGCCCCGCGCTATCCGTTTCGCATAGGGCCCCGCAATTGTTAGGGTCGGCCCTGCCCCCATCCATAAAACGCGTTACGTTGCTACTTTATAACTGTAGAGTATATGTGTTTTCCGATGGTCTTAGGTGACCCCTGTGAAAGGGTCATTCGACCCCAGAATGGATCGCGACCCACAGGTTGAGAACCACTGTCCTAATCAATGTCTATACACAAAATTACAGTTAGGGGAAATGTTCACACAAGTGTTATATATAGTCTAGGTTAAGAATAACTACGCTGACTAACATTAACACGGAAGTATACCAAAAGGATGTAGAGAGATTGGCAAGGTGGTTTATTAATATATTTCCGCCATTTGACTGAGCTTGGCCAAACTGAATGCCCTGATGATCTACTAACAGATTTCCGCCATTAAATGACAAGCACTGTTCCAACATTTCTCTCGGTCGACTGCCCGCATGCGTTTTTTTCTCTCCTTTTCATAACGGTGTTGACAGTCATTTAAAAAAGAATTGACGCGAATATTACACGTATCGCCATAACCTTTATGAATCAATTTTTACATAATACAATTATGACGCAATCGGGTTCTCGTACTCTCTACCCAACCATGTTGCGAGTTTCACATCACGCGCAGCGCCACGCATTATGTGTGTCCGTTTCACGCGTGCGTAGCTAAAACTTAAGTCTAAGAGAGAAAGAGTGAGAGAGAGAGAGGCGGAGGGAACGAAGGATGAGTGGGTGAGTGGAGGTGATGACGAAAGAGGGGAGGGGGTTGGGGGGAAGAGGGCGGGTAGGCCTCGGAGGAGGAATCGAAGGGCAGCGCGGAGCGTTTCCCCCTAGATCTGTGTGCAGTCGTTTGGATCTCACGAGAAGGCGGTCGTGTTTTGTCGAGTGTGAGGCCCAGGGTTCGAGTTCGCTGCTGGATTAAGGGCGGAGAGACGGACAGACGTGGTCCGGAGGAGTGGTGGTGTTTTCATGGAGGTAACCGAGTGGAGTTTTAAAGAGATCACAACAAAAAGAGATGGTAGGATTACTGTGTGGTGACATAATGTGAAGTTTTTTTTTAGATAATTCATGTGATGTATTCGATGTTGATACGCCATGCGCCATCCAAGCCGCTGGAGGGTTTTGTGGAAGAGAGTATCATTTATTTATGAATGTTATGCTATTAGGATTTATTTGTTTATACGGACGACGCAATGATTCGAAGGAAAAAAACCGTGTTTATTTCTTTAATGACAAATGAAAGGTGGTGGCGTATGAAATATTATACGCGTTTTTGTATTGCCAATTACGCGAAAGCATCACATGTGAACAGAACTATATTCCAGGTAGACAGCTTCTCAAATTCTCTTATTAATCACTTCTAAAGCGTGTCCCGGAGGCATACACCAGACACATAAACAATGCGATGTTTTTTTTTTAAATTACTAATTTTTTTTGTGGCTAAAAACGAAAGAAACAGATTGATTGGTTAAAATTGAGAGGGGTAATTTCAAATGATGAATCACATCATAAGTCATAAGAGTTGAGCCTCCATCCTGATGTTTCGTACGCACCAAGCCGTAAAAATGGAATGATATCCCTTTATTTTAACACCAGTACATTCTTGTCGGTAGAGCACTCTCGCGAACACGGGGGACAACCGGCCCACAAGGACCCGATGAAAATTAAGTTTAAAAAAAAAATTAAATAAAACAAGAGTAAATGCGCAAGACGGCCAATCCCTCTCCTCTGCCATTACCTCTGCCATCACCTCTGCCATTACCTCTGCCATCACCTCTGCCATTACCTATGCCATTACCTCTGCCATTACCTATGCCATTGTCTATAGATGCCATTACCTATACCATCACACATGCATGCCTCAACGCTTTCACCACATCCTCCAACAACCCCTAGCCCTAACATCCCCGCAGTCGTACTGCACCCCCCCTCCACTCCCAGAACCCTTCTCCACTACGCCCTTAGAAGACCCAGCGCCACCGTGGCCCATACACTCCACATTAAAAGCACTTACCTCAAAACACCCTCAATGACCTGGAGCCCCCCACCCCCCCCCCCACACAATACTACTCACTCAACCCTACCTGTACCTTTTCAATCTATCCAATACCTGCTCGCCCTATCCAAAATCCGCTAGTCCTCCTATCCAATACCTGCTCGCCTTATCCAAAATCCGCTAGTCCTCCTATCCAATACCTGCTCGCCTTATCCAAAATCCGCTAGTCCTCCTATCCAATACCTGCTCGCCCTATCCAAAATCCGCTAGTCCTCCTATCCAATACCTGCTCGCCTTATCCAAAATCCGCTAGTCCTCCTATCCAATACATGCTCGCCCTATCCAAAATCCGCTAGTCCTCCTATCCAATACCTGCTCGCCCTATCCAAAATCCGTTAGTCCTCCTATCCAATACATGCTCGCCCTATCCAAAATCCGCTAGTCCTCCTATCCAATACCTGCTCGCCCTATCCAAAATCCGCTAGTCCTCCTATCCAATACCTGCTCGCCCTATCCAAAATCCGCTAGTCCTCCTATCCAATACCTCACAGGGGCAGAGCAAATTTCATAACATTCATCACCATTTTCCTGCTCAGTCTCCCCCCCCCCCCTTTTTTTCCAACTCGGAGATTTCCCAAGACTTCATCAAAGCCAAAAGAAAACTGTGTCCAATACCGGGATATTCCCAATAAACGAACTGGACCCGATGGTCACGGGGTAACCCATTGACATGATACTTCTGGAAAGTCATTTGCTGCGGGGGTACCTCGGCGGCTAAATGAGACGGTGGGACAGGCAGGAAATGAAAGAAGTGATACAATGCGACGTACACTTGCCTTGCTATTTCAGGAACCTGAGCTATCTCGTGGGTTTAGTTAGGTGAGCATTGCAACAGAAAGCCCTTCCCCCACTACCCCCAACCCACAGCCCGGTGGTTAATGGCAGATTCTGAGTCTTAAAATGTGGTCCGTCCCCCCCCCCCCCCCATCGTCGTTTGTCATATAGTAAGGGAAATTCTAGAAGCCGAATTTGTAAAAGACGTCCATGGACCCCGTAGTCCGTGTCAAGTAAAAGATGGACGCCGGCAAGAAGCTTGATGTGCTCACGTGTAACGATGAAGGCCAACTGAATGGCAGCCGCGGCTAAAGGGAGAGTGCTTTTTAGATGTGTATAATTAAGCAAGGACCCTCTCGGCTGTCAACATGATTAAGATCTCGCTAACCATCGCGGACACGCCCCTGATCGATCTATGCGGTAATCAGCCAATAATTCGCCATTATCTAGGCCAGGGTCAGCGGTCTGTTTTCCTCCTTCATGACCCGCCTAGACCCTTGGCTCGCATCTTTTTTTTTTCTTTTCTCTCGCTCTCTTCCTCTCTCTTTCTCTCTCTCTCTCTCTCTCTTTCTATCTCTCTTTCTCTCTCTCTCTCTCTTTCTTGCTCTCTCTCTATCTTTCTATCTATCTGTCTCTCTTCTCTCCTTCTACTTTCATAAAACCTCCGTCCCTACGATTCTCCCTCCCCCACCTTTTCAGCCCTTGTCTCCCCAACCCTCTCCCTTTTCTCAATCTTCATTCGCTTCATCTCTTTATCTCATTATTCATTCCTTCCGCCTTACTCTTCAAGAAGGTTCGGGTTGATAAACGTAACAACGACAGTATGCCCTTTAAACATCATCTAATTTTAGCTAGCAAAATTGTGGGTATCCCGTATAGTTCATAACAATATAGTTACGTTACAACCAATCGCCGTTGACTTACTTTTCCTCTTTTGCCGGTATCAACTCTCTCACCAACAAATGTCCTACAAATGTCCTATCACATTCCTTTTGCTGTCCTCTCGGATTGCAGCTAAGTGTTCCTTTTATTTTTGACTGCTGTTTGTTCGCTGAAGCAGACTTCCTGTCGCTACCTTCGTTATTTCGTTCCATCTTTTTTTTTAAGGTTTTCCCATACTTTGTTTCCCACAACAGATATTCTTACATTGTCATTTTGTACAACTCTGTCCTTTTACACCGGTAACGTCCTACTACCTACCATCTCATGAAACCCGCCAAGGCTCTACCGTTCAGTTGAAAGATTTAAACCCACGGCTACAGTCTTACTAATGAACCCCACCCATGAGTCGTACTTGAAGTATCGTGTGCGAGAGTGATAATAACACGATACGTCTTCGCAATCTCTTCAAACATCCATGCGGGTGTCATTGCTGGACGCCAAATATTGCATTGCGATTGTTCTCCTAACTTCCGATCAATAGCGTTGTAACGTGCGACAAACCTCTAACAATAGCATCCACACACACGTTAGTCGTCACAGACGACAGCTATACACTAGAACAACAATCCACTGGCAGACAATACTAAAAAAATAAATAATCAAGGGACAATACTATAACAAACTGAAATATATAGTAACAAATCTCAAGGGTACACACTCTAGTTTCACATCGTAATAACTCTGCGCGCTTGAATTTAAATTAATCAGTAGACTTCTGAACACTTTTTATGGTGATAAAAAATCGATTTTAAGGCTTTGAACTTTAAGCATTCCTTCTTTGCTAGGACCACCTCAGCAGTATCCATCGCTCGTTTCTAGGACCACCTCAGCAGTATCCATCGCTCATTGCTAGGACCACCTCAGCAGTATCCATCGCTCGTTGCTAGGACCACCTCAGCAGTATCCATCGCTCGTTGCTAGGACCACCTCAGCAGTATCCATCGCTCGTTGCTAGGACCACCTCAGCAGTATCCATCGCTCGTTGCTAGGACCACCTCAGCAGTATCCATCGCTCGTTGCTAGGACCACCTCAGTAGTATCTATCGTTCGTTGCTAGGACCATCTCAGCAGTATCCATCGCTCGTTGCTAGGACCACCTCAGCAGTATCCATCGCTCGTTGCTAGGACCACCTCAGCAGTATCCATCGCTCGTTGCTAGGACCACCTCAGCAGTATCCATCGCTCGTTGCTAGGACCACCTCAGCAGTATCCATCGCTCGTTGCTAGGAACACCTCAGCAGTATCCATCGCTCGTTGCTAGGACCACCTCAGCAGTATCCATCGCTCGTTGCTAGGACCACCTCAGCAGTATCCATCGCTCGTTGCTAGGACCACCTCAGCAGTATCCATCGCTCGTTGCTAGGACCACCTCAGCAGTATCCATCGCTCGTTGCTAGGACCACCTCAGCAGTATCCATCGCTCGTTGCTAGGACCACCTCAGCAGTATCCATCGCTCGTTGCTAGGACCACCTCAGCAGTATCCATCGCTCGTTGCTAGGACCACCTCAGCAGTATCCATCGCTCGTTGCTAGGACCACCTCAGCAGTATCTATCGCTCGTTGCTAGGACCACCTCAGTAGTATCTATCGTTCGTTGCTAGGACCATCTCAGCAGTATCCATCGCTCGTTGCTAGGACCACCTCAGCAGTATCCATCGCTCGTTGCTAGGACCACCTCAGCAGTATCCATCGCTCGTTGCTAGGACCACCTCAGCAGTATCCATCGCTCGTTGCTAGGACCACCTCAGCAGTATCCATCGCTCGTTGCTAGGACCACCTCAGCAGTATCCATCGCTCGTTGCTAGGACCACCTCAGCAGTATCCATCGCTCGTTGCTAGGACCACCTCAGCAGTATCCATCGCTCGTTGCTAGGACCACCTCAGCAGTATCCATCGCTCGTTGCTAGGACCACCTCAGTAGTATCTATCGTTCGTTGCTAGGACCATCTCAGCAGTATCCATCGCTCGTTGCTAGGACCACCCTAGCAGTATCCTCTTTTATTCCTCCACACCACGAGTCAATTCAAATTGTTTTTCCAACACAACTTTGGATTACTCAGAACTCACCAATGCTGTAATGTCTGTGCACAAACGGAGCACTTCCTGTATGGTCGTTAATCAAAGTTTCTACACAGAAATATCTCGAATACTATTTCATCCATCACTGTGGCGCTACAGCCAGTGTAGGGATTCGGCCTGTTCACCACTTCCTTCCACTCAGACCTAATTAATGCTTTTCTTTCCCACGCTTGGATTCCCAGCTGCTGTAGATCTTTTTCCACATCATCCATCCATCTAAGTCCAGGCCTGCCTTTGAGCCGCTTTCCACTGGTGTTTTTGGTGGTGTACCCTCTTCACCCCTCTGTCATTTTGGTCATCTTTCTCAGTGTCCCGCTCGGTGTAGCCTGCCGATTTGATTTTTGCTACAAGCGTGGGATCCTGATATAGTCCGTACAATTCCTGGTTGGATCGTATTCTCCATACAAATTCATTCTTTATTGGTCCATATTTCTAATATTGCGTCATTATGACTCTACTCACGTCCATACTCTCACGACTATAGTGCAGCGTGCGTCACAATCATTATACTTCTACCCCGAATTCTACTGTATCTACTTATGTCCAGTGGCGTCTCTATAGGGGGTTGGTGTCACCCAGAGTGGTCAGCTCATGGTGTCGCCCACACTCTCCAGAGTTCCCTATGGACCTCCTCAAAATCTAGCTTCTTTGGGCACACACTGCTCTGGTCGCAACCTGGTCTGGTCGCAACCTGCTCTGGGCGCAACCTGCTCTGGTCGCAACCTGCTCTGGGGTCACCCTGATCTGGTAGCACCCTCTTTCATATGCAACTTGCTCTGCAGGGGCGTAGCAAGGATTCGTACCGCCCGGTGAGGAAAAAAATTTTTGCCTCCCCTTTCTTTAAAATAAACCTCTATTTAACTGCCCCCCCCCACCAAATCTATAGCAGAGGTGTACAAACAATTACTCGCAAGCTAATTGTGGCTCACGTCTCCGTTTTGAATGGCAATCGCCTCCTTTTTTAATTGGCTCACGCTCCCATAAAAAAAGGCAATGATTCATAAAAATAGACATTTAAAAAAAATTAACCTATAATTTAAATGTTCGATTGCCGATGTCACTACAAGTGATGTTGCTACTCATATCTCGATATTTCTACAATTTCCGTTTTCTTCTTTTCCAACCTCACCTATAGACTTATTTTCAACTCAAACTCGCATTTTCCTGATTATATACCTGAGGTAACCCTTCCCAGATTCCATATGTCCCTTCCAATCTTTCTGCAACATACACACACATACATACACACACACACACACACACATATATATATATATATATATATATATATATATATATATATATATATATATATATATATATACACACACACAGACACACAAACACTGCGGCATTTATGAAGACCTGTTTATAGAGGGGGTGTCTTCCGTTCATCATTCCTACCATCATGTCTACCCGCAACAACAAACACAGGCAATAACACTTTCAAATCACGTGGAAGCGTTTACCCAAGCCATGCTCGTTTTCACACAGATAAAAATACCCCAGTGATTACACGCAGCACGTGCGCACGAGCGCGCGCAAGATAAACACGAGATGGGGTCCGCGTGCTGCCGCATCCACTGGGGGGCGCTCAGTCATGTCGTTAGCGCCACTCTGGTGGGCAGGTGGGACAACACGGCTGACGTGTGTTGATACACTGTTCGGAGGACCGTGTCCGTCAATAGGGCATCAGGACGCGATCCACTGTGCCCAGCTCCGACAACATTACCACAAGGTCCACCTTATTCATTAATGACAGTATTACCACAATGTCTACCTTGTTCATTAATGACAGTATTACCACAAGGTCCACCTTGTTCATTAATGACATTACCACAAGGTCCCCCTTGTTCATTAATGACAACATTACCACAAGTTCCACCTTGTTCATTAATGACAACATTACCACATGACACACCTTGTCCGTTATAGATATTATCTCGTGATCCATTTTTTGTACCGGACAGACATTACCACATGATTCACCTTGTCCATTACGGATATTACCACATGATTCACCTTGTCCCTTACTGACATTACCCCATGATTCACCTTGTCCGCTACAGACATTACCACATGACTCACCTTGTCTGTTACAGACATTACCACGTGATTCACCTTGTCCCTTACAGATGGAATAGTAAAATATGATGCCAACTCGTCTGTGTTCTGTATAGCAACTGGTCTTTATTTTTCATTCTTGTTATACCTCACATCACGTGATCAATCACTCCAGTTCTCCATCCCATATCCACACTCCACACATTTAAGTTTAAACACTCATGAAAACAACTCACCACGTCCAGTCATACCACATGACAACAGCACAGGGCAATCGGGTCACAAAGTTTACTCAATACACACAACAATAATCATCAGTCGTACATATCCTCACAACAGACTTTACCACATGATTCGCCTTGTCTCTAATAGACATTACCACACGATTCGCCTTATCTCTTATAGACATTACCACACGATTCGCCCTGTCTCATATAGTCATTACCACATGATTCGCCTTGTCTCTTACAGACATTACCACAAGATTCACCATGTTTCTTATAGACATTACCACAAGATTCACCTTGTCTCTTACAGACATTACCACATGAATCAGAGACTTATTGGTCCTACTTATGAATATGACGCGTTAAGGGGTGCGTTTCTTTACCAACAGAAATGACATAAGACATGTCTGGGCTTTTTTTACACACACACACATATATACATATATGTAAGTAGGTATACATATCAACATCTATAACTCCCACCTATATATATATACATGTCTACTAAGGCGATAGCGTGCTATTATCATTGTTCGTCCTTCGAAAATGATCAATGCTTCGACTGCAGCGGTATATAGCCTCCACGAGAGCTGTATTTTGTTTAAAGTGAGGGAGAGGTGCTCAATTCGTCAGCCTCGCTAACTCGTCCTTTTCTGTTTGTTCCAATGACAAGACCTAGTCACGAAAACTGGAAATTGACCAGGATGCAGTATACAAACTTAAAGTCATGTCTCGCCCCACTTGGGGGCCTTCTTTTCCTGACTTTTGAGAATGCTTGCAAGATAGAAAAGGTCTGAAAATATATAAATTATGTTCCGCCATTGTTTTTCCACGGGTTATTCCTTGACCATAAATATGTATGTTAGAGTTAAGATTTGAGACTCAGAGAACGATATCAATACAAATACGTTGCTCTACCTGTTGTTAACCATTTCGGTGGCACGCTTTCGTAAGTGGTTAGTGGATAGGTGTTAGTGCACGGAGTGAGCAGTACTACGTTAACTCCACATAACACTGAAAATTGTTTTGAGCACTTACTCTTTCGGGTATAATGCAATCGAGGTGAGGTGGAGGGTGGATTCTGGGAGGGCACTAATTTAGAAAAGTCGGTCGGGGTAATGCCCGGGGTGGGGGGTGGGTGTGTGTCCCAACACTAGCTACGCAAACTGAGGTGAAGGGCGGGGGGCAGACACATCTTCCCAGTGAGCTTTAAGGGAATTGACTATATTTGTATAAACCAATAGGAGTACATGGTTAAGGGATATCATGAAGCTACGTAACTATTGTGTGACCCGTACTACAGTTTTGTTTGCTCTTTACTTGAAGTTTCTGAGGTTCAACTAAGGCCCCAAAGGCGTTTTTTCAGTGGTTTAAATTAAAAAAGTGTAAATATTATATAAGTAAGCATCTTATTAATTTGTTTTCTTTTAGAATTAAGGCCTGGAGTCTGGAAACATTACGTCTATGGGCCTCAAAGTCACAACGCGCCGATGTAGCTCTGAGGTATAAGCACATCCTTAAGAGAGGCTATTTTATTTTACCTTTTTAAAGACATTCAAGTGGTTATGACAAGCTGGATTTCCTTGACCTTTGAACCACTGACCCATACATACCGTGACTGCCGACATGACATAGCACGACTCCGGAATCCATCGAAACGACAATTTATTCCAGATAATAAACAGCAAGGATACCCCCCAACAAGATGCCCCCCCCCCCCAAAAGATGCCCGCCCAAAAGGATAATAGTTAAATAAAGTTAAGTATAGATGTGGCAATATTAATTATTATTTTTTGTTTTTCATTATTTTTTTTTGGTGTGGACCATATTAAACTCGAAATAGACAAGTCGGTTCTATTTTAAATTGATATTCCTTGTTCATTTGTTAACAAAGCACTTCCTGTGAACCATGGCCATGAACGGTACAACAGTTACTATATAACCTGTAACCTTCCACACATTTCCTTAAGAGATAGAGTAAAGATGGATATAATATCTAACCTTTCTAAATTGTGTTTATTTTTTTAAATCCTTCGTTGCTACGTCGTTGCCTTTCCTAACCATAACAAAGTCTTTAACCCACCCCGACCCCCCACACTTGACTTCCAACCCAAGGAATCAATGGAACTTGTCAGGACATGACATTACACCTCACATAACAGTGATCTGGTGTCTGGTTGTGAGCCTTCAATTCAATGGATATCTGTGTTTTGTAACATGTTTCTTTCTATATATTGCGTGGCCGTGTGTGTGTGCGTGTGTTTGTCCTTCAACGTAACGCCAAACAAGAGAAGGGGTTGTGGGGTGGCCCAGGGGAAGGGAGGTGAAGGGGGTGAAATCCGGCTAGACTCCTGTATCGACCCGTATGTTAGCGATGTTCATCGACTGCCTGGCAATATCTGCTAGTCAATAAATGGCAGCCCCAGCAGTCTAAAACTCACACTGCTAGCACCGAGCTGAGAGGCGTTGGTTACATAAAGGTTCAAACTTGAACACTATACAATGGCGTAAATTCCCGTCCTCACCCTTGGACACAGGACTTACCAACAAGACGGCAGCCCTCGATTTTATCACGTTCTTGGGATCATGGTTTCGACATTGAATGCCGGGGGAGATGATGGAGGAGACGTTTGGACGCCCCGGATAGATTTATTACAATAGTGCGTCAACTCCATGTTGATACGATGGCCAGGGTGATGGATTCTGGAGATGAACCTGTGGCTTTTCCTGTAACGGCATAAAAACAAGCATGTGTTCTAGCTCCAACACTTTTTAGGGCATCGTATTCTCGGCACTGCTTGGCTGGTGCTTTTCTTGGCAATAATGATGATATATAAGATATAGGATACAATGATGACTATTTAATCTTATGAGACTACACGCCAATACGAAAGTGAAAGAAAGAGTTTTTCGAGACCTCTTATTCGCTGAGCTCTTAAATGCTATCTCGAAACTGAAATTACAGCATATACTTCATCACTTTGTGAAGACTACTTCCTTGTCATCAATAAAAGAAAACTAGAAGAAAAGAAAAAGATAGAGATCTTGCTCCAGCTAGTTACAGGAATGTAAAGTTCAGTAACGAGAGAGGAATGGTCAAGCTGTGGAAAACTACAGACATTTGGACAGCACACTCTCACGGTCAGTAGCATCATTTTCAAAGCAAATGTCGCATTCTGGAAGACCACGCAAGAGCGTCTGGGAATGAAGGGGCTCTCAGTCTTGTCACCAAGCTTAACGTATAGAGGACAACCGTATTAACAACTCTGTTATACGCCAGAGACGTGGGCAGCGTATAGCTGACGTGCTGGAATGTACTTATACCGGTGGCCAGGTATCATTTAATGTAAGCCGAGCGGTCTAAACTGAGTAAATCCCAAGCTAGTGGACTGGCGTTCAATACCACCCCACTCCCACCCCCACCCCCCCAAAAAAAGCACACAAAAAAACCCAAACAAACTAACAACAAAACAAAAAAACCTCATTGACAAGCAAAAACATGACCAGCACCCCGGGTGGTGGAGACTCTTTAAGGACGGCAACTCATCTAAGAGAAGGCAAACTCTGAAATCAAACACGGAGATGGAGTCCCGCAGGCGGTATTCTATTGACACAATAAAAATTCTGACAACTCCTGCGATGTAGAACGCATAAAAAGCACAGTGAAACAAATAAACACACTCACACACACACACACTGCTGTACATCTGCTGCATCCTGGTCTATTCCCAGTCGCCTTGACTAAGTCTTGCAATTGGAAAAAAAAATGGGGAATGGCGAGAGAGTGAGGCTGTCGAATTGAGCAACTCTCCCTCTCTTTAAAAACAAAATACACCTCAAGCCACGGCTACTACTAAGGTCCACAATTGCCATGGTCCTCTTAGCGTGCGAGGGAGAAACAACAGAATTAGTAAACACAACCAGCAACTATCTTATTAAAACAAATAATATTTCCAATTCGGAGGTTTGAAAAAAAGCATCCCCAATTAGTAATTGAGCTTATGTACATAATGGAACTTACGAACGATCCCAATTAGTAATTGGGCTTATGTACATGATGGAACTTACGAACGATCCCAATTAGTAATTGGGCTTATGTACATGATGGAACTTACGAACGATCCCAATTAGTAATTGAGCTTATGTACATGATGGAACTTACGAACGATCCCAATTAGTAATTGGGCTTATGTACATGATGGAACTTACGAACGATCCCAATTAGTAATTGGGCTTATGTACATGATGGAACTTACGAACGATCCCAATTAGTAATTGGGCTTATGTACATGATGGAACTTACGAACGATCCCAATTAGTAATTGGGCTTATGTACATGATGGAACTTACGAACGATCCCAATTAGTAATTGGGCTTATGTACATGATGGAACTTACGAACGATCCCAATTAGTAATTGGGCTTATGTACATGATGGAACTTACGAACGATCCCAATTAGTAATTGGGCTTATGTACATGATGGAACTTACGAACGATCCAATTAGTAATTGGGCTTATGTACATGATGGAACTTACGAACGATCCCAATTAGTAATTGGGCTTATGTACATGATGGAACTTACGAACGATCCCAATTAGTAATTGGGCTTATGTACATGATGGAACTTACGAACGATCCCAATTAGTAATTGGGCTTATGTACACGATGGAACTTACGAACGATCCCAATTAGTAATTGGGCTTATGTACATGATGGAACTTACGAACGATGGAAATTTTCAGAGCGTAGAAAAGGTGAGAATGATCAGATTTGTAATGGTGTGTATAAGTTGATGGGGGCCAGATTTGTAATGGTGTGTATAAGTTGATGGGGGCCAGATTTGTAATGGTGTGTATAAGTTGATGGGGGCCAGATTTGTAATGGTGTGTATAAGTTGATGGGGGCCAGATTTGTAATGGTGTGTATAAGTTGATGGGGGCCAGATTTGTAATGGTGTGTATAAGTTGATGGGGGCCAGATTTGTAATGGTGTGTATAAGTTGATGGGGGCCAGATTTGTAATGGTGTGTATAAGTTGATGGGGGCCAGATTTGTAATGGTGTGTATAAGTTGATGGGGGCCAGATTTGTAATGGTGTGTATAAGTTGATGGGGGCCAGATTTGTAATGGTGTGTATAAGTTGATGGGGGCCACAATGTTAAGAGAATGACAGCAACAAAAATAAGATTGGGGGTGGGGGTAACAGGAACACACACACACAAAGATTTGATAAATGGCTTTATTTATTCGTGAACTTGAAAACATTTTTGTTCCAGTTTTCTTCTCCTTAAACAAAAGTTCGTGCATGGAAAAAAATTGGTGTGGGGGGGGGGGGGTGAATATATATGTAGCCATATTAATCATGCATACGACACAGATTTTTCACACGAAACTAATATTTATTCTCACGGCACAATGGTGTAGTGATTTATTATTAAAGAACAGAAACACGAGAAAAAGGAACTAATTTTCTTTAGCGGAAGGAGAATACATGTTTTTTAAAGTAGAGCAGGAGTGAGCGAAATATCTTCCACGCGAGAAGACATATTGAATTTTCGAACGGATTTGCTGAATTAATATTAGATGAAGTATGGAAAGTGTGTATATATGTTCTCAACATTGGAAATATAATTGTTATAAAATTTTTCTGATATCAAGGATGTATTGACATATTTTTTGTATATGTAATAAAGTGCTGAGTAATCTATTCATTTGGGCATTGTTGCTTCTTAGTAGAGAGAGAGAGAGAGTGAGAGAGAGAGAGAGAGAGAAAGAGAGGGAGATTGAGAGAGAGAGAGAGAGATTGAGAGAGAGAGTGAGAGAGAGAAAGAGTGAGAGATTGAGAGAGAGAGAGTGAGAAAGAGAGAGAGAGTGAGAGAGTGAGTGAGAGAGAGAGATAGAGAGACAGTTTTGAGGAGTTGAATGAAGTTACTGATATAGTAGCGTCAATCATCGCCTACATTGAGCTTACATTATTAGCTAACGTTTATTTTGCGTGTTTGCCTCTAGCTCGCAACTCCATGCATGCTTTGGCCTTCCTCTTTTTCTTTTCCCCCGTGGATTCCATGTTAGGGATTGTCTGGTGATGCTATCTGGTGGTTTTCGGAGAGTATGCCCTATGCGCCTCCATCTTTCCTTATGATGTCTTCATCCATGGGCACCTGGTAAGTCTTTTCTAGTAGATCATTGTCGGTGATGGTATTTGGCCATTTGATGTTCAGGATCTTTCTAAGGCATGTGTTTGTAAAGGTCTGTACTTTCTGCATAATGCTCGCTGTTGTTTTCCAAGTTTCTGTCCCATATAAAAGAACTGTTTTGACATTAGTGTTAAAGATTCTGAGTTTGGTTTGCAGCTTCAGCTCCTTTGACTCCCATATTTTCTTTAATAGCACAAATGATGATCTAGATTTTCCAATTCTAGCCCTTACGTCCGCATCGGATCCGCAATTTATGTCGATGGTGCTGCCTATAAGTGTGCGAAGGACTCCACTTCTCCCGGTGCCTTTCCTGCCAGAGAGATATGCTCTTGGTTGGCTGAGTTTATCTTCATCGTCTTTGTCTTGATTTTACTTATATTGAGTCCGAGTTGTGCTGAAATGCTGGCTACATCTTTTGTTTTTTTCCTGCATTTGTTTCTGGTTGTAGGACAGATGTGCAATGTCGTCTGCAAAGTCTAGGTCATTCAGTTGTTCCCATGGTGTCCACTGTATCATGTTCCTCTCTTTGTCTGTGGATTTTGTCATTATTCAGTCAGTGGCGAGGATGAATAGGAAAGGGGACAAGAGACATCATTGTCTGGGGGACAAGAGACATCATTGTCTGGGGGACAAGAGGCATCATTGTCTGGGGGACAAGAGGCATCATTGTCTGGGGGACAAGAGGCATCATTGTCTGGGGGACAAGAGGCATCATTGTATGGGGGACAAGAGACATCCTTGTCTGGGGGACAAGAGGCATCCTTGTCTGGGGGACAAGAGACATCATTGTCTGGGGGACAAGAGACATCCTTGTCTGGGGGACAAGAGACATCCTTGTCTGGGGACAAGAGGCATCCTTGTCTGGGGGACAAGAGGCATCCTTGTCTGGGGGACAAGAGGCATCCTTGTCTGGGGGACAAGAGGCATCCTTGTCTGGGGGACAAGAGGCATCCTTGTCTGGGGGACAAGAGACATCCTTGTCTGGGGGACAAGAGACATCCTTGTCTGGGGGACAAGAGACCTTCTTTATCTGGGGGACAAGAGACATCCTTGTCTGGGGGACAAGAGACATCCTTGTCTGGGGGACAAGAGGCATCCTTGTCTGGGGGACAAGAGATATCCTTGTCTGGGGGACAAGAGGCATCCTTGTTTGACTCCGGTTTCCACTTTAAGGTCATCTGTGAGTCTTCCTTCGGGCACCACCCTGCAAGTCATTTCTTCACAAGAACGTTGAATGATCCTGACTAGTTTTCCTGGTACTCTATAGTGCATAGAAGTTTCCACAAAATATTATGTACATGTACAATGGAAAAAATATGAAGGATCGGAAGGGTGACATGCAACCCAAAAAATGAAAAAAAGGCGGGTGGGGAAGAATTGCAAAGTGCAGCATGACCCACTCGATCTTCGATCGATATGTCTAACCCTTAAAGGATTTCATCTTCACAAAATACGTGTCTGAATTTTTTGTTTTGTTTTTGTTTTGTTGTTGCTTTTCTTATTTAACTTTGTGTTCTGTCCTCTCGTTTCTGTAGCACCGCGTTATTATCAAGGCTGTAATGGTACACGTATTTGTCAGTACTTGACAAGATATCAACCATCTTTTGTGTACTCCGGGTTTTACATGACATAGACCTCTACCAATCACTTAATTTAAAAAAGCTTTGTACATCTGCATTTATTGAAAGCTCAACTTAAATAACACTTTCGTTTTGTTGAAGTGTCCACAAAGAAATGATGATTACTCTGAGGTTTTAGCTCTAGATCTTTAGACCCGGGTAACTTGAACAAAACCCCAGAGTTTTCATATTCCAGTGTTTACAGAGAGAACGGAGCTGGTACTGTCCCCCATTGACTGAATAGCTCTATCCGCAAGGCAATATTTTTCCGGCGTAAGGATCGTTAACCTTTCGACCCTCAACAGTGGTCGGCAAGCTGCGGTCCCAGTACCACAAGCTACGGTCCCAGTACCACAAACTGTGGTCCCAGTACCACAAACTACGGTCCCAGTACCACAAGCTACGGTCCCAGTACCACAAACTACGGTCCCAGTACCACAAACTACGGTCCCAGTACCACAAACTACGGTCCCAGTACCACAAACTACGGTCCCAGTACCACAAACTACGGTCCCAGTACCACAAACTACGTTCCCAGTACCACAAACTACGGTCCCAGTACCACAAACTACGGTCCCAGTACCACAAACTACGGTCCCAGTACCACAAACTACGGTCCCAGTACCACAAGCTACGGTCCCAGTACCACAAGCTGCGGTCACAGTAACACAAAATTTGGTCCCAGTACCACAAGCTACGGTCCCAGTACCACAAACTACGGTCCCAGTACCACAGACTACGGTCCCAGTACCACAAGCTACGGTCCCAGTACCACAAACTACCGTCCCAGTACCACAAACTCCTGTCCCAGTACCACAAACTACGGTCCCAGTACCACAAGCTACGGTCCCAGTACCACAAGCTACGGTCCCAGTACCACAAACTGCGGTCCCAGTACCACAAGCTACGGTCCCAGTACCACAAACTACGGTCCCAGTACCACAAACTACGGTCCCAGTACCACAAGCTACGGTCCCAGTACCACAAGCTACGGTCCCAGTACCACAAACTACGGTCCCAGTACCACAAACTGCGGTCCCAGTACCACAAACTACGGTCCCAGTACCACAAACTGCGGTCCCAGTACCGCATGCGGCACGTTGAATGGATACAATAGCTCTTATAAGTACTAAGCATTATTTACTTTTTACTCAAATTTAGTCAGTATAATGCTACTTACATAATACGCTACTGATTGCGGCTCACTAAATCAGTCTAAAAAAGGTATCTTCAGCAAAAATGGAAAGTTTTTTTGGACGACCGACCAAAAGACACCATGTGTCCTGATTATATTTTCGAAACATTAAAAAATACAAATAAAATCATATTTTAAAAAATGATTTTATGTTCCTAACTTGTCATAACATTAGTGTTGTCATCGGGTGGCGTGCATAGGCCGAGGCAGCCAAGTGAATCACTCGGCACCCTGCACGCATGGAGGCACCCAGGGGCGGAATTTTCTGTTCTCGTTCTTTGATACGCAACTGCGGTCCAGTACTGATTTTTTCCTCCTCCATATCTCATTACTTTCCCTCTGCCGCAATGTTCATAGCGACAGTGACATGTAGGTACAGTTTTCATAGTGACATATAGGTACAGTGGACATAGTGACATGTAGGTACAGTGGACATAGTGACATGTAGGTACAGTGTTCAAAGCGACCAGTAGGTACAGTATTTATTGTGACCAGTTAGGTACAGTATTTATTGTGACCAGTTAGGTACAGTGTTCATAGCGACCAGTTAGTAACGGTGTTCATAGCGACCAGTTAGGTACAGTGTACATAGCGATCAGTTAGGTACAGTGTTCATAGCGACCATGAAAGTTATAGTGATCATAGCGACCAGTTAGGTAAAGTGTTCATAGCGACCAGTTAGGTACAGTGTTCATAGCGACCAGTTAGGTACTGTGGTCAGAGCGACCAGTTAGGTACAGTGTTCATAGCGACCAGTAGGTACAGTGTTCATAGCGACCAGTAGATACAGTGTTCATAGCGACCAGTCAGGTATAGTGTTCATAGCGACCAGTTAGGTACAGTGTTCATAGCGACCAGTTAGGTACAGTGTTCATAGCGACCAGTAGATACAGTGTTCATAGCGACCAGTAGGTACAATGTTCATAGCGACCATTAGATACAGTGTTCATAGCGACCAGTTAGGTATAGTGTTCATAGCGACCAGTGTGGTACAGTGTTCATAGCGACCAGTTAGGTACAGTGTTCATAGCGACCAGTTAGGTACAGTGTTCATAGCGACCAGTTAGGTACAGTGTTCATAGCGACCAGTTAGGTACAGTGTTCATAGCGACCAGTTAGGTACAGTGTTCATAGCGACCAGTAGATACAGTATTCATTGCAAGCTCAAACTCATCAAACATTTCATGACGTCAAATATGGTTCGAAAGAGCACCAGTGATCCGTCCTTTTACTAAGCATTGAGTCTCGTTTGGTGGGGAAACTTGATTTTTTTCTAATGTCATTGAAGAGCTGGCACACACAAAAATGGGAAGAGGAATGCTTTTGACGTGATTCGTTAACGTATCTTTTGACTCAAAATCTGAATACGTTTAATACAAATATTTTGGAATTTGTGTTGGTCCGTACCTTTAATGATGTGCGCGGGGCCTACAAGTCATTTGCACGGCCCTGGTAGTCATTATCGGGTTAAAGCCAAGGCCGGTCTTTTATATATACATATATACATGCATATAAATATATATATATATGATATATGAACGGACTGGAGGAAACGGTTATACGGGGGGAGACGGTTATACGGGAGGAGACGCGTATACGGGAGGAGACGCGTATACGGGAGGAGACGGTTATACGGGAGGAGACGGTTATACGGGAGGAGACGGTTATACGGGAGGAGACGGTTATACGGGAGGAGACGGTTATACGGGAGGAGACGGTTATACGGGAGAAGACGGTTATACGGGGGGGAGACGGTTATACGGGAGGAGACGGTTATACGGGAGGAGACGGTTATACGGGAGGAGACGGTTATACGGGAGGAGACGGTTATACGGAAGGAGACGGTTATACGGGAGGAGACGGTTATACGGGAGGAGACGGTTATACGGGAGGAGACGATTATACGGGAGGAGACGGTTATACGGGAGGAGACGGTTATACGGGAGGAGACGGTTATACGGGAGGAGACGGTTATACGGGAGGAGACGGTTATACGGGAGGAGACGGTTATACGGGAGGAGACGGTTATACGGGGGGGAGACGGTTATACGGGAGGAGACGGTTATACGGGAGGAGACGGTTATACGGGAGGAGACGGTTATACGGGAGGAGACGGTTATACGGGAGGAGACGGTTATACGGGAGGAGACGCAAACATTTCTAAAATTGGGTCGTGGGTTAGGGTTTTCAGACGGTTCTTAAACTGTGTCAGGTGCAGCGACAATTATTCCTAGCCCCTATTCCCCTCAATTTTTGCCCCCGCACCATTCTGTCTCCCCTTTTCAGCGGTCAATTTGACAAAACCAGTGAAACGTAAATCCATGTCTTGCATCACCAGAACTTGCACCCGGTCCGTCTGTCCGACCTCTCCTCACCCCCCAGACCGTCTGTGGCCCAATAACCCCGAGCGATCCATATACTCTTTACACCCCGCCCCTCATTTACTGCGATGGCCTGATGTTAAAACCTTTGCCTCCCAGCCTGAGGTTTTGTGGTGGTGTGGGGAGGGGGGAGGTAGTCGGGGTGGGGATATCGATTGCGTCACAGCAAAACGTGCCGTTAAAAAGAAAAGATTAGGGAATGGGGGTGTAATGAAAGTGGGTGGAACGGCAACGGTGTGGGATTTTTTGATCGTATTGAATCGTATGGCTTAAACTTTACAAACTGTAAAATTGACACCCAGTAGCAAGGAGAATACACTTAACAACCATTTGGGAAAAAAAGACGTATGTTAAGCTACAAATTAAAAGTTTTAATTGTCTTCTATGGCCGAAAAAAAATTGATTCCATAATGTTTTCACAGGAGAAGTTACTTAAGCCATTTCTGTCTTTAAAATGCGGCAACTCACACGATCATTCGTCACAGACGTATCTGCATGTGGATATCATATTAAGGCGCCCGGCATGTGGGTGTCATGAAAAGGCGTATCTAGATGTGGACGACAGAATGAAAAAAATAATATTTAACATTATAGTCATCTCCTGTGTGGTACCAGTGGGAATGTGTAGGAAAACTTGCCCACGCCTACGTCATGTCCCATCGAGAGCTGACCGCATGACAGACCACTATGCACCGTTGACCGCATGACAGACCATTACGCACCGTGGCACCAGTGGGGCTGTGTATGCCAACATGCCCGCGCATACGTTATGTCCCATTGAGAGCTGGCCGCATGACAGACCACTATGCACCGTGGCACCACATGACCCACCACTATGCACTGTGGCACCACTTTTGATATCGATCTCATGAAGAAATAAAACGGCGTTCTTATTTGGCAAACATGATTAGACTTCAGACGATGGCGTCTGTTAGCCGGTGACCGTAGGAAGGGGGTGCAAAGTGGGTGGTCTGCCCCGGGTGGCACCTTTTTTCTTTTTATTGACTGAAATGGGGCGGTGGTGCATATTCAACCAATTGCAAAAGTTTTTTTCTTGGAAGGGGTGGCAAAAAAGCAAAAAGCTTGGCCCACCCTGGATGACACTACACCTAGCTGTGCCACTGTTGTTAGCTCAGTGGTAGAACCTGGACGTGGTGGCTTCTGTTAGTTTAATGTTAGAACCTGGATGTGGTAGCTTCTGTTAGAAAACGTTAGAACCTCGACGTGGTGGATTCTGTTAGCTTAATGTTAGATCTTCAACCTGGTGGCTTCTTTTAGTTTAATGGTTGAAACTCCGACTGGAGTGTCTGTTAGCCAAAGGTTAAACCTCCAGTTGGTTAAGTCAGTTATCTCAATGGTTAAACCTAAAAGTGGTGTTTTTTTAAAGATATGTAGTAAAAAAACTGGAAGTGTCGACATAGACGTGACTGAGGGGGGGGGGGGTGAAAAGAGTCGTGAATACGTTTTATGGCGCCGAGCAAATCTAAATTTGGGGCTCCAAAGATTCTCAAAATTAATTTTAGCCTCAGACGTAAATGTATCCACACTAAACAATCCCCAAGGCGGACAGGACCCCGAGTGATTTACTCGGTTGCCTCATCCACTGCACGCCACTGTGAAAGAGTACCATAGAAGTGCCAAATTGATGGGTATAGATATCTCTTGATTTTCCCACCTCCTCAGCTACTTTGACAGCCCCTACCCATTACTTTTAAAAAAAAGTGCATTTGCTATTTATTGTTTTTAAATCCTTTATATTAACTTCTCTTTTGTTCGTGGCTGGCAAAATCTTCGAACAGCTAACTGACCCACTTCCGTCCAACCTATCGAGCTGAAACTTGGCACATGGTATGGACTCGCTGCTTCTGACAACAAATTTTTAAAAATTTTCAAAAATAATCTAAATCTGCGGTGTGTAAGCGATGTGTCATCGGAGTAGTAATATAGTTCAGGGGCGTGAAAAAAATGCGGTTGCGAGCCTTGGAATGCAACAAAAAAAAAAGGGGTGGGGGGGGGGGGCTAATTGGGATTGTTATAAAGTGCGTTACTTGTATGCATCTTTTTTTTTCAATATTTCAGCCCCCAGCCCCCAATTGCTCGATATTACATTTTATAAAGAAAGTATTTATACATTTTTTTTAAGGGTTGTATGTCACGAATTGCTTCGCGTGGCTACGTTATCTAGCGTATAGTATGAAATTCACAATGTACACAAAGTCTTGACGCAAGAGTTTTTCCAGTTATTAATTATGAACTTTTATTCTACTACACTCTAATGTAACAAGATCTCCCATCAGTAAAGTGGGTTCCGCCAACAAGCTTAGCCAGAGAACCACGCACACTAAAGGGATCTCTGGCAACACCACTTGTAACACAAGATAACAAAACAATAATGCTGATACGGCCGGCGTCCTACCCACTTCGCTCTTCACTGCACTACTGACCACCTGCACACCATTACTCTACTACCCCGTTTGCCTTAAGGTATCCGCCTGGCACAAAACATGGGGCCTCTAACACATTGAGGTTATTTAATGTAGTTTTAATTATCACGTGTCCTTTTCATCTCTAAACCGAACTGGAGTGTTTTCTTTGGACACCTCCTCACGCAATTCAAATATGATTTCATGTTTCACTTTGAACTCCACCACAACATTCTATGGACTTCCATCAGCTCAGTTTATCTTTACGCCCCACTTTGTTCTTCCACCACAACATTCTATGGACTTCCATCAGCTCAGTTTATCTTTACGTCCCACTTTGTTCCTCCACCACAACATTCTATGGACTTCCATCAGCTCAGTTTATCTTTACGTCCCACTTTGTTCCTCCATCACAACATTCTATGGACTTCCATCAGCTCAATTTATCTTTACGCCCCACTTTGTTCTTCCACCACAACATTCTATGGACTTCCATCAGCTCAGTTTATCTTTACGTCCCACTTTGTTCCTCCATCACAGCATTCTATGTACTTCCATCAGCTCAGTTTATCTTTATGTCCCACTTTGTTCTTCCATCACAGCATTCTATGGACTTCCATCAGCTCAGTTTATCTTTACGCCCCACTTTGTTCTTCCACCACAACATTCTATGGACTTCCATCAGCTCAGTTTATCTTTACGTCCCACTTTGTTTGCTGCTGTAAACTTCTTTTTTATAGTCGAAATGTTATTGGCTTAGTTAGTGATCTTTCATGTATCCCCCCCCCCTTTTTTTTTTCCTACCCTTATGTTGTAGTTCATATTGCTTCAGCCCGAACACAGTCTTCCCCCAAATCAGTCATGACTTGCAATATCACAACACTCCATCCAAATGACGTTTTATCTCTTACATACATTTTGCTTCTGGTGTGGCTGCTTCCTTTTTTCACAACCGGCCTTCCCCCCAATCAATGTGTTTTATATTATTAGTAATGAGTTGTTTTTTTTACACTGTTAAGCAGCATGCGTCGTGTGTTACTGTTGAACTCAGGTTAATAGGTTGAATGTTTTCGGAGGCGACTATTATTATTTTAATCAGTAAAGAGCCACGGGTATGGTGTAGGACTGTCTCTAGGGCTGTCTGTAGGCCTGTCTGTAGGTCAATTGTATATAGAAAATGAGTAGTCAACTCTTTTTATTTTCCAACACTTGGAACCACCGGACATTTTCTCAAAATACGCGGACTCAGTGCAAAAACAAAATTATTACACCGCGTTAAGCCCTACTTTTTAAATTCTTCATCAAAAACATAAATCCGTTTTTTTAAAAAAAAAATATTTGATCTTCCCAACGTGTTGAAGTACGTATAGAGTATACCTACACGCAACGCTGGCTTCCCGCCTCTCACTGATATGACGTTTGGTCCCCCAGTCTAAGCGTGCTGAAAGCCTGAACGACTTTTAAGGCCAAGAAAAGGAAGACAGAAGATTTGGGACATGTTTTGTGTTTATGCGATGCTTTCAGGTTATGTTTGTGTGTGTTTTTTGTTTGTTTGTTGTTGTTTTTTTAATTGTTCTTGTGGAAAAATAAAGAATTTGAGGGTAGGGGGGCGAAGCGAACCCTCGGGGGGCGGGGGCGAGATGTTCATAAAATTATTTGAGGATTTATATATTTTTATTTTTTTTTTACAAAATTGGTGTTTCTCGCCACTATATTTGCCTTGACCTGATGCAGGCCATACGATCTTTTATTATACGTGCATAAGGTTTAATATACTGTTCTTTACTCATTTCTTGCGTCATCTTGTTGTTAGGAGTTATGTCGATGAGCGACACGGGGCCGTGCGGGTACTCCTCCCAGTAAGTCAAGTGCATATTTTCACACTAAAGACCTGGAAACGCTACACAGTTCCTGGGCATACCTGTTATAATTTGTCCTTGACTCTCATCATAAGATGATTGGCTTTTCCCCACTTGCAGTATGGCGCATGGACTTGTTAGGCGATGATCGCTTCGGTACACATGTATTCTAATTTTTTAATATATTTTTTTTAAAGTTTAACATTTACCATATGTATATAAATAAAAATATTTCTCTCTCTCTCTATCTCTCTCCTTCTCTTTCTCCTCTCCCTTATGCCTCTTTCTCCTTCTCTTTCGCTCTTCCTCTTATATCTTTCTCTATCTCTTTCTCAATCATCTCTATCTTTTTCTCTTTCTCTCTCTTTTCTCTATTTCTATCTCTATATTCTATTTCTTTCCTTCTCGTTCTCTCTCTCTCTCTCTCTCTAAAGCTTAATTGCTCTATCACTCTAATTAAGACATTCGCTCTTTCCCTCTCTTTCTCTATGTTTTTAACCCTCTCCCCCTCTCTATCTTTCTCTATCTCACCCTCTCCCTCTCTGTCTCCCTCTCCCCCTTCTCTCTCTCCATCCATTCTCTAATTCACTCTCTCTCTCTGACCCCAGTGTTGCTATTAATTGCCCAACATGACGTGACACAAATCAATAAAATTTGCCCAACTCAAACGTACAGGGAATGACAGAAAGATGAGGGAAAGGTCAACAAAGGAGTAGGGTAGAATGATAAGAGAGGGGCATTCAGAGAGTGCGGGCGGGGGGTGTTGGCGGGGTGTTTATAGGCGTGGTGGGGTTTTGGGAGTAGAGGATATAAGAATTAGAATGGCATGTTTGGGTGAAGGAGTCTGGGCTGGATAAAGTTAGAGTAGACGAATTAACATGCCCTTATTACTACGGTTTCGTGATGAACGAGAGGCTGTGGCCATGTTTCAGACTAAGTGAGCCGGAGCAGTGGCGTAGTGAGGGGGAGCAAGGGGGGGCATCATGCCCCGGGCGCTACTCACAAAGGGGCGCCAAATGGTATATTTTACTATAATATTGCATGGTTTTCGAATAGGGGGGGGCGCTAAAAAGGTATTGGGGGGCGCTAAAAGGTATTGTGCCCCGGGCGCGAGTTAAGCTCGCTACGCCACTGAGCCGGAGCAAAGTTGTTGATATCTAATTTTATGTTTCTTACATTTATTTTTTATTCCAATTAATTCCAACTTCTTGGAGTCTGCTGTGTCTTAAATCCAACCTTTTTTTTTGGGTTGTTGTCGTTTTCCCAAAAGCGAAATATGAGCCCAGCCAGTCTTTCTTTCCAAACAGGCATCCTTGATCTTGATCACGTGAGAACCGTTCACAACTACGTCATCGATGGATAGCTATATCAATGTTCTAAAACGTGCGCGAGTCAACCAACCTGGCACCCCCCACACCCCAACCGCTTTCTCGCCCCCCCCCCTTCCTACTATATGTAATCTCAACCGGACATAAAAGTCAACGGGCGGCTAATACAAAAGTCTAAATCGGACACCCAAAAAAAGAGGAAAAACAGAATAATCGAAGCTTTCTAAAAATAGCCTTTCAAACTGCTCCCTAGCGTCATCACATTTCTTGAAATAGAAACCGTTGGTCGTGGGCGGATAATAAATAATAAATTTTAAAAAACCGATGTGACACTGCTGTTGACTGGAGTTCGTGAGGCGTATAATCATAAAGCGAATGAAACCTGTTGCATAGCAGAAAATGGATTGTTAAAAGTTTTGTCCCAGTAAATGTTTGATTTTTTTATCAGCTTTTCTTTCTTTGTTTTTTTTTTTGGAAACCAACGCCGCGACTAGGAGTCAATGCCGGAGTCGTAATTTTCGTTCTGATTACGTAGGCCTGTAAATAACGGCTTGTGCATACATCCCTATATTAAATGTCCGTCAATTATCTATGGCTTATGTACACATCCCTATGTTAAACGTCCGTCAATTACCAGTGGCTTGTGTATACATTCCTATATTAAATGTCTGTCAATTATCCATGGCTTATGTACACATCCCTATGTTAAATGTCCGTCAATTACCAGTGGCTTGTGTATACATCCCTATGTTAAATGTCCGTCAATTACCAGTGGCTTGTATATACATCCTTATATTAAATGCCCGTCAATTACCAGTGGCTTGTATATACATCCCTATATTAAATGTCCGTCAATTACCAGTGGCTTGTATATACATCCCTTTATAAAATGTCCGTCAATTACCAGTGGTTTGTGTATACATCCCTATATTAAATGTCTGTCAATTATCCATGGCTTATGTACACATCCCTATGTTAAATGTCCGTCAATTACCAGTGGCTTGTCTATACATCCCTATGTTAAATGTCCGTCAATTACCAATGGCTTGTGTATACATCCCTATGTTAAATGTCCGTCAATTACCAGTGGCTTGTGTATACATCCCTATAATTAAATGTATGTCAATTATCCATGGCTTATGTACACATCCCTATGTTAAATGTCCGTCAATTACCAATGGCTTATGTATACATCCTTCTGTTAACTGTCCGTTTAGAAATGATAAACCACGCACAGTTGCATAAATGCAAACAAAAAATGCATATTAAAGATGTATATATGGAGTTAAGTCTGTTTAAACACGAAACAGAAGAAACTACCTCTATTACGCAAAATGCCGGGATTGAGTTTTTGTCTTGTTGTTCTGAGTCATAAAATATGATTCCCGCCTCTGCGCCACCCGCCCCCCCCCCCTGCTTAGTAGATACCAATCGTTTATATTAAATGTTCTAATTCTATCGTTAATAAACGCACGAGTCGCAACTTTGCATAAGCTCCAACAGCTGTGCTACTTCAAATGGAATTGATTGCCCGACTCAACAATGGTGTGTTTGTTAGTTGCATAAGCGATTTGGTATGGGCTAGGGAATTTCGTCATTTTATTTTTAAAAGGGGGGGGGGGGGGGAGGTATTTGACAATTGACTTGTCAATGTAAAGCCTGTTGCCGTGTAGGCAACTTATGTAAGTATTAATATATGAATCACTCCACTGAATTTGAACGTTTGAACATATGCGTTTCGTAGCGTGGGCCCACGCCCCTCGGTGTTAAGAACCCCCTCGGGTGAGACCTAACGTAAAGTTGTCCATTTCAACTTAACGTTTCACAAAACTATTTACTGGTTTATGTTTAAATAAATGATTTCTTCGAATCGGATCGTGTAACATTTTAAATATCCGGTAGCTATATATATATATTTTTTTTTCAATTTATATAATTGTTTCGTCTGACAATGACTCTCGGCGTTGAATTAAGGATTTTCATCGTTAAACGCTACTACAGCAATAAACAAATTAAACATTCAATAATCTTTATATACAAGCATTTTTTTAAATTTTCTTAATCCACCCCCCCCCCCCCCAACCACACACTTTTTTCAAAGGTTTATAAACAACTTTAACTTTGTGTGAGTTACCACCTCCCCTGTTTGCGCCCCCCTCCATTAGCTGCGCCCCTTCCTCAGGTTGCGCCCTACTCCCATTGTTGCGCCCTTATTTAATACGATTCTGACGCCATTTTCATGTTCAGATTTCTTGTAACAATTATGTCGGCTTCTTTGAAGTTTTCGTTAGTTAGAGAAGACCCAGATTTTGTTTCTGAGGTTAATATAATTACCGCAACGGGTGTATGTAATTGTATTTGGATTTTCACACTTTATTCTTATCTTACTTAAGGGCTACCAGACTGCAATAAAAGCGGGAATTATTTCATTATATTATTTGTATTATGAAGAAACTGTTAAACTATAATATAAATCAGTGTGAAGTTCTTTTTGTTTTTGTTTGACACGGGTTACCGGAAATTTGCTTGAAAGAAATTTCGTCGAAGGAAAATTGCTCGACGGAAGTTTAGTCGAACGGAAGTTTGGTCGAATTTTTTTTTCAATTCACACTTTTCGTCAATTTTTTTTTTAACGCACTACACTATATTGTAAAACAAAATAATGCGTTCAAAAAGAAATTTGACGCAAAATTTGATCGTGTGAACTGAAAAGTTTGGTCGAATTTTATTTTCAACTTCCGTCGAGCAATTTTCCGTCGACGAAATTTCTTTCAAACAAATTTCCGGATTCGGTTTGACACGGGGGGGGGGGTCATGAATTTATCAGGCTTTATTTACCAACGTAACATAGTGGATTGCCAGCGAGAGGAAGTTAAGTCGTTAAAAGCCGGTGCAGGAACCGATGTCAACACTGTTGCATCGTGATTATCCCTTTTAAAACCCCAACCAAAAGGTGACGTTAATTTCGTGTGAAAAATAAAAGCAACAGAGGAATGAACATTGATTTAAAAAATATTAAAAAAAACAAATTCGAAGAAAACTTATTGAAAAAAAAAATATTATAAGCCGGGTTGCACACTTCAGATGCCTCAATGCACGCCTTTCACTGTAGGATATCTATCATCTCTTTCCCACAACGTTTCCGGAAATGGCTGAAAAATCCGGTGAACACCTTAAATCGTGACCATGGCATTTTGACCCATCTCCGGCCCTGGACTATCATCACCGAAGTGCAGCTTTTAAACTGACTCCCTGATACAACGAAAAAAAAAACAACAACAAAAAAACGTGGATTGGAAGAAGTCGACGGGAGTGTGGATTGTTACCTTTCTATATGCAAACTCACAAGGTTTCCTCTACTGAAAACAGCATTAGCTCCATCATCCCATCACATTTATGCAAGCAGTGACCCCAGTGATCTGGAATCACGGCGACCTCACGGGAAGGGACGAGTGACGGCAAGGTCATGGCGCGGCCCACCTACAGGTAAGCTGTCCGTCAATTTGTTTGATTGCTTGTCTGTGTTTCGGGGATGGACTTTATTTAGGACGCCTAGTAATAAAAGTGTGACTGCTTAGGGAAGTCTATACTAAAATCTTACATGTGTCTTTATACCCCTTCATCCTACATCTGGTCTCGTCTACCTCATCATCTTACGGCTAGTCTATTGTATACCATCTTACAGTTGGTCTATTGTATGTTACATCTTACAGCTAGTCTATTGTATGTTACATCTTACAGCTAGTCCTTGTTATACAATCTTAAAGTTGGTCTATTATATGTTACATCTTACAGTTGGTCTATTGTATGTTACCATCTTACAGCTAGTCCTTTTTATACAATCTTACAGTTGGTCTATTATATGTTACATCTTACAGATGGTCTATTGTATTTTACCATCTTACAGCTAGTCTATATTATGTTACATCTTACAGATGTCTATTGTATGTTCCCATCTTACAGCTAGTCTATTGTATGTTCCCATCCTACAGCTAGTCTACTGTATACCATCTAACAGCTGCTTATTGCCAAACATCGGCCATTCCACAACAAGCGTGTGAACAATGCAGCTAAATATCATGCTTGAAATGATGAGATTAACCTGCCCCTCCCATTGAGATCTTCCCACAACAGATCTAATCGACCCCATTGCCACATTACGACCCTAAATCATTCTATTTTCATACCCGACTGCATATCTCGGCTGCCGTAGGTGTATTGCTGTTGTTGTATTGCTTTTGTTCTTTTGTTGTTGTTGTATTGCTGTTGTTGTATTGTTTTTGTTGTAGTGTTGTTGTTTTAGTGTTGTTGTTGTATAGCTGTTGTTGTATTGCCGCCGGTGTATTGCTTTTTGTGAAATATTGCAGCAATGCCGGAGAAAAAAGCTCTGTGTGACATTTTGAACAACAGAAAGGGAGATAAAGCATAACTTGGCGTTGGTGTTTTCTTCTCGCGATTACAAAGGCCTCAAAACTCTAGATATGAGCTTAACATTATCTTTATATAATGTGTCTAGATCAGGCCTGCACAACATACGGCCCGCGGGCCGCATGAGGCTTGCAAACGGCCCGCGAAGTAAAGAAATATTCTTTATGATTATTATTTTCTTAATGGCTCCTCCCCCTGGTCCTATTATCGTTCGGCCCGCACAAGTTTTTCACAAAGTATTATGGCCCGCCTCACATTTCAAATTGTGCCAGCCTGCTTTAGACATACGCCCGCCTTACATTTCGAGTTTTGGCGTCCTGCTTTAGACTTACGGCCCGCCTCACATTTCAAATTGTGCCGGCCTGCTTTAGACTTACGGCCCGCCTCACATTTCAAATTGTGCCGGCCTGCTTTAGACTTACGGCCCGCCTCACATTTCAAATTGTGCCGGCCTGCTTTAGACTTACGCTCCGCCTCACATTTCAAATTGTGCCGGCCTGCTTTAGACTTACGGCCCGCCTCACATTTCAAATTGTGCCGGCCTGCTTTAGACTTACGGCCCGCCTCACATTTCAAATTGTGCCGGCCTGCTTTAGACTTACGGCCCGCCTTATATTTCAAATTGTGCCGGCCTGCTTTAGACTTACGGCCCGCCTCACATTTCAAATTGTGCTGGCCTGCTTTAGACTTACGGCCCGCCTTAAATTTGAATTGTGCCGGTCTGCTTTAAAATTCAAATAAAATTCAAGAGACTCAAATCTTTCGGAAGATTCAAACTCTACAGCTCGGATTAATTTTTTGGACAAAGAGAGTTCATGTAAAAACACCGAGTGACCAATGTAAGCCAGCCGCAAAGCAGACCCCACCGTCCAGCTCACAATATACACGCTCAATGCCGACCGGGAGGTACACATTCAAATTCAGATTCTTAAATATAATTTAATTAGCAGGAGGTGCCGTATGGTCGCCCTTTGCCTGAATTTTTTATGACCTCGGTTCTCAACTTGTGGGTCGCGACTGATTTGGGGGGCGGGGACTAACGACCCTTACTCAGGGGTCGCCTAAGACCATCGGAAAACGCATATTTATGAAGTAGCAACGAAAATAATTTTATGGTTGGGGATCACCACAACATGAGGAACTGTATTAAAGTGTCGTGGCATTAGGAAGGCTGAGAACCACTGTTCTAAGGGAAAGTAAGAGGTAGAGCATGTGGCTGACCTGTTTATTGCTGGCTTGGTGATCTCCTTGCTTAGTGGCGAACTTAATATTTTATGTGCCCATTGCCAGAAGATCTGAATTCCTAGCTAGAATGTGATATTTTCAATTTGGAACATTTTCAATTTGGAGTCGGAGAGTTCAAAAATTTATTAACCAATGGCGTAGCGAGACATTGTGCAACGGCGGGGCGGACATTGAGTTTGCCGCCCCCTCCCCGAAAACACTACATATTTATTGCGTTATACGCTATGCTGTGGTGAGACAGTTACCGTAAAACTCTGTCTGTACTACTGCGGTGACACAATAACCGTCAGACTCTGTCATTCTGCGGGGAGACAATTTCTGTAAGACAGTTTGTTACACCTTGAGACAATTACTGTTAGGCATTGTCTGTAATACCCTAAGTGAGACAATTACTGTTAGGCATTGTCTGTAATACCCTAAGTGAGACAATTACTGTTAGGCATTGTCTGTAATGCCCTAAGTGAGACAATTACTGTTAGGCATTGTCTGTAATACCTTAAGTGAGACAATTCCTGTAAGGCAGGCCTGCACAATATACGACCCGCAAGCCGCATGCAACCCGCCAGCACCCACTTTGCGGTCCGCGAAGTAACGAAATATATATTATTATTATTATTATTTTATTAATAACTCCCCCCCCCCCACCTATCCTATTTTCTTTTGGCCCGCACAAGTCCTGTCTTATTTTCTTTTGGTCCGCACACGTTTTTTTATAAAGTATCACGGCCCGCCTTACATTTTGAGTTGTGCGGGCCTGCTGTAAGGCATTGTCCGGTCGGTCGTACCGCCACTGAGACAATTACTGTAAGACCTTCTAGGAGACTGTGTGACCAGTCTGAGGACAGTGACTCCGAAATTGGGTCGACCTGTTTATCGATCTCAACCAGACAGGCTTCTGACCGACCTATTGGCCTGGCAGACGTGAGGCTACCGGTCCGGACGTCTTAAGGGATCCATCTTATCTCACGTGTTAGCGATAGCATCTGAGGAGGAGAAAAGAGCATCGGCGGATTCGAGAGTAGGGGGCGGGTGGGGGCTGCATCTACAATCATTGCCTTTTTTTTATATGTCCTTCATTCAATCTACTCAGAGACGAGGTGTGATCTGATAACTGTGTAATGAGGCAAACTTGACTTTTTTTTTTGTTGTTGCTTCGGGGGCCCTACTGCTCCATTCTAGTGCCCCCCACCCCAACCGTCACATGCACCACTTTTCTTCGGAGCCGCAACTGGACTGAGAGAGTAGTTCCACTTTGATGAGAGGTCACACCTCTCCGGTTGACGGCAATGACCATGCGCACAATTGATCCTGTGGACTGAGTGTGGGGGTGGGG
Organism: Omphiscola glabra; assembly: GCA_964017045.1. Taxonomy (NCBI): domain Eukaryota; kingdom Metazoa; phylum Mollusca; class Gastropoda; family Lymnaeidae; genus Omphiscola; species Omphiscola glabra. Next base: position 25,488,484 of record OZ024805.1, read on the forward strand.
GTGGAGTAGTGGAGCGATGACTGGATTCATCCACCCCCCCCCCCCCACTTAAAAAAGAAAACCAACTTCGCTAATGTAATGGCGTGAATAGCTCTATATGAGGGGGGGGGGGGAGGTATCATTTGTTAATGCTTCTTAGCATGTTGATTAGGTTTTAGGGTGCTGGGAGGGAGGTGTGCGTGGGGTGGGGAGGATAGGGGGTCGCATGGGGTGGGGTGGGGAGGAGAGGGGGTCGCGTGGGGTGGGGAGGAGAGGGGGTCGCGTGGATTTATCTTTAAACACAACCAAAACGCCGTGTCACGTGTTAAGTTCTTAGCTTCTCGTCTGTTTGTTGTTTGTTTTCTTTTTTTGTTGTTTGGTGCCCGGGAAAGCATAGTTCACATTGCCTTGTAGTCCGATGTTCATGAAGATAAAGAAACACGAACTAAATCCTTACATTTGACGTTGGACATTTTCTTTTCCTTTGCCCCAATCAAACATGCTGGCTAAGTTTTCATACAAATATGTTTAACCCCCCTTTGGGGGTCGCACGGCCCTTTAACGGGGGTCGCCTAAGACCTTCTGAAAACACATATACTCCACATTTATAAAGTAGCAACGAAAATAATTTTGTGGTTGGGGGTCGCCAAAACATGAGGAAATGTGTTATAGGGTCGCGGCGTTAGAAAGGTTGAGAACCACTGCCCTAGACCGACGGAAATTAATAGACAATAGTTTGAACGCCGATACTTTATCCTAAGATGTTATTTCTAATTTCTAGCAAGTGAGTTTTAAAATAATCCTTTATGTTAACTTCGCCTTTGTTCTTGTGTTTCTTACTGTCTAGATGTGTGGTACAATTTTCGAATGGCTAAATGACCCATTTCTTGCCAACCTATCGGGTTGAAACTTGACAGATGGACTTGTTGCCGATGACAACACATTCTTTCAAAATTTTCAGCCCCACCTCTATCCCCCCCCCCCCAATCCCCTACAATCAGTTTTTAAAATGTCTTTTCATGGGGGCGGGGATATGAAGGAAATATGAACTATAGCCATCGCCAAGACGCACAAACTTGCATGTACAAGATTCATACGAAGACTTTGTCCTAGGGGCTGTGTAATTGAATACTTTATATTAACTTCGCCTTTGTTCGCGTGTTTCTTTCTGGGTCTGTGGCGAAATCTTCGGAAGGCGAATTGACCCACTTCCCGTCATCCTGTCGAGTTGCAACTTGGCATATAGAACCGTTGCCAGTGAAAACACATTCCATCACATTTTCAGTCCAACCCAAAATCAGTTTTAACGCTGCAGGACGCCACTGATTTCACGAAATAAAATTTCTGAAAACTGTGATAAGTAAGATTCTTTAAAATATCGCAATATGTTCTCTGGCTATACAGAAAGAGTTGCTGCAATAAATCTGCGGTGTAAAAGCGGTTGGGTCATTAGTATTTAAATATATTTCAGGGGTGTGAAAAAAGAATGCGGTTGCGAGCCTTTGGGGGGGGGGGAAGGAGTATTAATTATTATTATTATTAGTAGTAGTAGTTTTATAAAGCTTTGTACCCCAGCCTAGGGCTGGGCTCACCACGCTGTACATACAATTTAACAGACATAATCATGAACTTTAAAATTAACATATATTAATTAAATAAAACAAAACAAAATTGTATATTCCCTCCACCCATTCCATAACTCTTTACATGTCAAGCAACGGACGGCTCCCAGCGGCATCGTTTATCGGTCAGAGGGGGGGGGGGAGGGGAATCATTCAGGATAGTAGAGTTTAAAGAGATATGTTTTGAGTGCAGTTTTGAAGGCTGTGATGGTCGGTATATTGCGGATATGTAGTGGAAGAGAACTCTTATAAAGTGCGTCACTTAAATTCATGTTTTGTTAAATTTTCAGCCCCCCCCCCCACATCATTGCTTGATATTACATTTCATAAAGGATTTGTACAAAAACCTTTGATTTTAGGGGGTTGTTTCATTTTCACACCCAAAACTAATTTTCAGATCACCGGCTATATTTAGCTATTCGCAGCAGCTGGATTTTGATCGCAATAAAATAGCGAAGTGGCTCTAGGTACACGTGTACCAGAATTGAGAGGTTGGGATTAAAAAACGATTTAACATATTTTTGTTGGGTTTGTAAGACAAAATGAGGTATCAAATGAAAGATAATTGAAAGTACTATACGTTTGAAATCTTAATTCTTCATTTTAACTAAAATAAACTACCACAAATGACATCCGAATAGCATTGAGTCTAATGTGTCCCGGGTCCGAAAGGGGGCGCTGCGTGTCCGGGTCCATTTTGACTAGTGCTATTCGGATGTCATTTGTGGTAGTTTATTTTAGTCAAAATGAAGAATTATGTTTACAAACGAGTAGTACATTCAATTATCTTTCATTTGATACCCATTTGGTCTTACAAAACCCAACAAAAATATTTTACATCGTTTTTTAATCCGAACCTCTCAATTCTGGTACCCGGGTACCAATAGGTGCAGCCATAAAATAGAACTAAAGTGTTGTTGCATATTTGTGTTACTTTTGAAGTTGAAAATGTAGTTTTTTGCCCCACCTTTTTCAAACCAACCCCAACCAACCAAAAAAAAAAAAAAGAAATCTTACACCACCGTATTTGCGGTGACCAAGTTCCTAGCCAATCCTGGTGGCTCCAACGTCCAATCTAGGCCGGCGACCACGTTTGTTTGTGGTTAAATCACCAAATCTATCCCATCCTCACCTCCCACCCAAACCACCAACCCCAAACCTTCCACCCCCAGCACTCCGCACTGTCATCGCCATGGATTTGTCCGGCTCACCAGCCAGTCCTGTAGCCGCATCAATTCCGCTGAGTCTGCGAGCTGAAACCCTGGTTTAGTGCAGTCTGCGGTGGCGTTACTGAGGAAATATATATTTTTTTCTTTTTTTTTTTGCAATGAAAGTGGTGAGTGTTTTCAGGGTGGGTGGCATTGGGTCTAGGGAGGGGGTGTGGAGGGAGGACTCTGTTTCTGGTCGTTTTTGGGTCCTGATTTAGCAATGCGGCCAAACTACAAAGTTATTTTGGTTCTGAATTAATTTTTTTTTTCTTCTCAACTCCATCGTTCTGTGGACTCTGCAAGTTGGGATAAACTTTCCTGAGACGTTACCACTGTTTGGACAAAAATAAGGGATAGAAGAGTAAAAAAAATATGACACGTAATATTCTTTGAATTTTTTAACATTAAAAGAAAGAATTGGATGTCTTTGCCTGATTATTTAATGATTTTTAAAAAAAAATTAATCTGTTGTATTTACCAATATCTTGTCTTAATGCAATAGCTAGTCCAGCGGTTCTCAACCTTTCTAATACCGCGACACCTTAATACAGTTCCTTGCGTTGTGGCGACCCCCCAACCACAAAATTATTTTTCATTGCTACCTCATGACTGTAGAGTAGATGGGTTTTCCGATGGTCTTAGGCGACCCCTGTGAAATGGTCGTTCGACCCCCAAAGGGGTCGTGACCCACAGGTTGAAAACCGCTGAGCTGGTCAAATGTAAGTAGATTTGTAAACGGGATTTCCCCCGTTCTCATTGCATGATAGGATGTCAGATTTCGCGTCTACAAATTGCAACCAGTAGATATTACGTCAACTGTTATAATGATTAGGGCCGGGGTGGCATTGGAGATCAGTAATTATATCTCTCTCTCCCCCCCCCCCCAAAAAAAAACAAAAAAACAAAAAAAAAAAACCCATAATTGTGTACATTTAAAAGTCAAGTAAAAGTTGGAAATTATCAACGAAAATAACGTATAAAAGTTGAATCAAAGACCAAAGGCGTAGCTAAGGGGAGGAGCAGGGGGGGAGAATTCCGTTGGCGCCAGAATAGTTAGGGGCGCCCAAATGTGCTTTGGTATTATTTTATTGATGAAAAAAAAAATTTTTTTGAGAGTTGAAAAAAGAAAGGCGCTTTAAAATGAAACCTGGACATCAAACACTAGCTACGCCTCTGTGAAAGACGGACCCCTTCTTTTCACCATTGTGTTTATTGGGATAACAAAGTCAAAGAGACGATGATTTGTCATCGAAATATCGACCAGGCTCAGATTATTCGACTCCGAAATCATAGTCACTAGCATAACGGTAATCTAAATTTAATCCCAACCCCGAGTTCGGTCACCAGCTCGAACACTTTCGAGACGACTAGTTATTTAGGAATTTGGAAACTTAGTTCAAATTTGTGTAAAAAAAAAAAAGTAATCGATGTCGACTCCATGACTCCGACTTCGCATGTCTGGTTATGAAAGTATCTGTAAAAAAACAAAAAAACAAAAAAAAACAAAAAAAAAACTGAAAAAGCCAAAGCGGATAATAAAAAAAAAAAAAACGTTTTACCAGAGCGGAAATTCGGGGGTTAAGTTAGGTCAAAAAGGGTGATAACTCCCAGATACTTCCAGGCTAAAAATAGCCACGCGCGAGGAAGCTAGCATTGCTTGCTAACAATAAAATGAACACCCGAAAACAGTGCAGCGTAAAACGTCACAGAGATGCAAAACAAACATCTGGTGAGAGGTTGAGTAAAGAGAATGAAGTGTCGGGGTTTTGGGTTGTTTGGGGGGGGGGGGGGATTCCAGAGAATAAGATACTGTCGGCGAAGCATATTTAGGGGTTAAGCATACATGTGCTCAAAATACGCCTCCTCTCAACACCACTCTACGACGGATCGTACAATGTATAGGCTATAACTGGAACAAATTAGCCAACGAAAGGTCGTGCAATAGAGGCCTTAAACGGGAACAAATTAGCAAACGAAAGGCCATGCAATATAGGCTAATCGGGAACAAATTAGCCAACGAATGGTCGTGCAATATAGGCTAAATGGGAACAAATTAGCCATCTAAAGGTCGTAACGGTACACAAAAGTTTGACCCGGAAAGGTCGTACATCCTTGGCTGAGATAGGAACAAATTAGCAGACGGAAACGAAAGGAACAGCTGGGATACGCCTTTCCCTGGGGATGAAGGATGAGAGATTAAGGATGAGGGATTAGAGATGAGGGATGTGAGATGGGGGATGAGGGATGAGAGATGATGGATGAGAGATGATGGATGAGGGATAAGAGATTAAAGAATAAAGGGATGAGATATTAGAGATGAAGGATGAGGGATGAGAGATGATGGATGAAAGATGAGAGATGTTGGATGAAGATGAAAGATGATGGATGAGAGATGATGTATGAGGTATGAAAGATGAGGTATGAAAGATGATGTATGAGAGATGAAAGATGGTGGATGAGAGATGAAGGAATAAAGGGATGAGAGATTATATATGAGAGATGATGGATGAGAGTTGAGAGATGATGGATGAGAGATGAGAGATAAGAGATGATGCATGAAAGATGAGAGATGTTGGATGAGAGATGAAAGATGACGGATAAGAGATGATGTATGAGAGATGAAAGATTATGGCTGAGAGATTAAAGATGATGGATGAGAGATGAAATAATAAAAGGATGAAAGATTATATATGAAGGGTGATGGATGAAAGATGAGAGATGTTGGATGAGAGTTGAGAGATGATGGATGAGAGATGATGGATTAGAGATGATGGATGAGAGATGATAGATGATGGATGAGAGATGAGGGATGAGAGATGATGGATAAAAGATGGGAGACGATGGATAAGAGATGATGGATGAGAGATTATAGATGATGGATGACAGATGTAAGATGAATAATGAGAGATGAAGAAATAAAGAGATTAGTGATTAGAGATGAGGGATGAGAGATGAGGGATGAGAGATGATGAAAAAAAAGATGAGAGATGATGGATTAGAGATGATGGATGAGAGATGATAGATGATGGATGAGAGATTTAAGATGATGGATGAGAGATTAAGTAATAGATGAGAGATGATGGTTGAAAGATGAGTTATGATGGATAAGAGATAAGAGATGATGGATGAGAGATGAAAGATGATGGATGAGAGATGATAGATGATGGATGAGAGATGAGATATGAAGGATGAGAGATGAGGGATGAGAGATGAGGGATGAGAGATGATGGATGAGAGATGAGATATGAAGGATGAGAGATGAGAGATAAAGGAAAGAAGGGATGAGAGATGAGGGATGAGAGATGATGGATGAGAGATGAAGGATGAGAGATGATGGATGATAGATGAAGGAATAAAGGGATGAGAGATGAGAGATGAAGGAATAAGGGATAAGAGATGATGGATGAGAGATGGTGGAATAAAGGGGTGAGAGATGGTGGAATAAAGGGATGAGAGATGATGGAATAAAGGGATGAGAGATGATGGAATAAAGGGATGAGAGATGATGGATGAGAGATGAGAGATGAAGGAATAAAGGGATCAGAGATGAAGGAATAAAGGGATGAGAGATGATGGATGAGAGATGAGAGATGAAGGAATAAAGGGATGAGAGATCAAGGAATAAAGGGATGAGAGATGAAGGAATAAAGGGATGAGAGATGAAGGAATAAAGGGATGAGAGATGTGGATGAGAGATGAAGGAATAAAGGGATGAGAGATGAAGGAATAAAGGGATGAGAGATGATGAATGAGAGATGAGAGATGAAGGAATAAAGGGATGAGAGATGAGGGATGAGAGATGATGGATGAGAGATTAGAGATGAAGGAATAAAGAGATGAGAGATGATGGATGAGAGATGATGGATGAAAGATGAGAGACGATGGATTAGAGATGATGGATGAGAGATGATAGATGATGGATGAGAGATGTAAGATGAATGATGAGAGATGAAGGAATAATGGGATGAGATATTAGAGATGAGGGATGGGAGATGAGGGATGAGAGATGAGGGATGAGGGATAAGAGATGAGGGATGAGAGATGATGAATGAAAGATGAGAGATGATGGATTAGAGATGATGGATGAGAGATGATAGATGATGGATGAGAGATTAAGGAATAAAGAGATGAGAGATGATACTGATAGTTGAAATTTTCAGCCCCAAACAAAAAAAATAATTGTTTCCCTATTTTCAAGGGGAAATGAAATTCCTGAAAACTGCGCTTAATGAGATTCGTTTTAAAAACTTTCGCAAGTGCGTTTGGAGTTGGAGCGTAATATTTTCTTTTGATTTTCTAAAACTTTTGGTGAAACAAATCTGCGGTGTAAAATATTAATAAAGTTAAGGGACGTGAAAAAATATGTGGTTGCTAGTCTTGGAAAAGGGGAAAAGGGGGGGGGGGGGCACTAATTGGGATTCTTATAAAGTGCGTTACTTGTATGCATGTTTTGTCAAATGTTAACCCCCCCCCCCCTTTTTCCGCCCATAGCTCGATATTACATTTTATAAAGTATTTATACGAAAAAACTTTGTTTTTAGGGGTTGAGACGTATATATTATCAAAACACCCTAAGATATTTTTAGCATGCGGAAAAAACACATGCTATTTTTATTCGGAGGGCCCGATAACTCGAATCGTTTTCATCTGCGTCAAATTATAAAATGTTATATTTAAGATGTAAGTGTAATATATTACATTTACAGTTATGATGGGGAAAGTAGTCGGACGTATATCCTCCCCCCCCACGCCCCGCCTTTTAAGAACACCCCCGCCCCGTCTCAGGCCCCCATTTCTCTCCCAACATTTAATTGCATAACTCCATGGGGGGTATTATTTTTAATGACACCCCCTACGATGGAGTTACACGTGCACCATTTTTCTAATTACTGTGTTCACCGCCCCTCTTGTCTGATTTACTCCCCCCCCCCCGACCACACCTTTCATCGTCTGCTCCCACACCCCTTTGTAATTAGTCTACGCCCACGCTATTTACCCCCCCCCTCCCTCACCCTAACAGTACGTGCTTGATTGAATCACTGCACAAATAGAAGACTGCCCTGTTGCTGTTTCCGTGAAATTGATGAGCAAGCTCTCTCTACTTATGAGAACAGCAATAGGTGCGTGTGCAGCGGCGGATCCAGAGCGAATTTGAAAGGAGGGGCGGGAGGGAGAGAGATAAGGGAGGGAGGGAGAGAGAGGGGAGAGAGAGGGGGAGGGAGGGAGGGAGAGAGAGAGAGGAGGAGGGAGAGGAGAGAGAGAGAGAGTGGGAGGGAGGGAGGGAAGAGAGAGAGTGGGAGGGAGGGAGACGGAGAGAGAGAGAGAGCTCGAGCTCTTTGTTAGTTTTTAAATCATGTATACTGTAAGTAGACTAAATTTACAACGGGGGGGGGGGGGGCGCGCAATCACGAGGTCACGTGTCAGGCATCCTTACTCCAACCCCGCCCCTTCTTTGTTTCAATTTGTGAGAGGGTGTCTCGCGGAGAACAAACTTGTATAGATTGTTTTTCCTTCTCTTGTATGTTTCTTTAAAGGCGTGTTTGTATATTAAACACAGAACAAAAGAAGAACAAAATAAGATCCTATGCCATAATGCAGTCGATCGGCTGTGAGCAAGGTTGATAACGACTCCGCAGCAGACGTAGGTTAACTTAAGAAACACACTGTAATAAACAACTCATTTTTCAAGTCAACTTTTGTCACTTTAAAAAAAAAAAAATCCTCTATTTTAACTTTCGTTCGTGGCTGGCTGGCTGGCAAAATCGTCGGACGGCTAATTGACATATCTCCCGTCAACATATCGAGCCGAAAAACTAAATTAAGCTGTTAAAAAGTTTAAACCTGTAATTCACATTTTTCGCGATGGACATAAACACGGCAGGGGTTCTTAACATGGAACCTTCCCATGGACTCCTTGACCGTAAGATGATTGCCGCAGACCACTTCTTATAAAAAAAAAATTCTAAATGCATGGCATAAAATTGCAAAGGAAATGCAGCCCGTAGACTTCTTAAGTCTATAGCCGAGGTGCAGCATGAAACAGCTCATAATGGGCCAAAAAATTCTCGTTCTCAACTCCTCATCTTATGAAACAATGTACATGTACTGTGTCAAATCTATGCAACAAGTACTTTATACATGTTTTCCCCCAAGCATTGTCGTATCTAAGGTTGGTGCCACCCCGGGGCCTGCCAAGATTTGTGCCACCCCCCCCCCCATTTGTCCACACGTAAAAAACCTCTGTACTTAGCCATATCAAGAAATGAGTGCCGCCCGCTCTGTAACCCCCCCCCCCCCCGGCCTCCCGGTTTCCTACGCCACTGCACCCAAGGATTTTTTCCTTTTAAGTTTGTTGACTTCTACTCGTCAAGTTTCCCTTCATATGTAATCAATCAAATATGTATGCGCTCAAGCAGTGGCGTAGCCAAAGTTGGTGCTATATGTAATCAATCAAATATGTAGTGGGCGCTCAAGCAGTGGCGTATCCAGAGTTAGTGCCATATGTAATCAATCAAATATGTCGTCGCGCTCAAGCAGTGGCGTAGCCACAGTTAGTGCCATATGTAATCAATCAAATATGTCGTCGCGCTCAAGCAGTGGCGTAGCCACAGTTAGTGCCATGTGTCATCAATCAAATATCTCTAGAATCGTGCGCTCCCATTCCGTAATAAAAAAAAACTGAATTATTTTTATGACATTTATACTACAGCGCTCACCACCCAATCACATTTAGGATAGTGAATCTCCGTATCGACCTACTTCCAGGCACAATAAAAACCCAAATGTAGGTTAACGGTGACCTGTCTGGGAAATACATTGGCTCCAACCAACAAGAACTCAGAGAAACTATTGCATTGACCTTCCTTTATAAACCACAACACGGTCAACAAGAACTCAGAGAAACTATTGCATTTACCTTCCTTTATAAACCACAACACGGTCAACAAGAACTCAGAGAAACTATTGCATTGACCTTCCTTTATAAACCACAACACGGTCAACAAGAACTCAGAGAAACTATTGCATTGACCTTCCTTTATAAACCACAACACGGTCAACAAGAACTCAGAGACACTATTGCATTGACCTTCCTTTATAAACCACAACACTGTCAACAAGAACTCAGAGAAACTATTGCATTGACCTTCCTTTATAAACCACAACACGGTCAACAAGAACTCAGAGACACTATTGCATTGACCTTCCTTTATAAACCACAACACGGTCAACAAGAACTCAGAGACACTATTGCATTAACCTTCCTTTATAAACCACAACACGGTCAACAAGAACTCAGAGACACTATTGCATTGACCTTCCTTTATAAACCACAACACGGTCAACAAGAACTCAGAGACACTATTGCATTGACCTTCCTTTATAAACCACAACACGGTCAACAAGAACTCAGAGACACTATTGCATTGACCTTCCTTTATAAACCACAACACGGTCAACAAGAACTCAGAGACACTATTGCATTGACCTTCCTTTATAAACCACAACACGGTCAACAAGAACTCAGAGACACTATTGCATTGACCTTCCTTTATAAACCACAACACGGTCAACAAGAACTCAGAGAAACTATTGCATTGACCTTCCTTTATAAACCACAACACGGTCAACAAGAACTCAGAGAAACTATTGCATTGACCTTCCTTTATAAACCACAACACGATCAACAAGAACTCAGAGACACTATTGCATTGACCTTCCTTTATAAACCACAACACGGTCAACAAGAACTCAGAGAAACTATTGCATTGACCTTCCTTTATAAACCACAACACGGTGTAATTTTTACATCCTTTATGTTAGCTCCGCTTTTGTTGCGCGGCTGGCTGGCCGGCAATATCTTCGGACGGCTAATTGACCCACTTCCTGTCAACCTATCTAGCTGAAACTTGGCGCATGGACTAGTTTCCGAAGACAACATATTCTAACAAAATTTTCAGCCCCAAACCCCCCCCCCCCCCCCCAAAATGGGAGGATGAATGAAATATGATGACACTGAGTTCGCGAAATAAAATTCCCGATAACTGCGCTAAATGAGATTCTTTTAAAAATACACAGCAAGTGGGTTTGGTGTGTAATATCGTCTTTTTTTTTTCTTCTGTTTATAAAAATATAAAATATTTATATAGTTCAGAGGCTGGGGGAAAAAGTGCGGTTGTCGACCGGAAGCCTTCGTCAGCGAACAAACAGAAAAATTAATACAATTAAAAAATATAAAAAACACTATAATAAAGCACTTAGCTGAGAAGTCGTGTCCAAGAGGGCAGACAAAACGTTCGTTCTTTCAGGCTTAACCTTACTGTGTTTTACTTATTTCCTTTTTACAAATGCTTTATTAAAACTACGATGTCTTTAGGGGATTGATTGATTGTAAAGGATTCATCTGTAACATTGTAATGCTTAATATGAGGGTGAAGTAGCCCTATACGCTTGTTCTGAAACCCGCGGGGGGAGGAGTTACTCTTACTTTCCAGATTGCATATGCGTACACAAATGTCTTTAGTCTGCGGGCGGTACAGAAAACAACTGCAGACAAGAATATAAAAAAATCAAAAATATTTCAGTTGGATCTGACTGCAATTCCAGGATTTCTTCGCTGAAGGTAATTCAATTTGGCCTTGGCAGTTGAGATGATCTAGATTGTTGGAAATGGCCATCTGCTCACGGCAAAATATTTAGCAAACTGTCAATTTTAAAGCGTATCACAATGGCTGTTGTTTATTTTTCTTTTTTTTTTTCTATTTTTTAAATATTGTTTTTATTTTTTGGGTGCATTACTATCAAGTCTAAATGGGTAATAAGTAAAGCAAAGTAAGGTTAAACCTGGAAAAAAGGAACGCAACAAAACAACGAACTTGTCGGCAGGAAGCCTTCGTCAGCGAACAAACAACAGAAAAAAAACAGAATAAAATGTATTTTAAAAAAATATAACACTTAGCTGAGACGTAGTGTCCGAGATGACCAAGTCAAAAGGGCGGCACATAGACTGTGCCGTGTGAGCCTCGTCGATTGAAAAAAAGACCTGAAATTATAGTGGTTTTTTTTGGGGTCTTTCAGACTTAAGTGTTTTATTTTTATGTACTTTAGCGGCAACATTTTATCCCCACTAATTTTTTTTTTAAATATTTTAATACCACGTGTCTTTATTTTGCGAATCCCAACAAACACAACGGCCAGTTTGTTGTAGTTTGACAAAGAAACGTCCACTCGGTCTACACCCCGAACTTTTTTTGCAATCAGTATGACCGTTGGTTATAACGGTGGCAATCAGTATGACCGTTGATTATAACGGTGGAAGCTCCAAACTATATAGTGAATACGTCAATGTTAGTCTGCGTGGGGGTCAGGATATCTTGAGTTGAGCGAGGGGGGGGGGGAATTACCAGAGGATGAGGGATGATGTCCGGAGCTGTAGTCGGGTTAAGGTCACTGTTCTACCATCCATATATCATCCTAAGTACTTGTCACTATGACTGTTGGAAAGGGGGGAAGAGCGTTTGATTAACTCTCTATCAATGTCATATCAGTATTTATCTTTACTTGGTACGGGAATCTGCTGGCGAAGATTAATTAATTAATGGTATTTCCTCTTGAATTATTAAATACATTTTCATATCACCCGTAACCAACCGGCTCCTCGAACATATGACAATGGTTATGTTACATTCTGCAACGAATTTGAAATTTTTTTGAGAAAATGCGTCAGTATTTGTAAGTATATGTGAAGTTTCATTATGTCAATCACGTGATCGCACCCCGTATATAATAATTGTTTTTTTAAGGCATCATCTGTGACCCCATCAACCCTCCACCGCCCCCCACCAGGATGCCCCTGTACTTAATAGTAGTAGACGACCAGAGCCGTGAAAAGTTTCTTGTATATATATGCTCATTTATATAATATAAATAAAGATACAAATTTGATATTTTGTATAAATGACGCAAGGCAAGTTTTGAAATACATTTATCATCAAGCCCCCCCCCCCACCCCCAACATTTCTTTTTCAAATATGACGCCCCAAACTCAATCTTTATTCAATTTTTTTACGCACCACTGTTTCTATACGGGAATTGTCTGTTACGTCGAGTTAGGAGATGAGTAACTTGCGTCTCGCCCACGTAGTAGCGGGCTCACACGCCCCGCATACAGCTAAAACTTCAAAGAAGACGGGCGAATCTCTAAACAAAGTGAACAGACAAAACACCGTTTCGTGCCGCTTCCTTGGGGCGTTGCCGCATGTCCTTTTGTTTATCACGTCTGTCAATATCAGTTGTGAGGGTTCAAATATCAAACATGTGCATTCCATGAGATCCAAGTAAATATGATGGAGAGACGAGAGATGCCTATATAAGAGTGAGTATCGTAGAAACGTGGGGGCCCTTACAAGTGCGGGGCCCTGTGCCAATGCCCTTAAGTCGGCACTGGAGAGAGCAGCATAACATACGCCGGCTGAAACTAATGCGTTTTTCTTCTTTTTCCTCTCTTCCTCCCACAGGAACCTGGGCAAGTCCGGCCTGCGAGTGTCCAACATCGGATTCGGTAAGTTAATCATTAGTTTACTGGGTTGGGGGGGGGGGGCACAATATTTTCCGTTTAAACATTTATACTACTTATCTTTCAATGCATCGGAACAAATCAAACTGGGGGCTTAAAGAGCCGAAGCATGATAATATTTTTTTTGTTGTACGTTGACATATTGCAAATCAAAATATGCATCAGTAAAAAAAATAGTGTTTGTCTCTTAATTATGGTTTGCATTTAATGACTTATTGTTTTACTCAGATTTACTCAGACTTTACATCAGTCTATGAAAATCAAACGTTAATTTTAAAAAGCCTTTGAGAAGCATAATAGTTCGCAAATACCATCTTATACTGTTCAAGTGTTCCTGCCACTGGTTCTACGCCTCTCTACATGACGCCACAAAGACACAATCGCGTCACGCTTGTTAAATCTGAAGACTGTCTTGGAATCTGACCCGAAGCCATTATTTTTTTAAAGATTGTGCCCCTACCCGTAAAATGTGAGAATGAGCACCGGCGAATCAATAATGCCCCCCCGACAGAGTTGGACGAATTTATGGTCGAGCCCCGACCCCACGAGCTCATGGGGGATCAGAGGAGCTAACCAAACAAGATGTGGGGAAAAAAAGGGGAGATAAATCTTTGTAATTGGATACCAACATTTAGAACATATGTCAGGTCAAAGACGATGGCAATAAGAAGATACAAATCAAATCTCATCCATTCAAATGTTTGCGGTTATTGATCACCGACTGGCGTTAATGGCAGAATTACAAATTCACCCTGGCCTTCGGATCAGAGCTGCGCGGTCAGCATGAATCATGACTTATCCGCATCTACTTCGGCCAACTCCAAACCGAGCCCATGATTTGGGATTAGGAAAGCATCAACGAATAAAACTGACAACGTTTCCAATCCCTAATTAGTAGGTCTGATGCTTAGCTTGTGAAGTTCTTACATTTCAATTCACGCACCTTTAATCTGAAGACGGTTAGAGCTTATTCGCGCGGACGTGATGATAAATTTGGACTATTCTACCGAAACCGAATCTTAAATTTGGACTATTCTACCGAAACCGTATCTTAAATTTGGACTATTCTACCGAAACCGAATCTTAAATTTGGACTATTCTACCGAAACCGAATCTTAAATTTGGACTATTCTACCGAAACCGAACTTAAATTTGGACTATTCTACCGAAACCGAATGTTAAACTTGGATTATTCTACCAAAACCGAATGTTAAATTTGGACTATTCTACCGAAACCGAAAGTTTAATAAGGATTATTTTCAGATGTGGTTGCTCAAAATTTAGAATCTCAAATAATAATTCCTTAAGTATGTACGTATGTGCAAGAGTGCTGGGTGGCCGAGTGCTCTAAATTGAGGCAATCCCACGCTAGTGGACTCAACTTCAAACCCCCAGCAAAAGCAAAACATCACCAGCACCCCTGGTGGATGGGACTCGTTAACCCTGGATGGCAACTCATCTAAGAGAGAAGGTAGACTCGATATCCCGAAGGTGGTATGTCAGTGAAGCAATGAAAATTCCGACAAACTCCAGCAACCGTAGATAGCATGAAGAGCAACGCATAAAGATCTCATTGAAACAGACACGACTGCATCCCGACTAGGTCTTGCCACTGGATCCATTAGGCAAGGACGAGATGGTGAGGCTGACGAACTCTACCTCAATTTAAAACAAAATACAGTCAAGACTACCAGTGATGTCGAAAATCGCCCTGCTTGCGCAGGATGAACAATAGTATTAAATATGTATGTATGTATGGCTGTGCGCGTTCAATAGGCGTGCAAAATGAAATTCACAGAAGTTATTTCCTTGAATGCACGTTGTGTTTAGTAGCTTTTAGTGTATGGAGGTTTACTTAGTGCCGCCGCCATTGTTTCATGGGTTATCTCTATAATAATAATGATCATAGCAATAATAATCATAATAATATAAAAATTAACACATGCACAGCCTTGTATAGAACTAAAAATTACCAAACGTTCTGAATTTTTTTTTTATTAATTCGTTTAATTCACCAGGTTTTTGTTTTGTTTTTTCTTTTGTTGTTTTTTGTTTGTTGAGATACGTCATATAGGCCGCCGACTTCAGTAGAAAGGGAGAGACCTAGGTCCGGCTGGTCTACATACAGCATGATATGATATAGAGGGAGGTAAACCTTTTAAGAACTTCATAGCGCTTTCTTGCTCCATCTTGTTATCAACAGTAGAAAATTTGAACAGACGAAGCAAAGAAATTCCCCCCCCCCCCCCCAGAGGCGCATGCAGACAGAGGAAGGCACGGACTGGGTGTGTGAGGTGTGTGAGTGTAAGCAGTGAGGTATGGCTTTGTAAGATTGGTCTTGTGCCAATTCAACAGGCGAGACTTGTCTTTAAAAAAAAAATGGAAAGCCGCATCTAAATGAAAAGTCAAGACCTTGTTAATTTGCTACGTTCTATCTACAGGATAAGGATTTTCCCCAGTGATATTGCAGTTACAGTCGAAGTTATTATTTTAAAAAAAAATAGTTTTAAAAATACTTTTAAAAATATCAAATAGCCAGGCTTCGCAAAATTATGTTATTTATCTGGGTTACATTGCTCAATATATGTGAAGAGAAACGCCTTAGGATATACCCAAGCTCAGGGTGGACAACCTACGACCCGTGGGCCATAATACGGCCCGCTTACTGGTTAATTCGGCCCGAAAGACATTCGTGGAACTAAATTGATTTTTTATTTATTTTGTTTAATAGGGATACACATTGTCAATGCTTATCTGTAAAAGACTTTGAAAGTTATTAATTGCATTCTAAAATTGATAAAGTCTGATAATAATTATCGCAGCAAATATTTAAAAAAAAAATAATAACAATTCCAATGCTAATTATCGAACTGAACTGGAATGATCGTTCGCAGTACAACTTTAGCAGACCCTTCATACTCTGAAAAACCTGTCCGAGTTCATGTCTCAAGTCACTGATAAAAAGTTTGATTGTTTACTATGCATTTAAACAAGAATTTTTTTTCCTCCGGATTATTGGAAGCTAGTTAAAAATATTCGCTTAAATATGTCATGAAGACTCGTCCGTCCTTTAGTAAAGGTCATTTCAGTTACCTGAGGAGGGTAAGCTAAACGATCGGCTAGAATCATCGGGCGGGGAGGGGGGGGTGATGGACATAAAGCGAAGTCGGGGACTTGTGTGAAAAAAAGGGGGGGGGGGGTGAAACTGTTTTTTTTTTCAAGATTGGCCTTGCAACGTCACAAAGTTGGAGTGGGGGGGGGGGGGGGGTAAACTCTTAGTATCACGGAAACAGACAATTTTGAGGGAAGCCTAAAGTTAAACTTTCGACACCGAGCTCACATCTCATCTAGTACTTCGTGCTAGTATTAGATTTCAGTTCATGCTAGTATTCGATTTCAGTTCATGCTAGTATTCGATTTCAAATGATGTAAGGGTTTTAACAAACTGCAGAAAAATACCCGAGTCCAAACAAAAATGGTTTCGTACTACGGGTACTCCAGTCACCTGGTGTGAGGCTGCTGTGTCGCCTGTCTTACAAACATTTCTTATCAGTGCATTCGCTTACGCGTGTCTTTCTTATATAATGAACGTTTTTTGTTTTTTTTAAGGAATTAGGTTAATTGATCTTATAAAAGAAATTAAATGGATGGCATAAAATGGCCGATGTCACCAGTGGCGTAGCGAGGGGGGCATCATGCCCCGGGCGCTACTCTTAAAGGGGCGCCAAATGGTATATTTTACATATAATATTGTATGGTTTTCGAATAGGGGGGGGGCGCTAAAAAGGTATTGTGCCCCGGGCGCGAGTTAAGCTCGCTACGCCACTGGATGTCACCATGGTGATCGTTTCTGCTTCAAACTGTGTTTACAATTGTTCTTTACCTCTTAGACACGTGCTAAACGGAAGAAGAAGAAAAGAGAGGATGCGAAATAATTTGGGTGTGCCAGTAACATAATAACATTCCAGAAAAATATAAACATCATATTTTAAGGCACGCCTCTGATGGAGATTATATTTACAAACATCAAACCCCTCACCACAGCATATCGCAGAGCGCCTCTGATACAAACAGCAACGGCGTGTTTTTTATATATAAGATACCAGCGTGATCTATACAGTGGAGACGCTGTCTGAAATACCAAGCTTATCTTATATCCTCCATCGCTACCCCAGTCACCTCAAGACGAGGAGGTTTGTTTGCTGAGATGCGCCCAGGTGTCTGTGGTATTTCATAACGCCGCCGCATTGAGAGTGTTTGGATAACTTTTAGAGTGGAGGACAAGGCCAATAAACAAAAACAACAAAATAAAATGGCGTCTGTACCCCCTCCCCCCTTTTTCATCACATTTTCTACATGAACCAGCACGTGATAAGAAAAGGTTACAATGACTGAACAAGTTGTTGTTTGTTGTTCATGCATTGCATCCGGGTGGATGGGACTCGTTAACCTTGGATGGCAACCCATCTAAGAGTAATAGAAGGCAAACTCTGAAATCAAACCTGGAGATGGAGTTCCGTAGGCGGTATGACATTAAATCAAGGAAAATTCAGACAACTTCTGCGACGTAGAAGGCATAAAGAGCACAATTAAACACACACGCACACTGCTGGTCATTTACTGCATTCTGGTCTATTTCCAGTCATCTTGACTAAGTCTTGCCATTAGGCCAACAAATTGGAAAGGACGAGAGAGCGAGGCTGGCGAATGGAGCACCACTCCCTCACTTTAAAACAAAATGCAGCGCAAGTCAAAACTACTACTCAAGTCGAAGCTTTGGTATTCTTAACATGCGAAGGACGAACAATATTGAATTTTTAATGTTAAGATGACCATGGCGATACTCGACATTGAGCAGAATTGGTAGTACAATTTGTGGCTGGAAAACGTTCCCACGTGTGTAAAACACAAACGTGGTTTGGGGGTCCTGGTGGGATTCTCCTTTTCTTTGCTGTTCGCTTCCTCTGTGCGTTAGCGGTGTGGCTACTGTCTGATGAGCATGCTCCAAGGGCGAGTCTGCCTCGCTAGCTTCTGGTAAATGAACGAAATATATATCTTGTAATTTTCAGAAAACGATTTCAGTTGAGATGTGAATGCCTATGTATCAGCAAGTGACCATGCATATATGAATTCTCATGTTTTAGCAAATTTCCGTTGGTATAGAATTCCCACGTTACAGCAAATTGCCGTTGGTAGATAGAATTCCCATCTTACAGCAAATTTCCGCTAGTATATTAAATGCTCGTGTCCCGGCAGACGATCGCCGGTAGATGGAAAATTCTTTGTAGTAGAGATTGATCACTGAACGAATCCGCGTGGAAGTTACGAAATATTATTCCGTCAGTTCGCTCTCTATTCGTCATCAACTTTTACCGCATCACCAAAGTCTCACCTATACATCATGACCAAGCTATAGAAAGAAAAATCGAACTCTCTCAATTATGTGTCTTTGACCATCTCCACAGTCTCACCTATACATCATGACCATGCTATAGAAAGAACAATCGAACTATTCTCAATTTTATGTCTTTCACAGGAACCTGGGTGACATTTGGAGGTCAAGTCACAGACGAGGTAATTTGAAGTTCTGTTTTAAATGTCAAATTGTGGAATTTCCCTCTTTTTTTCCTTCTTAAGTATTTTTAAACAAGTAAAAGCGGATAATGAAGGAAATATTATACCGTGACATAAACTGGTTTCAGCATGTTTCAATAGCTTATGTGGTCAAAAAGGCAGTGCTCGGAAAAAAATTGAGAACCATTTCAAAAAACTATCCGCTCAATTATAGATCATGTCTCTTTGTAGAATCCTATATTATCAACATGTATTTTCAAACAGACAAATTATTAATATTCTATCTATCTTTTTATAGGTGTTGCTTAAGGGGCGGGGGGATGGGTTTACACGTATTTAAGATGTTTACTACTAAAATCAGATTCATATAGACTATAGTAAAGTAGATGTTGAACACTTTTGCATCTTGTCACTCTCGAGTAAAGTAAAAGTTTCCAAGGTTTTCATTCATGGCAGGACCATTTAAACTATTTTATTTCTCAAATTATTATTGTTCCGTTTTATTCTCAATTATTTTAATATTTTATTTTGTACATGTTTTAATAATAACAGCAATCTATTTTTATCATTTTATGTATATCATCTCCTTTAAAATTTGAATTTAAAAATGTGTGAAAATTATTTATCTACGTGTGTTTCTAAACAGGCCAATCAGTGATTTTATCAACGATGAGTTACAGGTCAATCAGTGATTTTATCAACGTTGAATTACAGGTCAATCCGTGATTTTATCAACGTTGAATTACAGATCAATCCGTGATTTTATCAACGTTGATTTACAGGTCAATCAGTTATTTTTATCAATGTTGAATAATTGAATAACAGGTCAATCAGTTATTTTTATCAACGTTGAATTACAGGTCAATCAATCAATTATCATCGTTGAATCACGCAATACTCCTCACTACAAGGGAGCATTTAAAAAACACAAAAGAACAATGTCACTTGAGATAGTATAACAGCAATGCTGGCACTAAGCGTGGTGCTAACGCTACATGCGCTCACATTTATCAAATCAATCACAAGAAAATGATGACATGGTGATGATTTTAAATGTAAGCGCAGCCAATTCTTTCTTGGGAAAAGGTAATGACTTATTTGGGCTTTGAAAGGAGCGGTGGGCTGTTTCAAAGAGTAACTAACAAATGATGAAGTTGTCGAGGATCTGTATTTGAAAGCATGTACCTTGTCACTCCCGACAATGTTACGCGCTCCTTTCCTGGTAAGAAAAAAATAGGGCGTTTCTTTAAAGTGACGAGGTGATCGATCCCACACAGCAGTAAGACATCCATAATTAATACGACGTTGGTGTAGAGGGCTGCCTAATTTTGTCCACCACACCGATAGCCGCTGAGAAACGCTTACAAATGTCTCAACGTTTCCACAAAACTTGTACAAATTATTGGACGTTTGATCCTTAACATCTCGCTTCTGATTTGTATGGTATTAGGCACTGCATAATATTCAGTCTATACATATTTGGAATTTCTATTTGTTTGTTTATACATAAAATTAAAAACTACACCGGAAAAAACTTATGAGGGTTGGGTGGAGGAATCTATCATATTTCTATGGCAGCGGTTCTCAACCTGTGGGTCAACCTTTTTCCCAGGGGTCGTCTAAGAAACGTCTGAAAACACATATACTCTACAGTTACGAAGTAGAAACACAAATAATTTTATGGCTGAGGGTCGCCGCAACATGAAGGACTGTATTAAAAGGTCGCGGCATTAATAAGGTTGAGAACCACTGTTCTATGGGATAGTCCACATTTTTGGTATTAGATTTGCCTGCGCGTGGTTGCCGTCTACCTTTTTTTCCAATGTGAGTTGGTTCCAAAATCATCTTCGTTTTTTTCTAAACTCGATTCCGGTAAGTTGCGCAGGGCCCAATGATAGAGTTTTAAAAGTAAATGTATACTTTTAGTCCGAATAATTCTTTTCCTCTCGATTCACGCTATTGTCGTCCAATCCATGTTAACTTATATAGTCAAACCTTGGCAACCACAAATCACAGGAAAGCGGAAACGATATCAACGTATCTACTTGCTGTGGCCTCTACATAAATTAATTTTAAAAATTGTCCTTCGTGGTAGTGCCCAATAAGACAAAATCTGGTTTTCGGGAGTGTACTTTAAACCATATATTTACTAAAAACACATAGATTTGACCTAAAAACTGTAATAATAGTCATGCATCCTATGACCTGATGAGTTAGAGGCTGTGCTTTACTATACAACCTATTGATTACTTTTTTCTGGAACCACGTGCCAGCCATGGCCACCAATGATTGATTAATTTGCGGTGTACGTTGTAGACCAGGGATTCTTAAACTCGGGTTCGCTGACGCCTGGTGGGTGTGTGAAGCTTGTTCTAAGGCCCGGGGGTCACATTTAAAACTCGATAAAAGCAAGAAACTTATATTAGAGTATGCAGCATTAGATTGCCACCAAAAATGTAACAATGAAAATTATGTCCTCATACAATACAATTTTAAGAACTGTTGATGTAGGGCAATTTTTTATTTCCTGGAACTGGGGTAAGGCGTGGTTTACTGCGAAAAGATATAGACGTGAGTTTTTTGTTGTTTTTTTCAATTATTTTTAAATGGTCTCTAAATAAAATATTTTTTACCTTAGTTATTTCAGTCGGGATGGTATCATTACTATTAAGTGGAATTTTCGTTTGCGAAATTATATGTTCGCATAAATTATTGATACTAATTATGCTCAATTGGATACTGAAGGTATCTGAAGTACAATTCCGTAAACTTTTAACAACTGGACCAATAAGGAGTGTTCTTCTTTCCATAAGTAAAAAAAAATAATGTTCAAAATAAAAATAAATAATAAAATTTGGGAAACGGCTGCTTGCTCTCATTATCATCCAAAGTGGCCGATTCTAATCTGCTTAAAGATGTTTTGAAGACACTCTACTGTTATTATCTTTGTATTCCCCCCATTCATTTACTACGATATTCCAGCGTTATTTGTGTTCCAATTTGTCCCTTTTTTTCCCCGGGAGACGCCAAAGATTTGGGTTAACCCTGAGACTGATATCCCCTACTGCATTGAGTAGCGGCTAATTTGAGCCCCCCAACAGTTTATCAAGCGCTTCCCTCGCGCGCCATGTATCTGCTTTTAATGTCAGTGCAACACGAGACTGATGACGTCAACCGACCTTTTTACCCAGACACCTCCGTGTGGTACTCCAGAAATATCATTGATTTTAACATCTGGTCGGGAAGTCCAAGAGTCGAAATTTGAGGGCTGTTTGGTCTAAGCCATAACATTTTTTTTTGCGACTCCAATATCAAATTAAAACAACTGAGTCTCAACAAGGCATAGCCCCTTCCCCCATACCAATACCACATCTTTCCTCCGAACCCCCTTCCCCCCTCCCCCCCGGACCATGCATGCAGATCGAAATTTCATTTTCACTGAATTGGGAAAAAAAAGAGTGGGGGGGGGGGGGGGGGACACTGTGACCAGAAAATAGGATTCCGGTATACGACGTCATCGTGAGATTACTTGTTTTGAGGGTACATAAAGATTAATTGACGCCATCATGATTGCAAAATTATCCGGAAAGATAGACGCTTTATTTTTAAGATTTCGAGGCTGCTAAATTTAAAGATCAATACTAGCGACCCAAACGGGTGTCCATGAGTCCTTTAGAATATTTTGACATCGTTTTAAACCCACTGTCAACTCAATGGTCAATGATCATACTGCCTGTCTTGGTAGACTTGATTCGCTGCTGTAAACCCACTGTCAATGGTCAATGACCATACTGCCTGTCTTGGTAGACTTGATTCGCTGCTGTAAACCCACTGTCAATGGTCAATGACCATACTGCCTGTCTTGGTAGACTTGATTCGCTGCTGTA
The DNA here is from genome assembly GCA_964017045.1 of Omphiscola glabra. Classification (NCBI taxonomy): domain Eukaryota; kingdom Metazoa; phylum Mollusca; class Gastropoda; family Lymnaeidae; genus Omphiscola; species Omphiscola glabra. The sequence goes on from OZ024805.1 coordinate 25,511,327, forward strand.
ACCCCACTGTCAATGACCATACTGCCAGTCTTGGTGACTTGATTCGCTGCTGTTATGGGCGCGCCTCGTAGAAATATAAGAGGATATAATTGGGTAGTCTTTAATACAGTGTTTCTTTCAGAAATTTTCCCCCGAGGGGGCACTTTTGACGTTCGGGGGGGCAGTGCCAGTTTTTCAGTGGCCAGAGGCGTAGCTAAGGGGTGGCAGATGGGACATATGTCCCCGGGCGCCAGACTAGCGGGGGCATCTAATGGGCTATAGTGTTAATGGATGAAAATAATAGGTTTCAGAGTTTAGCGGGGGGGGGGTGTGTAAAAATGCTTGTCCCCTGTCATCAAAGACTCACGTCAGTGACGTAGAAGTGGGGGGGAGGGGCGAACATTTGGTCTTCCCAGGTGTAATTTTTTCTTTAGATAGAGCGGCGGGATTTTCGGACATCTGCAGAGTTTCTATCGAGAAAGGTAGCGTGGCAAAAAAGTTAACCCACCTAGGGTGGCGATAACACTAGGCACGCCACTGGGCAGTGTATATATCAGCACCAAATTTGGCTGACATGGTAAGTAATTTTTATCGGGAAGTAGGGCAGCAGAAAATGTGTGATTGTTTAACAATCAAAAGGTGCATTTTGGAGTATACATGATTCGAATGTTTTGATAAGACTTTCATTTGATCGGGGGAAATAATTTTTCAAGCGTCGGGGGAGGCATTATGGCGACCAGTGCCAGACACAAACTAAATTCATTCTGGTTGTGGTGTGCCGAAGAAAATCATTTGACACAAGATTAGCTTCAACCCGGTAGTCACATTGATCGACGTCAAGGGAAAAAAAAAGGGGGGGGGGTAGCAGAAATTGAGGAATCCGAAGAGTTTGAGCAAAAGTGAGGGCAGGGGTCACCTTAATTTAAAAATAATAAATTCAAAATGCAGTGATGCATTGTGGTGCAAATTTTTCTTCTTCTTTTTCTGTCTATTAAGGGCCCACGATCAATTTATTGATCTTTATGGCTCCTATGAATGTAGATGGCATTTGCAATATTTCTGTGCCTGGTGTTGATGCGGATATTTCACTGGTAACAAGAGTTACCTAGTGAGGGTATCATGCACTGTATTCAATGTATCTTTAAGACAATGTGTGAAGGGGCATTGCAAACGTTCATATATTTACTGTTAGATGTCTCGTAGAAAAATGCTAAGAATACATCAACATACACCAACTATATGTGGACTACAAATCAGGTTATGATAGCATAGACAGGAAATACATGAACGATGCTGTGCTGGAACTTGTAGTCCTTAACAAACTTACCCGACTCATACATATGACGATGGATAACTACAAAAGTAGAATCAAAGTACAGAGGGAGTACTTGAGGGAGTTCCCAATCAATCTGGGCCTCAGACAAGGAAATCCGTGTATCATTTTCAACATCACTTTAGAAAAAAGCATTAGAAACATACGTGTGAGCACCTGAGAGGTGGTACAGAACAACCATAAGGAACTTTATAAAGCCATCCACTGCAATACCTGGCCTACACAGACGATATAGCGCTAATGGTAGAAACAGCATTGATGATATAATTAAAACTTTCAGGGAACTTGAAGATGTGACGGTCAAAGCTGGTCTTGATGTAAATAAAGCGAAGGCAATATTTATGATAATGTCAGGAAATACGCAGTGATGACTTCATCAATATGAACATCTACGCCTTTGAGAGGGTAGCTACTTTCAAATATCTAGGGGTGACTATAAATAAGCAAGAGGAAATACAATCGGAGGTGCAAGAAAGAATAACAGCATACAACCGTTCTTATTTCAATTTAAAAAAGCTACTTCAAAGCAAAAATCTCGCTAAGGGAACAAAGAAGGCGGTATACACAACTATCACAAGACCAGTAGTGATACTTGGTTCCTACCAGAAAAGCAGAGAACCTGCTAAATATATGACCCGATGATAGACAATTTTGTTTTTGGGAATCCGTACAAACTAAGAGCTATATCAATTGTACAAATACTCATCCATAGTCACAACAATATAAAAAAAAGGCAGACTGCCCTAGGCAGGACACATTAAAAGGATGCCGGATTCTGGAGCAACAAAAACGATCTACAGGCAGAAACCTAGGGGCAGACGTTGTTTAAATATATATATTCTTTCTACTGGATTATCATCTTAAAATAATTTTTTTTAAATAGTTCAAACAGCTGGGGAAGATTGTTTATTATTATTATATTAGCAGAGAAAAGTCATTGGGGATTTAATAAATAAAGACTATTTTTTTAAAAAATCATTTTACTCTGTTCCCGAAACTGTGTTAAAAAATTAGAAACACTCGCTTTAATAATTATGATGAAATGTCCACTATTTGTATGTAACCGGTAAATTTCTAATTTTTAAAAAAAAAATTATTATTATTATTATTTTTAAATTTTTATTTTATCTATGTCAGCATACATCTATGGAATCTACTACATTAAAATATTTGCTAAAAATGATTTTTTAAAGCATGATACTATTTTACAATATAATTTGAAAACAGATTGCACATGTTTATTTCTTAGCAAGAACTATATTTAATTTAAAGACATTTATATCGATGAAAATATAGTTTAATACAGGGTTATTTAAAAGTCTTTCAACTTTTGCAGCTGCAGAATGTAATTAAATAAAAGATACCGATATCTGCGAATCAAAAAAAAGTAAGATTTAGCTTATGATCAGGAGCGGCCAATTTTCAAAACAATACCATAATATTATTTATAATCGATTTCTGCGAGCCTGTAACAAGATTAACCTGAACGCTATGGATCATCAATATATATCGAACAAAGCGATATTTTATTTGTTCCAATAATTGTAATCGATTGAAGGCACACATTTCAATAACTTTTAAAAATTTTATAAAAATTAAATTTAGAGTAATTTTTTTTTTTTTAATTATTTTTTCTTACACATTTTCCCCCGGGGGGGCACTTGACTTGCTCCGGGGGGGCAGTGCCCCCCCCCCCCCCCCGAGGTATGCCTGAAAGAAACACTGCTTTAATATAACCAAAAAAAAAACAGTTTGAGAATCAGAGATCCACGCCAGCTTAAAGCCTAGCCATGCAGCCATGAAGCCAAGCAGCAGACGTAAGGGGCCAGAAATAACAGACGCTCAAAGTAAGATCAGGGCGAGACGGCGCCAATGCTAAATCACGTGACCTTTGATGTCGTGGGGATTTATTTTATCCTTTTTTTAAAAAAAAAACACAAATGGGAATATTTATTGACTTATGGCGATCCATTCCAATATGGGGGCCAGTGAGGGATATGAATTCGCGATCTTCAATATTTTATTTCTGTTTGGTTCATTAAAAAATCGTTATTTCTCGCATATTAATGACAATTGTGTTTTAAGACCACAACGTCTCTTGTGTCGCTAGCTCTGAAGTGAAGGAACCAGCTTCCACTCAGTGGCATAGCGAAACATTATGCCGCCTGGATATTACTGTTAGCAATTGAAATGATTGTCTTGAATCGACAGAAATATGTTATTTTAAAAATGTAGAAAGAGAAGCGAATTTTCAAAACTAAAAACTCTCCCCCCCCCCCTTTTTTTTCCCCAAATCCGGTTCCTAAACCGTTTTTAGTATCCGTTCGACTTTGCGAGGCGATAGTGGGGCAACTGTTTTATTTGCATCTCCGCGAGGGGCGTGTGAGGACTACTGTTGCGGTCTACTTTCGTTAGTCTAGGGTCTTCTACAAGGTTGACGAATATACTCTGTCATACCAGATTCAATAAAGAACAAAACAACAGCATCCAATGAAGATACAATAATGGTACTTTTATTACACGATCTATTCTATGCCAATGTCAATTCATCAATGGAGATAATAATAACTGTTCAACTCTCTTCTCTCTAACTACCCTTGACTCTACACTACTCTAACGATCTACTCTGAACTCCTCTCTCGACTAACTCCTTGGCTCTACTGGCTCTCAACTACCAGCTCACAACTTTTATCCCCTCAACACCTTGCCCGACCAGACATTCATTAACGAACCAATTTCACCTCCGACCTCACAATAGAGTCAAGGGTAGTTAGAGAGAAGAGAGTTGAACAGTTATTATTATCTCCATTGATGAATTGACTTTGGCAGAGAATAGATCATGTAATAAAAGTACCATTATTGTGTCTTCATTGGATGCGGTTGTTTTGTTCTTTATTGGATCTGGTGTGACAGAGTATATTCGTCAACCTTGTAGAAGACCCTAGACTAACGAAAGTAGACCGCAACAACGACCCTGAGGTGACAGTTTCGGCGGCACTTCCACACAGGGGGAGACTTTACTGGTGGGTTTCTTTGGTTACCGGAAAATCGTTTGAAAGAAATTTCGTAGCCGGAAAATTGATCGACGGCAATTTGATCGAACGGAAATTTGGTCGAATCATTTTTTTCAGTTCACACGTTAAAATCTTCGTCAAATTTCTTTTTGAACTCATTATACTATACAGTAAAACAAAATAATGCGTTCAAAAAGAAATTTGACGCAAAATTTGATGGTGTGAACTGAAAATAAAATTCGACCAAACTTCCGTTCGATCGAATTTCCGTCGAGCAATTTTCCGGCGACGAAATTTCTTTCAAACAAATTTCTTTGGCCATGTGTATTGATTTTTTAGCATTATAGGGACTTCGTTTCTCCCATTCTTTGCCGTTGGACTCCCAAATTTCATCATGGCTAATTACCATGCATAGCGAGCAAAGGAACAATCAAACGTGTAAGTTCTGTAACTTTTTAATATTTCCTTTGGTTTCAAGTAAAGGGAAATGTTAACTTTCGCGTCTGCTCTTTTCACTTTCAGGTTGCTGAAGAGCTCCTCACCGTGGCCTACGAAAGAGGCATTAATTTCTTTGATACTGCTGAGGTCTATTCTGCTGGCAAGTATGTTGTCCATTCACTCTTTACATTAATAATTTATACTAAATCTTTAAGTACTTGCTGTTGTCTTTTTAAGAGCAGTAACACCTATTGTATTATTCAGTCTAACACGATTAAATATTAATTTACAACATAGAAGCTGGTTTGGGCTTTTCATTTAACACTATTCTGAAATGCCATGCACACACTTTCATGACACATCAATCTATCTAACGATAAAATTTAAATTATTCTTAATTACTAGATGTAGCCCGCCAAAGATATGCGACAGAAATGCGTAAACTTCCCATCTTCTAAAGTTACTTGACAAAACATGAACTCAAGTAATGAACATTTAAGAAACCCAATTTTCGCTACACCCCTTGCCCCATGATACCTCCTGCACACTTTAATTTCACGCCCATAAACTAAATTAATTTAAATATTCAGTTGTCGCAACCACTTTTAAACCGAATATATTTTACACTACACTTAAATTGAGACGATTTCATTTTCTGAAAAGAAAATATTACGCCAAGCGCAGATGTGTTATTTTAACAAAAAATAATTTAGCGTATAGTTATTGGGAATTATATTTTGCGCGCTATTGAACTCATAATTGAACCCTACTTTCTTTCAAACATTTAGAATTATTTGTAATATACTCTCAATACCAAATTCTCTGATTACGAAGCAGTCCATTAGGAACCAGTCCACGAGTCACACCAGAAGCGTAATATATATAAGAGATTTTTAATTAAATTTTTTTTTTTTTTTTGCTTTGCTTTCTACATAAAAGAGAGAAAGGGATAGAATAATATTGAACTCTGCAAGCCATCCAAGCTATAATTATAATGTGTATTAATTCTCTTTTAAAAAATATATATAACGAAACGAAACAACATCAAACGCATTTTAAATTTATTTTAATTGGGGAAAGGAAGTTTTCTTTTTTTCTTCTTCTTCTCCACAATGGATGTAGATAACGGTAACACAAACTATTTAATGTGCGATTCCACCGCCACGCGCCCCGAGGTTTAAACAGGCCCTCTGTTCTTGGCACGCTGTTGTCAGCCTATCACCGGGTTTTATGGCAGCGCGCGCCGAGATGTGACGCGATACGTCAGGATCCGCGAGGAATTACTCCGGGCGTAATGGGTGTGATGGGTCTTCTTAAAACAGCACGGAAACTAATTCTGTTGTCAACGTTAAATCATGTTTTACACCGTTTAAACGATTTTACATGTGATTGTGTATAAATGCATTAATACGCGTGGGCCGACGGAAGTTTTCGAAATGGCGTTCACACTGTACGGCTCTACTTCGCCGATGTTAGCACAGTGCTTTGGTAGTGAGCAGGTTTGAGTACAGCGTTAAGGTAGTGAGCAGGTTTGAGTACATCGCTAAGGTAGTAAGCAGGTTTGAGTACAGCGCTATGGTAGTGTGTGGGTTTGAGAACAGCGCTAAGGTAGTGGGCAGGTTTAAGTACAGCGCTAAGGTAGTGAGCAGGTTTAAGTACAGCGCTAAGGTAGTGTGCAGGTTTAAGTCAGCGCTAAGGTTGTGTGCAGGTTTAAGTACAGCGCTAAGGTTGTGCAGGTTTAAGTACAGCGCTAAGGTAGTGTGCGGGTTTGAGAAAAGCGCTTTGGCAGTGTGCGGGTTTGAGAACAGCGCTAAATCAGCATATATATCACGTGAGACGTGGTGCACAATCCAGCCATAAAATTCGCGTCAAGTTGTTTGTAAAACAATAAGCTATTCCAAGAAATCACTGCTAACCGTGGCCGCCGCCCCATATATTGAATCTGCTACAAAACGCTCAATTCTGTATACGACCCCTCAGCCAACTTCCCCCCCCCAACCCCAGCCGCACCACCCGCTCCACCCCCACCCCCCTTTTGTGTTGTTGGTTAACGTCATCAATGTCAGAATACGTCACAGTTCTAAAAATAACATCCCGGTGACTTCTATTACAGGGCTGAGCTTGTCCTGGGGAAAATCTTAAAGAAGAAACAATGGAGGTCAGTGTATAATATTTTATCACTTCTGTCTGTTCGGGAGTGGGGGGGGGGCGCTAAAAAATTTGCGGGGGTGGGGTAGAATGATTCGAAATGACTTGAAATGTGATGACTTAATTACTATTTCAGAAGAACTTTGAGCACTGTACAATTAAGCAGTTAATGATCATCTTAAGACACGTTTATAAGAAGCTCGATATATGGTGCACACTGAAGAGTAAGAAACAACAACAAAAAACCGTCATCGGAATTTTTTATTTTTAACAACAACAAAAAAAGACAGTGAACTATTTTTTAATAAATAACGTGAAAAGATCATAGAAAAGATCTAAATAAATAAATTTCCTTAAAGATACGGGATTCTGTAGAAAGAAAATCTCCGTGGTTAATGTGTCTCAAATATTATAGGCTATATATATGTCCATACAAATTTTATCTAGCTATAAATTCAATCTTAAGTGAGTAGTATGATCGGTGTGTGAATGTCCTAACGACTGATATAACGGGATTGATATGAAAGGAATTGATATGACGGGATTGATATGACAGGATTGATATGACGGGATTGATATAACGGAATTGATATGAAAGGAATTGATATGACGGGTGTTGATATGACAGGATTGATATGACGGATTGATATGACGGGATTGATATAACGGAATTGATATGAAAGGAATTGATATGACGGGTGTTGATATGACAGGATTGATATGACGGATTGATATGACGGGATTGATATGACGGGATTGATATTGCAGGATTGATAAGACAGGATTGACATGGCAAGATTGATATGACAGAATTGACATGACGGGGTTGATATGGCAGGATTTACATGGCAGGAATGATGTGACGGGATTGACATGACAGGATCGATATGACGGGATCGACATGACAGGATTGATATGACAGCATTGACAGCTAATATAAATTTGATCTAGATCGGTGTTTTTAAACGGGCCATTTTCGTATTCGTTTTTTTTTTCTTTTCAAAATTGAAACGTTCCCCCTGAAAACACAAACCCACGTTGAAACGTAAGCAGCTATAAATTGTTGGGTATATTTGAACTAAATGTGACGCTCTCAATTCTCGTCCTAGGCGATCCAGCTACATCATCTCAACGAAGATTTACTGGGGAGGAAAGTGAGTACAATGACTAGTTAGATTGTGTGTGTTGTATGGTGAGGCCGGGTCCTCTTTCGACCCCTGACAGCATCGAGGTAACTTGAAGAGCAGGGGAAAAATAATGTGTGGGGTGAGAGAGGGGGAGGGAGGAGATAAGCTGATTTATTTGTTGTTTTTCTAGCTGTTAACGTGGTGCACGAGATGACTTGTTATCGCTCAGCAAATAAGTTTGAATATTTTACTGCATTTAAACATTTCTTTAAATATATGCTTGCATAATTTAAAGACTTTATTCGTTTGCCTTTAGTTACTGTACGCCCCCACCAAAAAAAAATTTAAAAAAAAACAAAAAACAAATTATTTTTCCGCGTTCGTTTAAACCAAACAAATCCAACAATAATATTTTTAATCGTATTTTAATCCCAACCTCTCACTTCTGGTACCCGGGTACCAATAGTTGCAGCCTTCCTTGAATCTACGCAACATGTGCTGTTGTTGATTACTGCATAACAGATTTATTATAATTCGTGACTTTCCTTGATGTCTTAAAAGTATTTCTGGCAATAAGCCGCGTGACGCTGTTTATGTGTGTGTACATACTAAGGCGAATCTGCCGGCCAGATTTTCCCCACACTCTCTCGTTTCTATTTTTTTATGTTGACGTTTTGGTGTGGGTTTTTTTTTTCTTCCTCAACAGAGCGGAAACGGAAAAGGGCCTGTCCCGGAAGCACATAATTGAAGGTAAAAATTAACAAGATACTAGATATATCTACCCGTTGGAAAAGGCGGGTCTTGGTCTTTTTAAAATTATGTTCGTTAATCATAGTTACGTCAAATAAAACGAAGCGTGGTGGTCATTCAAATATGTCAGTTGGTATGATTAGGATAGATCTGGCGTAGTTATACACTGGTCAAGATCCTTCCCCAAATTACATACGCACTTTTATGCTAAATGTCCGATTCTGACCAAACATTTCCTCACAGGCAGATCCAGGATATGGAAGGGGGGGGGGGGGAGAGAGAGAGAGAGGCAACGATCCCGTTCTTAACAAGTGGAGTGTACTTGAAATATTGAAGGCCCTGAATCGTTTAGTTCTTTAATTGACTTCATTACTTTTTAAATTGTATATCTAAACGCATTGCTTGAAAATATTCCTTTAACATCTAAGGGGTCGTCCATACGAGACAGTTCGTGACACGCCCCGGGGGGGGGGGGGAGAAGATCTTGTGTACGTCACACGTATTTTGAATCATACGTATAAAACATGAAATTGACAGGGATTTTGAACTGTCTCTTAAGATAGATGAACTGTCTGTTAAGATAGATGAACTGACTGTTAAGATAGATGTACTCTGACAGAAGACGTTACTGGTATAATTTGACTACTTTAATAGTGAAGTGTGTTTTAAATTAAATTAGTATTTTTTTTTTTACTTATTATTTTTTTAGTTCGGAAGTGAGATCTACTTTAAAAGTGGTGGGGGGGTCTAAGATTTGTGACAGATTGTGGAGGGTGGGGGTAAAAATGGTCCGAAAATACCGTGACGTACTTTTGTGGACCAACAAAGGATGAATATGGATGGAGAATACGAACCAACCATGGATTTTACAGTCTATCTTTTTTTAGGATCCCACAATAGTAGCAGAAATACAAAAAAGTAGGCTACGCTGGGCAGGACACTTAAAAAGAATGCCAAATGACAGAGGAGTGAAGAGGGTGCATCTCTAGTACCCCAGAGGGAAAAGGCTCAAAGGCAGACCTAGGTTTAGATGGATGGATGATGTGGATGATTTGGAAAAAGTTCTACAACAACTGGGAATTCCAGCATGGAAAAGAAAAGCATTAGCTAGGTCTAAGTGGAAGGAAGTGGTGAGGCAGGCCAAAGCCATACATGGGCTGTAGCGCCACAGGGATGGATGGACTGACTTTATGGACGGCACCCTAATGAAAGATCAAGAATAATGGCGCAGCATAAATATATAGTCTATATTATTGAGGCTTAAGAAAAAGGTTGAGAGACAGTACCCAAATCTCTTTCCTCATTTTTAAACTCGTACCACCGGTATTGAACTAAAGAACACATATATATTTCATCTATAGATGTTTTCTTTGTGTGTGATACAACTTAAATTAACATTTAAAATGTTTAAAATTTAATGAAAACAAGTTCTTTGAGTGTTAGCCAGAAAACTTCACGTTTCCCAAACTCAACTCGCAAATCCAACATCCACCAAAATAGAAAGGGTAAAAAAGAGAAACGATCACTCACATCATTAAGTCAGTTTATTTTTTACACAAGACAACTCTATGTGATTAGGGACGGATTACGATATTGATGGCTCGGGGCCAGACAAAAGTAGTTGGTCATATATAGCTATTTATATCTTAGCAATAGATAACGAGGTATTTGTCGGTTACTGTTTCGCATCTTTTTAATTAATTGCAGAATTATAATGTAGGCATAGAATTGGCATAGGCATAAATATCTTTCAAGAATTTGTCACATAACTATATGCAAACACTTCCCGTGTAAAAAAACAGCCGATAACGAACAGAAGGCAATGAAGTCCAGGTCCGTTCCCCTGAGCTTTGAGAACATTGGTTACATTGCCCAACTCCACTAAATCCTCTGTTCCCAATGACTAATCCGGCCTTGCGTAATGATGAGTAAATGGGTCAGGTTGGTGTCAAGATAAATGGGTCATGTTGGGTGTCAGAATAAATGGGTCATGTTGGTGTAAAATAATAAATGGGTCAGGTTGGTGTCATAATAAATGGGTCAGGTTGGTGTCATAATAAATGGGTCAGGTTGGTGTCATAATAAATGGGTCAGGTTGGTGTCAGAACCAATGGGTCAGGCTGGTGTCGGAACCAATGGGTCAGGCTGGCGTCAGAACCAATGGGTCAGGCTGGCGTCAGAACCAATGGGTCAGGCAGGCGTCAGAACCAATAGGTCAGGTAGGCGTCAGAACCAATGGGTCAGGCTGGCGTCAGAACCAATGGGTCAGGCTGGCGTCAGAACCAATGGGTCAGGTTGGCGTCAGAATAAATGGGTCAGGTTGGAGTCAGAATAAATGGGTTAGGTTGGCGTCAGAACCAATGGGTCAGGTTGGCGTCAGAATAAATGGGTCAGGTTGGTGTCAGAAACAATGGGTCAGGTTGGCGTCAGAATAAATGGGTCAGGTTGGTGTCAGAATAAAGGGGTCAGGTTGGTGTCATAATAAATGGGTCAGGTTGGCGTCAGAATAAATGGGTCAGACTGGTGTCATGCACCCAGGTTTAGATTCATTTGTTAAAATCCCTAGTTCTCCACTATGGCATATTTGTAACTCTTTGCCAGTGGGGGGGGGGGGGGCAAAAACACGCGCCAAACACAACAGAGCCGTCACGTGACTTTTGGAAGCCCCCTGCCCCTTTTTGGATTTTGTCCACCCCCTCTCCCCCGCCCCTTTTGCATTCAACGTGGATAGTTTCTTTTTTTTTTCCACATCACAACTTTGGGCCCCTTAAATATACGAGGTCCCCCCCCCCCCGGGCCTCTTTTCTGTTGGATGCCACTTACATTCCATTTCACAACTTTGGGTCCCTTAAATACACGACAACCCAGGGAGCCGCAAAGGGTTGCAGTGACCATGCGAGGGCCCTGGGCCAAAACTAGAGCTATCTAAAACCCACAAAGCCTTATTGGAAATTGGCATTATGTATATGCAATCAGCTCTACAAAGGTGTACATGAATGCAATAGCATGCAGAAATTGTTCTAGGCTGTTGTCGAATTCCTATAGTGTATGCCCAAGTTGAGTTTAGTCTGTCCAACAAAGGAAAGTGACAAACTAAAATGAACATTTATTAATGAACATTTCTGTGATCATTCCTTGGTGACCTACACAAATATCAAACGAGGAAATTTTTTTTTAAGGGTGGAAAAAAGGAGGGGGTGGGGTAGGGGGATTAGTTGCACGCAACAATCCACCAATTGAAGAACTTTTTAATCGTCAAAGAAATCTGTGTAGTTCAGTTCCCGGAGAGTTTAAATCGAAACAAGCTCCAACAGATCATCTAAAACAGTGCTACTCAAAGTGGTGCGCAGAAGTTTTCAAGGGCACTCATTTCGCTACCACGTCAGTACAAGAAAAATAGTGCACCGGTCCCTGGTGCAATGGAAAAATTCCTGCCGGTCCGCCATACTAAAAAGTTTGAGAAGCACTGATCTAAAAGATAAATAAAATCTCTGACACTAAAATTTGAATACTATTCTTTAGTTTTTATAGAGTTTAGGTTTTTAGAAGAAAAAAATGTTTCATTTACTTGACAGGCATCAAAGCCTCTTTAGGTCGTCTACAGTTGGATTACGTGGACATAGTGTTTGCGAACAAAGCAGATTCCCATGTTCCAATGGAAGGTACGTGTCGAGCATGTGTGTTTGCTTAAATAGATTTATGAATTTCATATCCCAAATTACCATCACCATGTATACAGTAGATGACAAGAGGTGGAACAAAAAGTGGAAAAAGGGGAATTTTAAAAATATATTAAGTGGTTTTAAAAATATAGCATGGCTTTTAAAAATATATTATCGGTTTTAATAAATATTATGGGTTTTAGAATATATTATGGGTTTTAATAATATATTATTTAATTTTAAAACATGTTATGGGTTTTTTAAAAAATATTTCATGGGTTTTAAAAATTGTACGTGTATTTAGTTTAGAACAATAAAATGACTAAAGGGTCGAGGGTCAAGGATTTGCCTTCCCTTCCAAACATTTCCCTGCCTGCATATATGTCAGTGTGCTGAAAAGGAGGTAGTAGTTTTATTTTGAAAAGACCGGTGTCTCTCGTGTAAACAACCAACATGTTACTGTGTCTCTCATGTTAACAACCAACATATTACGGTGTCTCACGTGTTAACAACCAACATGTTAACGTTCTTGAACTGACATTCTAACTCACTCCAACATCTAACGAACCAATAGCTTTTGTTGTCTCTCCTTACCTACTGCATATTTTCCAGAGATTGTCAGAGCAATGACCTTTGTCATCAATCAAGGTTGGGCCATGTACTGGGGCACCTCTAGGTGGTCTACGATGGAGATCATGGTAAAGTGTCATATTTTCAAAGAACACGTGCAGCGTTGTGGTATTATGCTGTAGAGACCGAACAAAATAAAATAAATATGGACGACTAAGGTAGATTGGATTGTGTAGTTTGATCTAAAAGAGAAGTATCATGTAGTGATAGTTATATTGTGTTGACTTTTGATTTTGATCTAAAAGAGAAGTATCATGTAGTGATAGTTATATTGTGTTGACTTTTGAGTTTGATCTAAAAGAGACGTATCATGTAGTGATAGTTGTATTGTGTTGACTTTTGAGTTTGATCTAAAAGAGAAGTATCATGTAGTGATAGTTATATTGTGTTGACTTTTGAGTTTGATCTAAAAGAGACGTATCATGTAGTGATAGTTGTATTGTGTTGACTTTTGAGTTTGATCTAAAAGAGAAGTATCATGTAGTGATAGTTATATTGTGTTGACTTTTGAGTTTGATCTAAAAGAGACGTATCATGTAGTGATAGTTGTATTGTGTTGACTTTTGAGTTTGAACTAAAAGAGATTTTTATGACACTGACTCCTGGCCACTAGCTTCGTCCAGGGACAATGTTAACAATCTTAGCTATGTTTTAACTAGGACTTTTAAAAAAAATATGTAGGCCCTATTAATTAATATAACCTGAATGTTTAATAATGTTTTCTGAAAGGCCACGTCAATCTTACTTAGCTTCACTAATTTCTCTTTGTTGTTTTTGTTCTGCTAAGGAGTCCTATTCAGTTGCCAGACAGTTCAATCTCATTCCACCCATTGCTGAACAAGCAGAGTATCATTACTTCCAGAGAGAAAAGGTTGAAATGCAAATGCCTGAAATGTACCACAAGATCGGTGAGAGCTGTAAAGAATGGTTTGATTATGGGTAAATTAATCGGGGGGGGGGGGGGGGGGGCATGTGGGCACATGTGCCTACATTTTTTATTTTTAACATGTAGGCCCTACATTTTTTATTTTAAACATGTAGGCCCTATATTTGTTAATTAAAACATGTAGGCCCTACATTTTTTATTTTAAAGACTAGCTGCTTAGGCCAATTATTAATTACTTATCCACCAAATGATCATGTTTGGGGATACATAGTGTCATATTTGTGTCATAAATATAGTGTCAAATATAGTGTGAGTTAAGGCATAGGTGAACAGATGGAAATATATTTTATACTGTTAGTGGCTTATATAAAGATAGAGATAGACAGAATTATACTCATTTTACATTTTCCTATTACTTTCACAAAATCTTGCAAGCTTTCACAATACGTACACTAATGTGTTGCGGCCAGAAAACTTCTGGTCAGGGAAGACTGATGTCTGTTTTATTGATTTTCACCAGGTGTGGGCACTATAACATGGTCCCCATTAGCTTGTGGTATACTTACAGGGAAATATGATGATGGTATACCAATTTATTCAAGGGCAGCACTCAAGGTTTGTTGCTTTAAAGACATATACTTAAATGTATATTTTTTAATAATTTATTATAAAGTATTACTCCTAAAATAGCAAAATAAGATCATGTTTACAATTTTTATTTGACACACAATGAAAATCATTTAAATATGTACCAGAAACTGAGTTGATGAAAAGTGGCAATAATATTCAGAAATCTTTGAATTTGTATTTTGTTGTATAATTTTTTTTCCAACAGTTCTTTTTTTTTTTTTTTGCATTTTGAACTCATTTATTTTGATACCGGTAATAGTTTTAATTTTCATAATTTAATAAGCTTGGATTTCTTAGAAATAAAATGTCCATTTTTTTAAGACTCATCTGCTTTCTTTATATTGTCTGCTAGATATTTTACAATGTGCAAAATTAAGCTCTTTCACTTCCTGCAGGGTTACAATTGGTTACGAGAAAAGATTTTAAGCGAGGAGGGCAGACGGCAACAAGCAAAACTCAGGGATATTGCACTTATAGCTGACCAGTTGGGGTGTTCTTTAGCTCAGTTAGCTATAGGTAATTTGATGCCAAATTTTATATTTTCAGTCACAAATTTATTTTTTTTCCCTTTTGTTGTAAAGTAGATCAAAAAGCCAAGTTACAATTTGGTGTTTACCTTACAAATTAGTGACTAAATATATAAATACAGATGAAATTAAAGATTTATTTAGCACACCATGACACATCCACAATTTTGTTTATTAAAAGATAATTTAAGAAACCTCTGTACAGTTATCTTTAATGACACATTACCAGCAAAACAGGCTGAAAAACATATTGTCAGAAATGATTGATGTGATTACCATACCGGTATTTACATTGCTATGCTGAAGAAAAGCTGTGTCTAAGCAAATCCTGAAAAAAAAGTGAAAATGGCACACAATAAAGTGCCGCCAGAGGCAGATCATGAAACAGATGATTTTTGGCACCCCTTGTTTTTTGTGAAGAAAATGGGATTCTATCAGTTAATTTTGTGAAACAATTTTGGAGCCCCTTTGATGTTGGCACTCGGGATGAGTGCCCCCTTCGCCTACCCCCCTTCAACGAGCATGTGTATATGTATTTCATTCATTGATATTGATATTTGCTTATTTTTGACTAAATTGAGAAAGAAAAAATAGAATGCCGGTTTACAAATTACTTTTGAAACAGAATTTAATTTTGTTTTAACCTTTTAGATTAAGTCAATGTTAAGAAGTGAAACTTTATTCTCAGCCTGGTGTGTGAAAAATGAGAACATTAGTCAAGTACTCTTGGGAGCTTCCACAGTGGATCAGCTTTGTGAGGATATTCAAGCATTACAGGTTTGTGAACGCTTACAGCAGTTAGACATACTTTAATTTAACAAAACTGATTGAGACCATGACCTGCCTCCTCAGGAAATTTTTGCTCTTTTCAACTGATTGACAGCCGGAAATATCTCTGTCTTTTAATACAGGACATAAATTTTGGAATTACTCAATTTAATCTTTACTTGAACAGTTCAAGAAACTAACTTCTTTTTTTTTTTTTTTTTTTTTTTTAAATATTCTGTATTGCACAGCAATTTTTTTCATTTAGGTGATTTTTACAAATTTCTATTCTAAAGATAACAATTTATACCATCTCTCTATGTCATATTTATATGACATTTAAAAATAGAGTGTGTAATTCCATGTTACTTTTGAATACAGGTATTACATGACTGTTTATCAAATTGAATCAAAAACGTTCATTTTTGGAAAATGGCAAACTCGTGTAATGCTATTAATTGCTTGCATCACAATTTTCAGTTTGTTCCCAAACTAACTTCTGAGATTTTAGAGCACCTTGAGACAATTTTAGAGACTAATCCACGACCAGCATCCCCGGCTGGTTCGGTGAAACGGGTATTTTCATGGTAACCTCCCTTTTCATTTAACATTGTTTTATGTTGTCAGTAGATTTCTGCTGTCTCTCGTGGATGTTGAAAACTGCATGACTCATGACTTCGCTTCAATTTTGACTATGTCTCTCCCAACTCTTTCTTATTTTCAGCAAACATAATGTTCAACCTTTTTTATTTGTTTCTGACTCCAGAGAACGTTGCATGAGCTTTACATAAATATAATTTCTACTTTCTACTAGCTGCAGTCCGCTATAAATGATGGACTTTTACATGATTTAAATTGCAGAAATTTAACTAATTTTTACAGATTATTTGAGATTTTTGGCTTTAAAAAATGATTTCCTTTAATCATTTGGATTATAAATACATTGTTATTAATTCAATATAAGCTACTAAATCAATAAAATATAAAACAAAACCATAACCTCATAGTCATAGTTACCGTACATAATATTGTTTACATTGTAAAACTTAGTTAAGTATTTGTGGCACAAAAGAACCATGACCATCAACATACTAATTATAAAAAAATAATTATTTTTTTTAATTAATAAAAATAATAATATAAAAGGTATTCCATTATATTTTTTTATTTCTTATCATTTAAGATCAATTTCAATTAACAATAAAATAAATCCACACTTATATTTTTTTAAAAGATATATTAGAAACACTAATGTTGCATGCTTATTTATGACAATCCTTATTCCGCTATCTAACGAATCTGCATTGTTATCGATAGTTCATTGTTCTGTTGTATATTATTATTAGCCAATGGATTCAAATTCATCTTTCAATAGTTACTTTTGGTCTTGAACTTTAAAGATTTTTTTTGTTGAAAATGTCCTTCTTAAGAATAAGATAATCACTGTATAACAAAATTGCAACATTGCACTCACACTGTACATTTTTAGTTTTTAGAAATTTTTAAAATTTTGGTTACCGGTACGGTTCTGAAAGAGAGGGGCTTTACGATAGTTTTCTATTTTGCTAGCAGTCCCCCCCCCCAACGACCCCCTTTATTTTGCGCCAAACATCATTCATTAGCCTAAATAAGAGGACAGTTTTTGCATTTAATTGAAACTTTTAATTATATGTAGATCATTATTTTAGATATGATTTATTTGATAATTTTATTCCAAACAGCTCTCTGTTTATCATGTCCTCTTGTTGATATAAAATGTGAGAAATTTTGTTCTTTATTAAAATAGTTAACGTGCTTCTTACTCTTACTTTTAAACTTTAGACTGGTGTAGATGGTCCAGTTGATACTGAATTTGTGGGTTGCACTAAATTGCGACGTAAAACTTTGTAGATTTTAATTTCTGTGTTATTGTGTTTTAGTAGAATTTCAGGTTAAGTAGTTTTTTACATTAATTTAAAAAATGTAAACAAAAATTATAGGCTGGGGTAGGGCATCTATGAAAATTAGTTATTAATTTATCATTTGATCTTATTTTTGTTGTTGCTGCATGTTATGGCCTATTAATTAAAACAAAACATGATTTTAAAATAAAGAATATGTTGTTCATTGTCCACGTTTTTCATGTTTATCTAACCTAGTGATTATTTCAGACACTGATGACTCCCTCCCTCACTTTGTAGTAAAATGTAGTACACAACACTACCCAGAAATTCATTACATATAACTTTAAACAAATATTTATATAATTTAATAAGGTTAGTTGCAAAGCAATGCAAAAAATGCAGTAAAAAATTTTGTTGGTTTTTTGTTTAATAAAAAAATATTTTCAAGTCTCTGTAGGATGTGAAAGTAAGAAGAAGAAAAAATTCTCAATTGACCACATTTCATTGTGGTGAATTGAATTGTATGACAACTAAAAAAAGTCTCCACAGTAAAAACTATTTCACTTTTAATATTATTTCTCTTCCTTACAGTACGTGCCCAAGCTGACTGGAGCCATTATGGAAGAAATAGAAAGGATCCTGGGAAATAAACCCCACCCACCGGACTATGGCAGGTGATACCATAAACTTGACAACTAACTTTTAGAAAAACATAGATTTTTTAAATAATTATATTCTCTATGAAAAGTGCTTGTGGAACGGATTCATGCATTAAATACCTTTCAGCAGCTGCATTAGTTGCAAAACAGCCTGTTGTTAGTCTTTGGCTCACTCTCCAAACTAGATTTACTCCTCCTAGGCCTAGCATTTTTTTTTTATAACTTCCAGTTTAGTTAACTTTATTAAGCTAAACATCTATTTTTATTTTTATTTCAACTCAGTCTCATTTCTTTCCTATCAGCCATCATCCACTGCACTTGGTCTTATCCATCCTTAACCCAAAACACCACCCAAGCTCAACAGATTACTCATTTTTTAAAAAGCTTTTTATAGTTTTGAAAAAAATTGCCTTTCAATTAAAACTGTAACATTTTTAGCTATTGATGATTTACTATTCTTTTTTAAGAAGTATTTCCGCTGTCTCCTCTATTGTTCCTAATAATTTGCAACAATTAAAAGTATAACATTTTCTTTTTAAATTAAAAATATAATTATGTGTTAAGTTTACGGCAGGCTACAAATGCACATTACATTAGTGTAGTCGTTTCAAAACGCTAGTTACAATGGCCCATAAGCTGTTAATGCACAATTAAGTTAAATTCCAATGTAATGCTGTGTCCAAGAACATATCCATAATGAAATGTACTAGCTAATTGTTGGCTTTTGTTTATGTAACAACAATGTTAATTTACTTGCATTGTGTCTAGTACTAAGAACAATTCTATTATATCAAACCATCAGCTGCTAACATCTAGAGGGTAAAAAAAACCCACACCCACACATTTCTGAAAATATAGTCTACCATTCATTATTTATTTTACATTAAATATATCTGCCTTTTCAAAGTGGGGAAGTTAATGATTTTATTTTACACTAAAAGCGCTTCTACTCATTAGAATTAGAGTGAAACTTGAAAAATCACAAAACCATTGAATCATAATCTGACTGTTGTTTCTAAAATATGTAACCGAAAAAGTTAAGGAAAAAACAACACCAAGCTCATTTGTTAATATCCCTAAGATAAAAGTCCATAAACGCCAAGTTTATTTTTACAGGCGAAGACTCAAATATAAGCTTTGGCTTGAGCTCTGACTCACAACGACCTTGATGAAGGTCAGTAAAACTGGCTTGTGACTAGGTTTTTGTAGATTTATCATCGGCTGTAACCCTCTCCATTTGTTTCTGCAGCACTTTTTAGTTACTTATGTCATATAAATATGTATATATATATATTGATTGTATGAGAGTATCTACACACCAAACAAAATATTTCCAAGACCCAAAAAAAACATCGAGCTCAATGAAACATTTCATCCTTGAATTTATACTCTTCCCCAATAATTTTGTTAAGGGTTTTAGGTTGAAGACTACATAGGCCTGCTGCTTTAAAACATCGTCAGTGAAGTCCTTTGTTTCCCTCTCTGGGGAAACTCTGGTTTGAAATAGATATGCTCATACTTTTTGAATGGCGAGCAGTTTTCAAATGGCACAAAACAGTGGTTGTGATTGGGCATTGCAAAGTGACACATGTCCTCTGTGCTTTCTGACACCCCCCCCCCAGTCACCTTTTTCATGGCCCAGAGTTTTACTCCTTGCATTTTGTACAGCATGAGCAATTTATGATGCATAGATGCCTAGTTATAACAAAATGAGTCAATAACAACTTTGTATTTTATGTAACACAATAGGCTTTTTGCTAATTTGTTAACTCAATATGCTTCTTATTGTTAAAGGAACTGATTTTTTAAAAATTAAAAAATACATATTTTTGTGTGGCCTGTTCACATTATAAATTATTCCTGTCTTAGAATATTATTCTATAAATAATTAGTCTTGTTTAAAATTGTATTGGATGTTTTGCTTTTTTGTGTTTGAATATTTTATTTTTATTTTGATAAAATAAAATTAATTAGTTAAGCCGGGCAGAGTGTATTAAACTTGAGTCATTTGACTGTCATTTTTGTGCTGTTTAGTAAGTAATAAATTTAAAAGCAACATTCTTACTTCTATTTCCATAACAACAATCTATTTATTAATATCACCAACAAAAAAAAAAGATATAATTTATCTGAGGTAAAAAAAAAAATTCTGAGTATGTATGTCATTATTCTCATTATTATATACTGAAATCATTATTCAGAATATTCAATTTAAGGATGAAATCTTATCTTCATTCAATACACTATAAATACTACACAAAAAATGAACATTAACTCTAACATCAATTTTCTGGGTTTTAAAATACGGTACTTTGTTTGATATATAAATAGACCTACTATTACTATTTTTTTAAACAACTATTTATTAAATAATAGTTTATACATTACCTGAATTTAGCATGAACTTTTTCAAATATTGAATTAACTGATGTACTGTGAACATTTATAAATTTATATATATTTTTTTTTTTTTTATTTATATATAATTAGATTGATTTTAGTCAAGATTTAAAAATAAAAATTTGGTTGTTGTTGGTACTATTACCCTACAAATTAAATTGTAGAAATTAAATCTCCTGTAGTGTCTTTTGGGGGGGGGGGGGGGGAAGTAGCACAACTAAATTAAATTCACTTAGACTTAGGCATTTGCCAACTAGCAAGTTTGTTTTTAAACATTATTCAACCATCACATAGTTTTATTTAAGAAAGAAGCAGTTTTCTGTAAATTGATGATACTTTCATGCATTTTAATATTAAAATTTAATCTTATCACCAGAGCAACCTTTTTTTTAAATCTTACTTTAAACAAAAATTATTGTTTAAATCTTATTGTTTCTTAGGGGTTTGTTTATTTGGTAATTTTAGATGATGGAAGTGTTCATGTGTGGGTTGCTGCTAACTACTGCTTTTTCCCCCTTTCAAGTGTTTTGTGAATACACAACCTGTTTGTGATACTATCAAGCATATTGTGATGTCATTTTGCATAATGGGTTAGATGATAAATGTCTACAGGCCTATTTTGGTCAATTGCAGTGATTTTTTTTTTCACAGAACTTGTTCTGTATTTTCTTTGCCTGGATTATAATATCCACCAGGACTATTATTGTGACTATTATAATTTTTTTATGTCAAAGTTTTTTTAAAAACGAAAGCTCTTAATATTTGTTTCTATCAATGATAAATATGTTACACACTTTAGTCCAGATTTTTCAAACACCATAATATATTAAATTTAGTTTATTGTTAATATTTATATTTAAGGTATTTTTTTTAATACCTTTACTCCCACGAAGCATTTTTTTCTTTTGCATTTCATCCCATTCAAGTCATCTTAACCTTTGATATTTTCTACACAGACGATGCTGTAAAATATCATGAATTTTCTAATTGTTAACAATAACCAACTAATGTTTATATTGCATTTTTAGCATGCATGTATTTTAGTGTTGTGTAAACAATGACTTATCAAATTTGTAAGTAAGTCAGAGGAGATACCCTACCCAACACCAAATTGTGTTTTGTGACTATGAAGTCAATAATTTTTGGATTTGTGTGAAGCTTTCAATGTGCAGAGTTGCTAGAATATTCCATTTTAATTTCCTGTTTCTTGTCAAAATAATAAAATCCAATGTTGTTGAATTGTTGTTTATTTTTAAATGGCATAAGTTAATAAATTATTTTGTCTATTGATACCCGGTATTAAAAATGGCACTTTGAAATAGTTTAGTTAGTCGTTTTTTTTTCTAAACCATTTAATGTTAACAAATGTAATGGAGAATCAAGATGCAAAATATACTTTCTCCATTAAACATTTTTGGGGTATATTCTTTATTTAAATTTTTTTCCTGTTAATTAATGTTTATTTTTTTACAATTTCTGTGAATATTTTCTTGTGGGAATTTGTTCAATTTTTAATTTACATTTTTTTTAAATTCCATTTGGTCGAGTTTTTTGTACAGGCTATTTCTAGAAGATGATGTTATAATTTAATTATTTTTTTACAATTAAAGGCAGTGCCACAATCATATGATGCTGGCTTATACATTCATATAATATATATTTATGCAAAGCATCAGTTTTAACATAATGAATCATGTATTCATGATATTCATTATAAACTTTATTTAATTATTATATTTTAGTGAAAACATATGGTGCTACTACACGCTGGTTAACATCTTTAAAGCTGTAATAAATTCATATGTTTGTCATAAATTGCCAATTTTCCTCTAATAATATCTTCCAGCCCAAAATTATTTGAGCCAGGCCTTATAACATCATATCACAGCTCATTTCTTCATCAATGATGAATGAGTGAATCGAGTGGAACAGTGGAAGGACAATAATTAAACTGCTGTAATTTAATTGAAGTTTCGACTTCATACTTACAACTATAGATTTAAAATAATTATATTTATTTAATGCGAGCCATCATCAGATAAATAAGCTTTATTTTGTGTTTTTTTTAGTTATATCCTTTAAAACGAATATATTCACATTGATATATATACATAAAGAAATATTGCAAATAATGAATATAATTCTATTTTAGAAATTTTGGTCTACATTTATATGTATACTTATGTAAGTGTCATTGTGACATATCATAAAAAAAATGTACATTGTATTGTTATAAATACTGTACTTCCTTTTAAAAGAGTTTATACTCTCCCCTGTTAAGAAATATGGGCTATACATGTATTTATTTATATATTATAAGAATTATGTCTGAAGATCAGCCAGATTTTCACAGTGAATTTTTGTTGTATTCCAAGGTTTATTTTATTTGTTTGCTGACATGTCTACTTGGTGCATATATTTAACTTATTTTTCTACTTTTTGGAAGCTACTTGTACAAAACTATTTAGGTAGTTCATTCAAGTAGACTTTACTCACCTATCATCCATAACCATTATTATTTATAGATCACATGTCAATCATAGCATTACTGTAATAAATACCAATAATATATTTTTTTTTATCTTTTGAGAAACTAAAATTTAGAAAAATATATTTCAAATTAAACTAAATAGCATTAAAAATTTGGGATTATTTTCTTCACACGTTTACACTGTCAAGTCTATTGTTAAACACAATCCATTTGAACAGAATTGATGTCTCTAACTTTTCAATCAAATATTTACTACACATAATATGGTTTAGAGAGTATCCATGCTACTTTTATCGATTAATAGCCTCCCTTAGACTTTGTAGTTCACCAAATTTTGGCTATGTAAATTCCACAAACCCTTGAATTGAGCATTTGAATGTAATTCTCAAACATTTATATACCGGTATTATTTATACATTCATCGGTTTGTTAGTTTTATATAAATAGATAAACATTGTTTATCCTACTGTATATGGTAGTTTAAGAACCACTGCTATTGTATTTTTTCATCATTATCATAGCATAATGGATGGGGGCACTTAATTTGTAGAGGTTTAAAATAAAATTTTGATTGGAGACTAGAATCTTCAAGTTCATTGCTGTCTGATTTTCAATTTTATTCTATTTAAATGTTGTTGTTTTTTTATTTAACATGTGGGAGTCTATGATATGATTATCCCAGACATGTTTTATACCTGGTACTCAGTCCCTATGTTACTTGGTGTCAATTAATATTCTAAATCCAAAAGTAATATAAAAATGTCTACCTCTTTCCATCAAGTGACATCTTATTAAGTGATGTGTTTATCTTATGCTTAGACAAAGATTATTTGTGTGATGTGTTTTGGGATTTTTTTTTGATTTTGTTATGATCCTTAAAATGTTAATTGGGAGAATGGATATAATTTAATGATTTGTTATAGTTTATGCTTTGCAGAACGTATAGCGATTATTAATTTATAAAAGATTACTTAGTCATGTTGAGAGTAGACACAAAGAATGAATTCAGCCAGTCCCTGAATGAGGTACATAATATGTAAACAAAAAAATTCTGACTTATTTCTCTCATTGTTGTCAGGACTATATATCCATGGGATCTCTTGCTATACCAGAATACTAATGAGCAGAGCATGAGAAGGGAGTGGGGGTGAAGGGCGCAGCCATCCCAGGGGGTGCCAGCATCATCAATTATCGACACACTTATGCTAATGAGGGCTTTATGAGGGTCCATACAGAAAAACAAACATTAGAAACTGATAAGCTTATCAATTAGTGATTAAAATCATCAGCTTATCCATTAAGTTCCCATAGCCCCTGCTCAAATTGCCTGGAATCATCCATCATATTACAGTACATTTTAATGATGTCACAATTACCTCATATGTTTATCTCAGTCCTAATGTGTAACTTTAAAAAGTATTGTAGTGCATCATTTACTATTCAGCAATAATTGTATATTCATAAGTGGTATTGTTCATTATAATGCTTAAAAAGCTCCAATGAGAGAGTATTACTTAATTATTTATTTTTTAAAAATTCTACCAACAATATTTTTTATTCATTATAATTTATCAACATTGAAAAAAAAAAAAGAACGTAAGAATTGGAGCATTGTCCCTTTATTGGAATCAATTTCTTTAAAGCTTTGGGAACCTAATGGTTAAGGTTAGAACCTTTGTTAACTTCCAAGGTTAGTCTGGTGAGAATGTGAAATGTTAATGGTTCAGTTTGATAAAGAAACATTTAAAGTAATACTAGAGTACAGAGCAAGCTTGAAGTTTTGGAAATGTTTTTTTTCTATTTATGTCACACAGAATGATCAGTGTCAGTTACAAACACTGATAATAACCTGTTTTCTTCAGAGTTGACTAAACCACCACATACTTAAGTCAATTACAGCAACCTTCCAATGAAAAGGTCATCATTATTCATGTTTGATGGCTTTTATGAAATTGGGATAGGAGTCACGTGAGGAAATGGATCATTAAAATTCTAAAGAAAGTATTGTATTACAACATCTTGGTGAAAAGGTTTGGTTATTAAAATCAAGACAATTACAGCTAATATTTGTTTTGTTAAGTCATTTGTAATCTTTTCCCTGGCTTATGTGTCTGCCTATTTTAAAAATAAATTCATGTTTGATGTTTGTTTTTTTAATGGAAAACCACTAGATTGTCCCCCACCCCCCAAAAAAAAATAAACTCGCTTGCTATCTATTTTTTTTTAATTGGAGTTGGCCACAGAGTATTAACTCGTTTTTCCTTCAGCCATTAAATTTCAACACAACAATACTTAAATATTTCATTATGATAAACTCGTGTTTTTAAATATGTATTTTTAATTTTCAAATCATACAGATTACATCTATTAAAACTATTTAAATCTATAAGAGGTTTGTGTATTTGTTTTTTTTTTAAATCTTTGGATTGATTGTAACGGTTCATTAATATGAATTAGCCAGGCAGATGTATGTTCTATAATTAATATTGCATGACGTTAATGTTTTCAGAGAACCCATAGTATACCACAACATCATGTTGCATTAAGGTGCATTGAATTGTCTTTAAATAGTTGCTTACCTCCTCCCCCTTTTTTTCCTCTCTTTCTTTCTCTTTTTCTTTTCTTTTTTTCTTTTCTTTTTAACTTCACTTATAAAAAAAAAAAGCAGAATTCTCAACAATCTTTGTGAGTGATTTCTTTTAAAGATCATTTAGTTTTTAATGTGGTTTTTGTAGCCACACAAAACTGATTAATCTTATCATGCAAGTTTGTTTTGTTTTACTTAGTGACCTGGCAATGGTTATGCAATGTTCTTCTTTTTCTTCTGCTTTTTTTTTATCATCCTCCCCCACTCCCCCCCTCAAAAAACAATAAGAACAACAAAAAAAAAACAATGTTATTCAATGGTTCAATAAATGCTCCGTCATGTAACAATCACTGAAGATATAGAATTTTAATGACCTTAAAGGCTTAAAGCAGCTAAAGAGGCAATATCTCTGGCAACTTTGGTTTAAGTTTTTTAAAGTAGCACATTTTTTCAACCAGACCAATAACTATGAACTAGTAGTAGATCCGGGGAAAAAAAGTTGGGGGGAAGGTGGTTAGAGGGCGCCAGTCTGACTTACATGTTTATATCATGACGAAATGCTCTGACCATATGTCTACAAAGATAACAATAATATGTCAAAATTATTAAATTACAAAACGTATATTACCCCTTCGCACAAAGATTAATCACTCAAGAGGTCAGATTGGAGGCCTCGTATTTGAGATGTCACTTTGTACTATTTGTACTCGTCAGTCAGGTTCTCTCTCACTCTATTTACCCGGGCATTGCTTGACCGTCTGTGATTTGCGAGATAAGAAAATTTAAGACCGGGAACCACTGTAGTCAGTTATTTCGTTTCTTGTTCTTTATTTTTTTTTTTTTTTTTGTTGGTAATAGAAAAGTAGACATGTTGACTTGTAGACTTGTTGACTTGCTAGTAGTTTGTTGTTTGTTTCCTTACAGCATTGCTAGAAGAACGTCGCCCAGGTAGGACGCTTTAGAACTCAGTGCTTCCCAGTGTTGAATGCGCCCCCCCCTCCCTTTTTGCATACTAACCCGATAGTACCCTATGCACGGCACTTAGAACCACTGAGGATGGGTGTAAAATGTAGCGCTAATCTCTTACGTAGAGCTCGGTTTTTTTTTATTGGCCGCTTCATTATACGCTGCACTATTCCCGGTCATTTCAGTAAACAGACACGCCCATATTGGGAGGCACTGCATCTACCAGCACCAATCGTTGAAATCAGGACCGTGCGAAGAAAAAGTTGCGCCCGGGGCAAAGCCCCTTTTCTCTCCCTCCCCCCCCCCCCCAACCCCAACAACCTTTCCTTATAAATGAGAAATGCTACACATACAAACTCAAGCATTTTTTAAACAGTTTTCGTCGAGTAAATCGACAGGTTTTGGCGCCCCCCCCCCCTGATTTTGCACCCAGGAAAGATGCCCCTCTTTCGCACGGCCCTGGTTGCACTGCACACCTATCCTTGCTTGCTTCCTAATTATAATATAACTTTACTCTGGTGGGCACAGTATTGCACACTCGTATGTATGCTTTTTTTAAAGAAAACTGTCCAATGTATGCTATAGTTATTATTATAATAAGTCTTATTGTTATAGGTCTCTGTCTTTTGGGTATAGATGGACAGTTCGTGTAAAAATTATTAAAAGTTCTTCACAAATAATTCATCAACTTGTTTGGTATTAATTATTAATAACATGGTAATGACATCAAATTTTTTAGATTAAAATTTCAGGCAGCTCAGTAAAAAAAATCAAAGAGAATCTTTATTTAAATATATTAATCCAAAATTTGCCGTTAAGAAAAACCCATACTACAAATGTCTCTTTAAAAATGGAAAAAATATAATTTCTGTAATTGCTGTTAGTTAATCATCTCTGCCATATCTCAAATATCGTAAGACATTAATTATTTATTAATTATTTATGAATTCTCTTACAAGATTCTTAATTTCAAACAAAAACATTTTTAAAATAATCTAAAATGGAAAGTGGGCTCCCAAATTAGTTTTTTTTTAATTTAGCGATTTATTTCGCAAAATTTTTTGTTTGTTTTATCGATTCTCATTGCAATTTCAGTTTCAGCTACGAAATCTAATTAATTGAATTTACATCTCAGCTGAACATTAAGTCAGAATGGAGTCTTCCAAATCTTTTTTAAAAAAATACTGAACACTATATCTTATTTTGTGTCACGTTATTTTTAAACCAAAGTAAGTAGCTTATATTGTGTCACGAGATTTGGTTTACCGAACTAAATATCTTACGCAGTGTCACCATACTTTTAGGCATTTTTTTTTAAGACAACGAACAAAAATATTTATTTTATATTATAATTCAAAACATGTTCAAAGTTAAATATTACCTTGTAGGCGCTAGATTATACAACAATGGTTTTCCAATCTTAATAAAATATCTAGAGTTTACCTCATTGCCCATAAATTATCATCAAAACCCCTCCCACAATCTCACCCACATTTACCCCAACCTAAAACAAACATAAAATTTTTGATATTCTAAAATCGAGTTCTCATGTGTGCTTTTGTTAAACGGGAAAAATGGATAATTTTATTTGTAATCTCTGAATGAAAATGTCTGACCATTCTTTCGTTTTAACACTTAAAAAATTTTTTTTTTGAATTGGTGAGTTATATTGATCTCATTTACTATTTACATTATTTCTACTTTAAAAGAAAGTATGAAGTGAAAATGACTAGCACTTTAACATATTTAAATGTAAGCAACCTATACAATGAGATATATGTGCCTAACAAGTTATACTTTAAAAAAATATTTAAAAAAGCAGACGATTAGATGTTTAAGACTTTAAGGTAAAAGACTTAAAATTTGAACCATTAAAAGGTCAGAATACATTTCTTTTAATTTTTTATTTCTTAAAAAAATTTGAATTCTTATTTTATTTTAGTTTTTTTTTTAAATTGTAATTTTTATTTACCCCTTATGAAAAGTTTCATGATTTTTATTATTATTATTTTTTATCTAACACTAACCTCCTTACCAAGGCTGTGAAGTCAGAGTTAGATCTAGTTTTACTTTGTTGTGCCGTAAAATAAAAATAAAAAATTTTAAATTTAAAAAAAAGTAGACATTAGAGAAGTGATTTTCACTGGAAGACAAAAACAGTGTGGGGGCGTGGTGGGAAAAGAGAAACTGGGAGTTCTGAGTCTAACTATATGGAGATATCAACAACTATCCAGTGACGGCAATATCGTGCTTAAAAATACCCCTAAAAATCATAAAAATAAGTCAGTATCAACGTTACATTTTGAGTGTAATTCCCACCAACTTACACCATACCATACCATACCATACACCACCACGTAAGGTGGCAAATATGTGAGATATAGTTTGGGTTTGGCGCGTCGACCCTGTCCCTCTCATGGCATGGCAAGACCTTTACTAAAGTGAGATTTATAATTATTAAAAACTTTGCGAAAATGATCAGAATGGTGCCAACAATTTTTATCAGCTTTGTTCAGCTCACTTAAACGTCTTGTCGCTAGAAAGTTATCAACCTTATTAAAGAAAAAGATAATTGTAATGCTTAGTTGGGTTTTCAAATTCAGGCGATAAAGTTGTACAAATCCGTTTATGGACAACACTGTCAAAAAATGCAAGGCTCCGGATTCTGCTGCTCTGACTCTGTAGCCATGGTTCTAACCCACTTCCGCCTTTCCCTAAAATTCACCGTAATTAATATACCAACGTTTGCCCTACCCCTCTCAACCAGCGCCGTCCACAAGCCCAAAATCAAACTGAAGAGTGACTCCACACACCGTCAGTTCCTGCGCAACTTCTCACTGGCCAAAATTTTCCCCTGGGGAAAGACTTGATGGCGCCACCAAGACGACGCACCCTGTAGACAAGTGATGGCGTAGCGCGGAGCATCACCTGGAGGTCGCCCTTCCGTTTAGTCCTCATTACTTGTGTTAGTCCCAGGCTCAGGCAAAGGCGGCAGCTGCCAAAAAAAAACTTACGTGCTTCTGAGCCATCCGGACGTAACCAGTTAGTATGACGTCATTGTCATTGCACACCTAAAAGTGTGTTGCTGTATAGAAGAAGGATTAGATATTTTTGCGTGTACAGTTGTATCAATCACGAAATTAATATCCTAGATGTGGCTTAAAGTAATGTTCTTATGTTTTAATTTGGCATATGGTATAAAATTTAATTACACGTTACACTACTAACAAAATGCTCCAGAATTCTATTGCAGAATAAATTCCAATTTTGTGGAAATCAATTTTAGTACCGTTAAGTTATAAACAGATTTTTTTTTTTTTACATTGTTCATGTTAAACAGGTCAAAACATTTTAATTGATTTGAAGAAAAAATAGATTTTAAATTAATCTGCGTTACTAGCTTTTCTGTTTTTCACGACCGCTTTGTCGTGGACAATATAAATACGCAGATGATCGAAAGTCGAGTGGAAAACGAACTACTTTGGATTATTTAACAATAGCTATTTACTAATATTAAATTAAGTGTGCAGTCTATGTAATGTTGTAAAGTAAGCGACGTAGGTTGTATTATAGCAGTGGTTCTCAACCTTCCTAATGCCGCGACCCTTTAATACAGTTCCTCATGTTGTGGCGACCCCCAACCACAAAATTATTTTCGTTGCTACGTCTTAACTGTAGAGCATATGTATTTTCCAAAGGTCTTAGGTGACCCTTGGAAAAGGGTCATTCGACCCCAAAAGGGGTCGCGACCCACAGGTTGAGAACCGCTGTACTAGAGCCTTCTGTAATCCTGAACACAGATCGGATCTTTAAATACAGAAGAATGCAATGGAAAAAACTAATGTTTCATTGGACAGTTTACGTTGAGAGTAAGATCCTTTTTAATGTTATAACAGTAAGTTTTGGGAGTAGGTTATTAAATATTCGTATGTTAGTGTGTGTGTTTTTTAAATGTCGCATGTTTATTTTATTGCTTACTGTCTCAATCACTGGCTTATGTTTATGTCATTTTAAAAAAATGTTTAGTCACCTTTTTGTGTACATGAAAATGTTTAGTCACCATTGGCGTATGCTACATGAAAATCTTTATAATAACCATTAGTGTACACGTAAATGTGTATAGTCACCATTGGTGTACACGTACAGGTTTCTAGTCACGACTGGTGTACACGTACATGTTTTAAGTCACCATTGGTGTACACTAGCCTTATTGTATAGTGAAATGTGAGGTCCTCTCAAGCTCATTCAGGGGCCTTAACCCGTTATAACGTTCTGATGGGACACAATCTTCCTCTATTCGGTCAGCAAATCTGCAAAGATGGCATTGATTTTCGGTAACGTATTGTGAAAATCGTTAATTCCTACATGATTTATGAAAAAATGTTAATGTATCTTACATTTTATGATTGCTATTTGGTCTCTTATGAGATCGTAGCCCTTAAAAGCGAAATAAATCTCTTATTTAAAATAAAAGCAATTAATTTAATTTAAGCAGGTCATTTAAAACTGCAAGGACTTTCTCAAATCACATTTCCGGTTTTTTGTTAGCTATCCCTTCGTATAAACGATATTAACCAGTTAACCGAGTTTAAAATAATGACCTGGTTAAGTTATACTTTTTCTGCCCTTTTTTGCATTATTTTCTTTTCTTTTTTTTTTTAAAATTAAATTTAATTAATTCTTTCAAATTTGAATTCTTTTTGAGAACGTCAACATTGCTTTTGTCAACTCTTATAATTTTAAAATCTTTTTCGCAAAGTTAACTTGAGAAGAAAGCATCGTCCTTTTGAACCAAACTAACAGCAACACTTTAAATTTGATTTTTATATTATATTTTATATATATTATATATATATATAACTGTATGTAAAACAATTAATAGGCCTACATATTCGAGTGAATGAATCAGTAGCTTGCCTGGGTGCAGAGGAAGCGACTTCTACTAAGTCATGGTGATCCATTCTCGGCGTGAAGCCATTTTGGCCGCACCATAGGTCTAAAATTAGAATAGACTAGATGAAAAGAAACACTCTAATCACTACGACGAACTATAAATGTTTTAAATTTTAAAGTAGACTATTAGATAAAAAAATGAACAATGATAATCAGTTATTATATTATTATATTATAATATCTAATTTCTCTAATACGTTCACTTAACGTTTAAAGACTATATTATTTGTAAATTTTATATAGATTCATATTATCTCAGTAGTATTGTATTACTTCGATTACGCCTTGATTTGCTTATTTGTTCCGTTTAATTTATGTGATGGTAAAAGGCAGTTCGATTAATTCATGTTCTTGGTGTTTCTTTTCTTTGACTCATTTAAGAATCGATGGATGAAAACTAACATTTAAAAACAATAATCTGTTAATTAATTACTCCCTTGTATCGAACCATTAAATTATTGCTCCAACTTTTTGGAATGTGTTGAGTTCTATTTGTATGCTTCCGCTTGGATGTCTTGTTTGAACCGTATAATTAATCATCGTGAGAGTATTTTATAAACTGAAATTAGAGAGAGCTCTTGATAAAAATGACAAACGGGCCCAAATAAATAAAAAAAATAGGCACTTGTAAGATTTCTAAAAAATTAATGTGTGTGTGTTTGATTTTTTAATGGGTGAGCAAAGTAATTAGTAGCGTTAAGACTCAATTTAGGATCCCATATAAACACCTCGAGGTCACCATCTTGCACACAGGCAGACCTCGAGGTCACCATCTTACACACAGGCACACCTCGAGGTCACCATCTTGCACACAGGCAGACCTCGAGGTCACCATCTTGCACACAGGCACACCTCGAGGTCACCATCTTGCACACAGGCAGACCTCGAGGTCACCATCTTGCACACAGGCACACCTCGAGGTCATCATCTTGCACACAGGCACACCTCGAGGTCATCATCTTGCACACAGGCACACCTCGAGGTCACATTCTTGCACACTTTAATGTCGATTATTTATGATGGACTAACCTCGAGAAACAGCGGAGCTAGAAATAAGACGGGCTACACAAGCACATCACAAGGGAGACAAACAAATGACAGAGGAAACAATCAGATTGCAGGAGAGATAAAAATGGCAGTTGGGGGGGTGGGGGGGAGCTTTCAGCAGGGATGAAAGTAGACGACAATATGTTTTAGCCTGAGACAGACATAGGCTCCTTAGCCTGAGACAGACATAGGCCCCTTAGCCTGAGACAGACATAGGCCCCTTAGCCTGAGACAGACATAGGCCCCTTGGCCCGGGGCGGTCTTATAAATACACATTAACACGCTACCATACCATAATAACAAGATTTGGTTCGTTAACTCCATACGGGATAAACCAAATCCACAATTTTACATAACTGCCATTCCATGTCTTCTTCCTGATTGGGCTTGTACATTTTACCTCAAGTCACTTCCTTTCCATTCTTCTTTACTTTTTTTCTGTCTGGTTTTTATCTCTCTCTTTTTTTAGGTAGGATATATATATATACATCCGAATAGCATTGATTCAAATGGGACCCGGGTCCGAATGGTGGCGCTGCGTGTCCGGGTCCATTTTAACTATTCTAATGTGGATGTTTTATATATATATATATATATATATATGTAAATTTGATTTATACTTATTTCTATGTCTTGTTGTACTGATGAAGGCATGTGCCGAAACGTTTACTTTGTGTAATGTAAAATTATTATTAAAGCTTAATATATATTGTTAGACTATATTACTATATTGATAATATTGACACAGATTGTTTGTGTCTATATAATTTTAATCTATTTTAAAGCTTTATCGCAGTCCAACACTTTTACCATACCATACTACAGTGCTTTGTTGGCTTCGATACAAATGTCAAGACAGTTAAGGCTATAACAATAATATCAGACTTTCAGATCCAGATGTATCTCTAATAGTAATAATGCAAAAGATTTAGACCATTGATATCAAATCGTGTCGTATCATATCAGGGCGAGCTACACTGTGGGGAAACGGGAAGAGATGCCTTCAAACTTCGGTTAAAGGAAGCTCTGGTTCGTGAACAGTGCGGTTAAAACAAAGCGACTGTCTAGCAAATTAAATCTGGTTTAAATGAGCCGAAATTCGGGGTCGATCAACCGAAGCCGTGAGACTCAAGTAAGTCCAGCAAAGAGACAAGAGATAAGGAAATACAAAATAATTTTAATATTGATTTTAAAGGGGAAGTTTTCAAGTAGGACTGCAGTTAGTGGAGCAGATGATTCTCCAACTTCCACTAAGGAGGCGGTTCTCAAGCTGTGGGTCACGACCCTTTTGGGGTCTAAAGACCCTTTTACAGGGGTCGCATAAGACAATCGGAAACCACATATATTCTACAATTATCAAGTAGAAACGAATTTATTTTTATGGTTCTGGTTCGCCGCAACATAGGGAACAGTATTAAAGGGTCGTGGCATTAGAAAGGTTGAGAACCACTGCATTAAG
This sequence comes from Omphiscola glabra, assembly GCA_964017045.1. Lineage (NCBI taxonomy): Eukaryota > Metazoa > Mollusca > Gastropoda > Lymnaeidae > Omphiscola > Omphiscola glabra. The sequence goes on from OZ024805.1 coordinate 25,545,661, forward strand.
CGAACAGTGAGCTGGCCTTTTATTTAAGGTGCAGTTGCTTGTCAATAATTTATTTTCTAATGTTACATATTAATTTTGTAAGCCTATACATTATTGTAGTTTATTAATGCTTTTTATGGTTGTAATATTGTGGATTGAGACGGACCTAGACAAGCATTGCATAACTGAATTTTCCATTTAATTTCTAGAAAAGGATTTTTTTGTAAATATGAATTCGTGTTAATATCTATTTATATCTTTCTACATTCATTGTCATGTTTGGAACTAAAATGAAATGTTACATAATTAAGTTTAGTTGAGTTTGCGACATGAGTTTGAAACAAAAAAAAATTTCCTTACGACGAGGATGGGATTCGAACCCACGCGTGAAGATCACAATGGATTAGCAGTCCATCGCCTTAACCACTCGGCCACCTCGTCTTACTGTCATCGTTGAGACAGAATGTATTTATGATAAAGTAATGCAATCCGGGCCATGTTTCTTTTTTTCATGTTGAATTTTTTGTGTTTATCGATGATATAATAAAAGAGTGTTTCTTTCTATTCGTTCTCTCCATCCTATTGATTGCATAAGCTTTTATGTTCATACTAGCAGTTCGGTAACTTTAACTGTACAAGGGAGTGTTGTTAAAAACTGGGGGCTTCGTTTCGCGCTCAACTTTTCTCCAAACTACCAAAGAGAAAGAACCGTGACGACTACTTACTGACACTACTATTATGGCGAATTGACATTGTTGGCTGCGACTATTAGTACCCGGGTGCCGGGTATCAGAATTGAGAGGTTGGGATTAAAAAAACTATTTTAAATATTATTTGGATAATTGAACGTTTGTAAACTTACTTGCTTACCCCCCTCGGTTTAACAATGACATCCGAAGTCGAAGGGTGTAGCTGCGTGTCCTGGTCAATTTTGACTAACGAAGTGGCTATTGGTACACGGGTACCAGAATTGAGAGGTTGGGTTTAAAAAAAACGATTTAAAATATTATTGTTGTGTTTGCAAGACCAAATAAGTTCTCTAAAAAAGATAATTGAATGTACTAATAGTACTAATACTATATTATAGGCTACTAGTTTGAAATCTTAATTCTTCAGTTTAACTAAAATAAACTACCACAAATGACATCCGAATAGCATTGAGCCTAATGGTACCCGGGTGCGAATGGCGGCGCTGCGTGTCCGGGTCCATTATGACTAAGGCTGCACCTATTGGTACCCGGGTACCAGAATTGAGAGGTTGGGATTAAAACACGATTTAAAATATTATTGTTAAGTTTGTAAGACAAAATGATGTATCAAATGAAAGATAATTGAATGGACTATACGTTGGTTGGTAATCTTAATTCTTAATAAACTATTAATTCTATTCGGATGTCATTTGTAGTAGTTTATTTTAATTTATATTAGGTTTGTGGGGTTGGGGGGGGGGCGCTAAACAAATAAACTATAATATGACACTTCCTAATTTCTAGAAAAGGCGCATCTGTTTTTTTTTAAATATTTTCCCTTATTTATATTTAAATCTATTTATATCTTTCCACATTCATTGTCATGGTTGGAAATATATTAAGGTGTTACATGATTAAGTTTATTTGAGTTTATAATTTAAAAATTCTTTACGACGAGGATGGGATTCGAACCAAATAAGTTCTCTAATGAAAGATAATTGAATGCACTATTCGTTTGAAATCTTACTTCTTCAGTTTAACAAAATAAACATCACAAATGACATCCGAATAGCATTGATTCAAATGGGACCCGGGTCCGAATGGTGGCGCTGCGTGTCCGGGTCCATTTTAACTATTCTAATGTGGATGTTTTTATTAAATTTTCGCTGGCAACGTTAAGAAATTGTGTGTGATAATTTCTAAAGCAAGGATTTCACATGTAAAACTGGAGTCCCCTCGAAATGGATTCTTAAATGAAGGGATGGGCGGAAAACTCAAAAGTCCGCCGATGGCTGCACATTGTCTCGCTACGCCACTGTATCTACATCAATAGCCTAGGCGGCAGCGGCATACGCATGGGGTGCGGAGGGGGGGGGGAAGATCCATCCTTGGCGACAGCAGCATAAGAATGGGGTGCGTAGGGAAAGATCCATCCTTGGCGACAGCGGCATAAGAATGGGGTGCGTTGGGAAAGATCCATCCTTGGCGACAGCGGCATAAGAATGGGTTGCGGGGGGGGGGGGGGGGAAGATCCATCTTTGGCGATACTTTTTTACTTTCTATTCATACAGGTGGCATTTTCGTGTTGTTGTTTTTTTTTTTTTTGGGGGGGGGGGGATCTTAGCCTGCCACGACCTGCACTAACCCTAGCTACACCACTGCTGTGCGGTGGGCCAAGTGCTTGGATTTTTATTTATATCCAAGATTGTAGCGAAGAAAAATTCAGTAAAAATAAAACATGTGTGCCGTGACTTAAGTTGTTTTGAATGAGAGCATTTTAAAAATCAAGTGGGCTTTTTTTTTTTTTTTTTTTTTTTGTGGGGATTCGCTAAACAACGAATAAACTATACTTCAAGTGATATCATATAATATGGACGACTTCCTAAAATTCTTTTTAATAGCCAAATTCGTAAGAATGCAGGCAAGGAATTTGGCGCTCTTTCACTAAGCTTCAAATCGAAATGAACCAATGAGAGACGTGACGTAATGAACAGATATTTGACTTTTTGTCAACCAAAAGCCACGATCAATTTGATTTTTTAACATTTTTTTTTTTAATTTCAAATTTAATTTCTGCAACTGTTTTTAAAAAAGTTGCATTAGATTACAGTCATATAATATTCATTTGAAGCACTTTGTTTTTTGTTTTTTTGGCCATGCCAAATAACGAGGTTGTTATTCTCTTGAAATGCGATTTTAATTTATTTTTTTAAATACTAAGTTGAATATGTAAATGGTTGTAAATTACGTCAACATTTCGCACTGAATATTGTCCCAGATTTGTAAAAGCTGATACTTAAATTTCTCCCATAAAATTTCGAATTGCGTATCGCCATTTCTTCAGTCTGACCTGCGGAAAAAACCGCCCATATTCTCAACACAGGGATCAATAGCTATTTTGTTTGGGTTCTGCATGCAATGCAATTTTTAGTGGTATCTCTTTATATAATAGTGCAGCTATTCTCAATGTGTTGGTCGCGACACCTTTTGGGGGTCGAACGACCCTTACTCAGGGATCACCTAAGACCATCGAAAAGACACATTTACTCTGCAGTTATAAAGTAGCAAAGAAAATAATTTTGTGGTTGGGGGGTCGCCACGACATGAGGAATTGTATTAAAGGGTCGCGGCATTAGGAAGGTTGAGAACCGCTGTAATAGTGCAATTTTATAACAAAACGTAAATCCCCTAACCACCCCCAAACCAATTAACAAATAAACTTAACTTCTTTTATCAGCGAGCCATCTCCTATTCATCTACCTTTCCAAGTCAGTGTCTGCCTGATAGGCATGTCAATAAATACATATAATGAAATTTGTCCACCATTGCTCAGTACAAAGCAACCCATGAACGGATCACCTTTTTGTTCCCATTCTTTCTATCCAATGAAACGGATGTAGAAATGGTAATGGGTAATGTGGAAGGTAACATGAAATGGACAGGAAGATAGGGACCCAAGAGAGAAATAAAAACATATCTTTTTTTATTCCCCACACTCCCAAAATCTTCAATTATGAAGTTGATTATTTTTCAAAAAAAAACACACACACAAACGAAGTCCGTGTCTTCGCGACAGCACCCCCCCCCCCTCACATGAATCCACCACTTTCCAGACCAAATGCGTCAGCACATTATTTGTTATTGATATATGAACATGGCCCATTACGCTTCTCTTTCACACAAAGCAGATGTTTGAACACCACTACCCCCTCATGTTATGGCCCAGCGCCCCTACAAAGTTTACCGATATTAAAAACGGGGTTAATTTAAACCAAAAAAAAAAAAAACAACCTCTACATGTTTTATTTACAAAACCCACGAAGCTAATGAATACAATTTCCAAAGCTTCATTGCTCCAAACAGTTTTAAGAATTCATTATTGAAAGAAAAAAACATTTATATTTAGAACACCGCTGCTGAGAGCTGTAGAATTATTCGGCTCTACAAACTTAACCGAGACACTTCACCACTTACTAAGTTAAATTTCCCCACAAACCCTTTCCAATACACTATCGAAACAATCATCCCCGCTGCTTTATCTGCATCGATGGCTTGCAAATATAAAGATCAACATTTCTTAACGCCGCCGCCTACAGAGCTATCAGAATGCAGATAAATCTTGTCAAACGTCACTGATAATCCAATATCGCCCTCGCCGATTCGACTCGCGAGGCTGTTACTTCTGCACAGAATGTCCAGGTCCGTGCCGATCGAGCTAGCGGTATCGCCGCTTATTTCTTCCGCCATCTTCATCTCCTCCTCCGTGGGGAAGACCTTCACCCACCGAGTTGAAAGACCTGGATGGCCGGAGGCGCCCTGCATCCTCCAGACGGTGACTTTCTTATCACCGCAGGTGGAGATCCTGTCCTTATTGTCGGGGGCGCCCTGGGGGTTTGAAATAGAGATGTTCTTATCACTAAAATCGTGGGCTCCCTCTTTAACTTGAGGGGCGTCGATCACTCTCCAGCTAGAGATGTTCTTGTCACTGCAAAAAGTGGCTCCGTCTATACCTCCAGAGGCGTCCGGCATGCTACCGATCGAGCTGTTCTTATCACTACAAATGGGGGCACCCTCTTTACACCCAGGGGCGCCACACATGCTCCTAACCGAGACACCCCTTTCACTACAAACGGAGGCTGCATCTTTACTTCCAGGGGCGTCACGCACACTCCAAGTAGAGACCTTATTTTCACTACAAACGGAGGCTCCATCTATATCTCCAGAGGCGTCACACACACCCCAAATAGAGAAATTCTTCTCACTACAAACGGAGGCTGCATCTTTACTTCCAGGGGCGTCACGCACACTCCAAACAGAGACACTCTTTTCACTACAAACCGAGGCTACCTCTTTACTTTTAGGGGTGTCATTCATGCCCCACGAGTACAATTCCATTTCACTGCAAACAGAAGCCTCGCCCTTAGCTTCAGTTGCTTCAAGCAGGCTCCAAGGAGTTATTTTTTTCTCTTCCTTACAAACCGAGTTCTCATCCTTCTTGCCAGAAACATACTGCTCACTGTTTTTTCTAGCTTCTCCACCAATCAATGCTTTGATCGACATGTCTAAACCGATGCACGTGTCGACGACAGCATCCTGTTCCGCCTCACGGCGCTGACGCGCGTCGCTGCCTAGTGCGTCCAGTTTAAACGTGCAGCATATCTCGGCGCTCTTCACCTGCCCGACGTTTTCATAGCCGCGACCGAAACTCCCGGCACAGCTTCCGGCGAATTTCAAAATATTTCCCGCCGACCACATGCCGAAGTTTCCGCTGACGTCACATCCGGATCCCTGGCTCACGGCGAGACTTAGATTGCAAAACGTTTTCAGCAGATCGCGCTCTTCTTCACGCTTCCTGCGGGCCTCCTCGCCCACGGCGCTATCGCTCAGCTTTGTCTTTTCTTCAACGGTTAAGTGTTCATTCCTGAACTCAATGGCCTCTTGCTGGTACGAGGCTTTACGGGGGGCGTCTCCGTTAAATTTAAGGACCACGTTGTTATCGTTGGTGTCGTCATCTTTACGAACATCTCTGCCGTCGGCCGACCCCTTCGCGTTGTTGCACGGCGGGAGCGAGGATCTGAAAAGGAGAGGGGATGGAGGCAGTTCCATCCTTTGCCTCTTCTCGACAGCGGCGGCGATGTGATGTACGGCCGACGAGTAATGCAAGCCCCTCAACTCCTTAAAAAAAGCGATTGTGCCTACACATCCGCACACGCTGGAATCTGATGAGAGCTGTATTGTAAGGGTTTCTCTGGGCCTGTTTTAGAAGAGGGGGAAAAAATACAATAAATGTGTTGCTCAAACCTTTTAAGGAAGAACGGAGCTAGTGGTTGATTCATGAATGGCGCTGGCATTCAGGGACCTTCCCTCCACCCCCAAGTTATCAGAAAACCATCAGAAAACCATCAGAAAACCATCAGAAAACCATCAGAAAACAAGAGAAAAAGAAGTATAACATGTACCAGATCTCAGTAAAAAACGGAAATCTCTAAAGTTTTTTTTTTTTTTACTGTGATCTGATTCTTGTCATACTTCTTTTTGTCTTGTTTTCTGATGAAGGCTCTAAGCCGAAACGTGAAAATCTTTTGTCCTGTCTATGAATTCAAGTTTAGCATACCTTGTTCTTATACTTTAATAAAAAAATGTAGACGTTTCGACACATGGCTTCATCAGTACAAAAAAACAACAACACAAAAAAAGAACAACCTATTAATATGTATGTCTCCCTTAAGACGGTGCATAGCTTACAGCAGTGGCGTAGTGAGGGGGAGGGCAAGGGGGCATCATGCCCCGGGCGCTACTCACAAAGGGGCGCCAAATGGTATATTTTACTAAAATATTGTATGGTTTTCGAATGGGGGGGCGCTAAAAAGGTATTGGGGGCGCTAAAAAGGTATTGTGCCCCGGGCGCGAGTTAAGCTCGCTACGCCACTGGCTTACAGTGTCATAAGTAAAACCCGACACTGACGAAATATCATAGGGATGGGGGATACGTTCTCATTGACTCACTTGGCAACAATGTTGTTTGAACAGCTCCTGTTTCTAATGGGGATTCTACTGTTTTGCGGGTGAGCCTCCTGCTTGCCGGGGAATCCCTTCGACAAGACAGATCTCTTCTTGGCACACAGCGAGTCCATCGACAGATGACCCACCACGGACACGATAGCCTTCCCCGGCTCCTTGCCGGGAGACGTCAGCTTTTCGGGCAGCTTACTGGTCACACGCTCCTCACCCTGACCATTCATTGGCGGCTGGGAGGCTACGACCATCTTGACCATGTTGGTGCCGGTCATGATAGTGCTGCCCAGCTCGTTGAGGCCGCTGAAACCGTGAGCCTGCCTGGATATGTTCAGTGCTTTCTCATCTGGGTTCTCAGGGTCGATGAGCCAACCTGTGTTGGCAAGATCCTTTTAGACAGAATACAAAATATTTAACGTTAAAAAAAATATATAAATATATCATTTTATTAAGTACAATATTAATATATATCTTCGCAAAAAGGAAAATTGGTGGAGTGTAGTAATCTTATGATAAAATCGTCATCATGGAATTGAAGCTGAAGAAAGATGGTATGATAATTTATAAGGGGGGGGGGGGGGGGTTGTTGGATTACTGCCATGTTAAATTCTTGTATTTGAACATGACAAACAATCGGCAGAAGCGGCACTGAGCACGAAGCTCTTTGAACCAGAAATGTTGATTCGTGGGGTGAGGGTGGTGCAGATAGTGGGTATAATGTAGTCCAACGGTTCTCAGCCCGTGGGTCGCGACCCCTACATATTTATGAGGTCAGTAACGAAAATAATTATATGCTTTGTGGGTCACCGACTTCTGATTAAATAACGTTACGATGTTTGAACACTGAAGAATCGTGACGACTCAAATGTTCGACCAGGTTAAAACAAAACAAAACCTACTACATATTATGCCTCTGTTCCCAACCTCAATGTGTTTGCCAAGCCGTAAATATCTAGAAAAGCCCTGTCGATCTCAAATATATTTTTTAAATGCCAAAACGTATAATTTTTTAACATTTTCATTTTAGCCAAAAAAAAAAAAAGATTCGTAGGTTCTGATTCGTGTTTGTTTGTTTGTTGTCAATATTCAATAGTATAGAGTCTGTTGCTAACATACCATGGATATTTTTTTCCGGCCCTTAAAATTTGGGCACACTTTCAATGTTTAAAATAGTTTTTAAAATGTTCACCTTTTCCATGGCGTCTGTGACCAGCCTCATCATTGCGAGAATCTTCTGAATGGACTGCGCCTCCAGTTTGAAAATTCTCCGTCTCTCGTAGCAGGCCGTCATCCAGGCTTCGGACGTACTCTCTAAAGATAGCACGGACTCTTGGAACAATTCGTCATTGATGACCACAGCGGCAGCATACGACTTCCTTACTTTGTTGTTTTGGATTTTGCTATTGCTGTTGATTTTACTACTGTTGTTTGGAATTTGCTATTGTTGTTGGATATTGCTATTGTTGTTGATTTTACTACTGTTGATCCTTTTTTCTAGGGGTGTTGATTTTAATATTGTTTTTGATTTACTATTGTTTTTGATTTTGCTACGGTTGTTGATTTTTTAAAAATAATTTTTCGAGTTTTTTTTTTTTATTGTGATTGCATATTTTTTTTTTTTTTTAAAAGGAAAATATTTTGCTTTTAATTTTAAATAATATCAAGACATTAACACTAGATCGATGGAAAAAAATGAACAGTTTCTTGCGATTATTGATTGACACTTGTTATTTGTCAAGATTCATCGATACTTTTTATTGAATGCCGCTTAAAGCATTAAAAATTCTATTTTATATACATATATTTATACTACTCCACAAGCAGTCTGAAGCCCATGGATTAATTTAATGGTTTTCCTTATCTAATATTTAAAGAAAACGGTTGAAATGTGTGGGCCAAAAATGTGGGAATGTATATAGGTCAAGGTTAAAAAAGACAAATACTAAACATGGCCCTGGATGGGGGGGGGGGCAATTCGTTTGGCGCGTGTTCAGGTCCACACAAATAGATGATGGCAGTGTTTAGCATAGTTTATGGCAGTGTTTAGCATAGTTTATGACAGTGTTTAATTAAGATTCTTATCCGACTTATATTTATGATGTTGCTTTGATAGATAAATGTATGCTTTAAAAGGGCTTTACAAGATTCTAGTTGCTAGTGTCTCACCTACAGCATTGCAGTTATTCGGTTTTGACATTGGCAGTACACCAGATTTCTGCGCTACTCTCGCCAAACTGAAAGTTTAAATAAGCACCAAAAAATAATATTTTAATATGTAGTTTTTATATGTTTCCTGGGGTGACGATGAGAAGTGGGGTAGTTCAGTATCCCATGAAATCCCTCGAAAATAAAACCATTTCAATTATACATTAGCCACTATAAAAGTCATCAGCTTATTTTCAACAGCTGGTTTTGTGTACCGGTATAAGGCTTCATAGCAGTGGCTCTCAACCTTCCTAATGCCGCGACCCATTAATAGAGTCCCTCATGCTGCGGCGATCCCCAACCACAAAATTGTTTTCGTTGCTACTTCATAACTGTTAGTATATATGTTTTCCGATGATCTTAGGCGACCCCTGGGAAAGGGTCATTCGACCATCAAAGGTGTCACGACCCAGAGGTTGAGAACCGCTGCTTTATAGGGAAAAAAGAAGGGGGTGGCGTTAAGACCTTGGCAATGAGGAATGTGCCACAAAATCACTTTTGTAAGTTATTATCTAATGGGGAAACTTTCGTAGCAGAAGAAAGGGGCGTATGAAAGGCAGTGGCGTAGCGAGCTTAACTCGCGCCCGGGGCACAATACCTTTTTAGCGCCCTAAATACCTTTTAAGCGCCCCCCCTATTCGAAAACCATACAATATTATAGTAAAATATACCATTTGGCGCCCATTTGTAAGTAACGCCCGGGGCATGATTCCCCCCCTTGCCCCCCTCACTACGCCACTGATGAAAGGGTGGGATGCGGAGGAGGAGGTCCACCCTGCGGCACTTTTTCCCCTTATACGAAGGGAAGGCAACTTCTGAAAACTTGAGATTATTTTTCGTGAAAAAAGAGGGGGGGGGGCAAAATTGTTGGCCCGTCCTAAGCGGGAATAACCTCGGCTACGCCACTGCGCACACGTAAAATAAATCTGAACTTCCAAATGTTTCCATAGCTCACCTAGTGTAGAAAGCTCTGAAGCTCTGGGAACATGGGTCTAACAATAACATGGCTCTAACAATAACATGGCTCTAACAATAACATGGCTCTAACAATAACATGACTCTAACAATCACATGGCTCTAACAATAACATGGCTCTAACAATAACATGGCTCTAACAATAACATGGCTCTAACAATAACATGGCTCTAACAATAACATGGCTCTAACAATAACATGGCTCTAACAATATTAAAGAATTCAAAATATACGCTTGCTATTTTCACACGATGCAGAGAAATATCACGGAAAGGGGGGGAGGGGTGGGGGCCCTTTACTTGAATCGGATGTGGATGCATTACACGGAGCATTACAACAAGCATTACAAGGAGCAGTACCAGGAGCAGTACAATGAGCATTACAAGGAGCAGAACAAGGAGCAGTACAATGAGCATTACAAGGAGCATTACAACAACCATGACAAGGAGCATTATAAGGAGCAGTACAAGGAGTATTCAATCGCTCGTCGTTCCCGACATTAGCATGACCATGTGGGCCACAAGTCCACTGGATAGCCACTGTGGCCTCAAATGTGCAGACATACGTGGAATTTTCTAAATACAAGCGATAGGTCTAATTTTAATTTGGAAGTTCGTTTAAAAACGTTGTGTGACCTATGACCGGTACCTGGAGTTGCCCCCATCCATCCCCTGCACCTTCTGCACCAGAACTTTTCGCGCCAGAATTGGTCTCATCGGCTATCTGCGCATCCACATACAGATTCAGCCTCTCCCCCACCCCCCAACCCCCGAACCTGCAACAGGCCAGTGTTTAAAATGGTCATTGGTCGACTTTCGACCGAGAACTAATCCGTGACCTACTTGTTGTCAGACGATGAGCACGTGTCCACGTTTTCTTTGAGCAACTTTTCCTCAACAGGTGTACGTTTAACTTCCGGGTTGACAGTTTTCTCGGCCAGCTCGCATTGGGGCTCGACTTTCTGAAGGGAAATGAATGAAAAAATATTACATTTATGGTTAATGGTTTAAGTCAAGGGGGCTGGGCGCTTAACCATGACCCCTTTGAGTGTTCCTGAAGATTTGATCAAAGACCTGAGTTTCCTTGGTCATTTTTATTAAGTTCGTTTTTTAAAATATTTTACTCTTAGGGTTCCATCTGGCGGACAATGGGGTACATTGAACAAAACTGTTGAGAACCCCTTCTTTCGGTAGTAATAAATGATGAAAGGCACAACATTTGAAACATTGTTGGCTAGCTGAAATCTGGAAAAAGACCTTAATATAATTTGTGATATAAGGTAGCAAAATTTAAATTCAATTGCAAAAAAAATTTTGTAAAACGGAATGAACAAAGTATGACTTTGTATCAAAGCAAACTTGTAAGATTTTAAAAAAATGCTGGGTTGGTTGGTTTTTGGGATGGACTGTACCTCTGCGTTGATCTCTCGCGCATCTTCCAGCAGTTGTGACTTCTTCCACCGATCAGACATCACCATGCTACGGGTGAGCCGGCCCATCTCTGCCATCTCCCTCTTGACAGCGTAGGTGACTGACTAGGAGAAAAAAATAAGTTTTATTTCAGCGCTGTATGTCTTTTTCTTATCACTTAGATCAACTTCACTTTTGCTCGTGGGTGGCTGGCGGGCAAAATCTTCGGATGTCCAACTGACCCTCTTCCCGTCAACCTACAGAGCTCAAACTTGGCATAGAGGCTCGTTGCCGGTGGCATACATTGTTTCAAATTTGCAGCCCCCCAAACCCCCCCCCCCAAAAAAACCCCCCAGTTTTTCAAGGCGGAAGATGGGGGAAATATATTACCAACGATTTTACGAAATAAAATTCCCGATAACTGTGCTAAATGAGCTTCTTTTAAAAATAATATATCGCAGGTGCGTTTGGTAGGTAATATTCTTTTGTTCTTCTGAAAAAGTTTGTAAAATAAATCCGCTGTGTAAAAGCGGGTGGGTCATTATAAGCTTTTTATAGTTCAGGGGCGTGAAAAAATAAATGTGCGGCTGCGAACCTTAAAGGAAAAGGGGGGGGGGGCGACTAAATGGTATTCTTATAAAGTGCGTTAACTGTATGCATGTTTTGTCAAATGTTCAGCCCTACCCCCACCCCCTTTCCTCAATAAAAAATTTTATTTGAGGATTTATATGAAAAACCTTGTGTTTAGGGGATTTTTCGATTTCCTTATTGTAGTATGGCAATCACGTTGTCTTTGCGGGTAATACAAAAGCTAAACACACATTTGTTTAAATCATAATTACTTTGATGACACATTTCGATAAACTAATCAAAGTGACCTAATCTTAAATATGCAAAGTTCCAGTGACCGGTATCCCCTCCACCTCCTGTCTTCCAGCCCCCAGTTCATAACACCATATAGCTGAGTTGCCCTTGCAACCAGTGAAGTATCCCTTTCAAAGCCATGCACAGTAACATCGCGAACCCCTCTGAAACATAGGAGCCAGAACGATCAATTCCTTGATCGTGGGTCCTCAATATATAGGAGACAGAACGATCAATTCCTTGATCGTGGGTCCTCAATATATAGGAGACAGAACGATCAATTCCTTGATCGTGGGTCCTCAATATATAGGAGCCAGAACGATCAATTCCTTGATCGTGGGTCCTCAATATATAGGAGCCAGAACGATCAATTCCTTGATCGTGGGTCCTCAATATATAGGAGCCAGAATGATCAATTCATTGATCGTGGGTCCTCAATATATAGAAGAAGAAGAAAAAAAAAAAACAACAAAAAAAGTTCCTTCACTTCTTATTCAACAAACCTTATTTACTTTGCCTAATGTCGATGTCATTGTGATCAACCTGGAATCAAGGGTAATTTTGAGTGTAAATCTCCACCCCACCCCCCCCACCCCGGCCCCCCTCCCACACACACACCATGACTTTTCAATAGAAAGTGTTGGGATAGATTAGCTTTAAATCATCGTGATTATCATCAATGTATCGATTTTTAAGTTGTGACGAGCGCCAAGGTTGCGCCCCCCCTCCCTCTTTTCCTCCCAGTGTCCAGCAAATAGGTCGATTTCAAATCGATCTTACCTGTGGCAGACGCCAGAGATAGATGCAGCCATCCGTTGCCGAGGAGATGATGTGTTTCATGTTGTGGGAGAACAGGATGCTGGTGATACTCTCGGAGTGCCCGTTGATCGTGCACAGCATGGCTCCGGTGCTGAACTGATGTCAGTCAAAGTTTCAACCAAGGAAATAATGTCATAAGCTTACTCAACTGTAGGCTATCGGTAACACCTTTTTAGAGCTAAGCAATTTTAATAACTTGTTTAAAATCATCGTTTTATTGTTGTTTTAAATTTGTTTTCATTGAATGAAGTTGAAAATTTAATATAATACTTCTTTTAATTTTACAAAATCTGTATTAATGTGTTGTTGTTTTAAAATTACTTTTTTTATGTGGGGTTTCTTTGTACTTTCAAATTTTTAAGAAAGTACTGCAGCAACAGCATTGCTTTATTTATTTATTTTCACTTTTAGTTTTATGTCAATTTATTCAACAGCGTCACTCAAATCTTTAAGAGAGTACTACAGCAGCAGCAGCTTTGTTTTATCTCAATTGAATTATTTCGGTGCGCTTCTGTCTACTCAACAGTATCACACTTCACATGCTGATTAAATATTTTAAAAATAGCTATTGTCTCTGTGTTTTACCAAAACCCCACCCCCCACACACAAACACACACATGCACGCATGCACGCACCCATTATTAAGGCACTTACCTGCCTTATTGGAAATCATGAATGAGATAGCACGATTGTATCTTGCTCGTATGAGCAATTGGATGTTGGCAATCGTTTAAACCACGGCACATTTCCATTTCATCACGTGTCACCTGTACCAAGATCCCAGTGACCGGCGTTTCCCATTAGGGCAGCGGTTCTCAACCTTTGGGGGTCGCGAGACCCTTTCCCAGGGGTCGCCTAAGACCATCTGAAAACTCATATACTCTACAGTTAGAAACTAAAATAAATTGGTTGCTGGGGGTCGCCACAACATGAGGACGCGGCATTAGAAAGGTTGAGAACCACTGCATTAGGGGGAACACGAAATAATAAGTAATCTATTTCGCAGGATACCCAAAAAAGTATGCAATTTACTCTGAAGGTGGTGAAATCACGAGACATAGTCCCGGACCCTCACCTGCAATAAGTTGATGGTCTTGTTGGAACAAGCGGTCAGCAGGAACTGGCCAGAGGGGTCTATTTGAATCTTAATCAACTGGCCACAGTTTCGACAACCTCTTCAAAAGAAAAGAAACAATATACTACACAATGTTTAAAAATAAAATTCGAGACTATGGTCGCATGTTAATAAGGTTGTTGAAACCAGGACAAACATTTTATACACACATGTTTTTGTTTTTGTTTTCATAAAACTATTTCTTACAGATTAATCTATAAGTTTAAATTTTAAACCAGCGGTTCTCAACCTGTAGGTCACGACCCCTTTGGGGGTCGAACAACCCTTTCCCAGGGGTCGCCTAAGACCATTGGAAAGCACATATTCTCTACAATTATGAAGTAGCAACAAAAATAATTGTATAGTTGGGGTCGCGGCACTAGGAAGGTTGAGAACCACTGTTTTAAACCATTCGTATAGTTTTAAAATATAAAAAGTACAAATTTAAAATAATAATAATAAAACTAGATAGTTGTGGTAGGTAAGATAATTTTGACACCTTACAATAAATAAGCGTAAAGAGGAGGAAAAGCAACGCACTGGATAGGGTAGCTGCGTTGGATTGCTGGGTTAGGGTTGCTGGGTTAGGGTAGCTGGGTTGGGATGCTTGGTTGGGTTTCTGGGTTGGGTTGCTGGGTTGTGTTGCTGGGTTTGGGTTACTGTTTTTTTTTCTACTGCCTGTTTAAGACGTTAGTAAACTTCAGTTGTTCGCTGATTTTCTTTATAAACAACAGAAAACTGGAGGAGAATGCAGGGCCGGCGCTAAGGGGGGGGGGGCGGGGGGGACTGACGATCAGGTAGACTGCCATGGCCCCGCGCTTTTAGGGGCCCTGCCCTTGCGATATGAATCTATATAATTAAGCTAGTCAGGCCGCACCAATTCGGCTGTTCTCTTTCCGTATTGTAAAAAATGGGCGCCTTTTGAACTGTTTAGCAATTTTGGGGGGGGGGGGGGGGTGGGGGGATGGCACCAAGAAGTTGTATCACTTACCGGAAGTAGTTATCACTTACCGGAAGTAGTTATCCCTTACCGAAAGTAATTATCACTTACCGGAGGAAGTAGTTATCACTTACCGGAAACTGTTATTCTCAACGGAACTCATGATGCTGTAGACGCGAACCAGTCTGTCCTGACATGCTAGAGCCATGAGGCCTGGGTTTGTGTTTGAAAGACGATTGTGTCACCGGGGAGAAGACTATAAAAACGTACATACCTAAAAAATTTCATTCCCCGAGTCTAACCCTATAGTCTGTTCATTGCTTTACGGCAGCGGTTCTCAACCTATTGGTCGCGACCCCTTTGGGGGTCGGACGACACTTTCCCAGTGGTCGCCTAAGACTATCGGAAAACACATGTACTCTACAATAATGAAGTACCAACCTAATTAATTTTGTGATCGGGGGGGGGGGGGGTCGCCACAACATGATGAACTGTGTTAAGGGGTAGCGGCATTGGGAAGGTTGAGAACCACTGCTTTACGGCATAGAATTCTGTTTTCGTCATAGCAGGGGCACGTCATGCGATCCTCGTATATGTTTTAAATGAGTAATACAACAACATCTAATATTATGATAGATGATATGTTACATAAAGCGGAATGGTGAAACTTGGTGGGCAAAACGTTTCTGACTTCGACTGCAATAATGACTCCACCATATGCGAGCCGGTTTTTATATTTTTGTTACTTCAAATCTGAAAAAAACCTACTTCAACGAATGTGCACCGACTGACCTGACGAACTAATGTGCACTTACTTACCTGACCGACTAATGTGCACTGACTGACCTGACCAACTAATGTGCAATGACTGACCCGACCAACTAGTGTGCACTGACTGACCTGACCAACTAATGTGCACTGACTGCCCCGACCAACCAATGTGCACTGACTGACCTGACCAACTACTGTGCACCGACTGATCTGACCAACGAATGTGCACTTACTGACCTGACCAACGAATGTGCACTGACTGACCCGACCAACTAATGTGCACTGACTGACCTGACCAAGGATGGATTGTGAAGTCCACCACTGATTTCTTCTCCACTATGGCACGGACCGGTTTGAAGGCGAACCTATTGGAATACAAGTAAGCCCTCACCAGGACAGACATGTCGAGGCTGCTGGTCACCTGTGGGGATTCGATGGGACGAGGTGAAACTTTTGAAACTGAAGATTCGTATCAGAAATACGTCTTCTAATATTTACAATACAACAAATTTGAAACTTTAAATAGATAATGTGGAGGGTCCAACCTTAAATATTCAACCACACACTCCCTACCATCTGGCCTTTATGTTTTTAAATCAACCTAATGCTATCTTCAGTAGAATTATTTGACGAACGATTTTGTCCATACCTTTATATTCTCTATTTCATTTAACCCATGGTTAAACATTAAAATGAGCAACGCGTGCAACAAAGCGGTAAGAGTGGGCGATTTATATTTAAAAAGTTGTATAAAGTTAGAGTTTTAATTTTGTTTTGCTATTAAAGAAAAGTAAATTTTTTGACAGATTCCACGATCTTTCAAATGAAAAGCGTTCTCGAAGTTTCAGCTATGTAGCTGGTGAAGAATCTAGCAAAGGGAGGAGTCAGTGATTTGATCCAATAGGATTTGACATTTTTTCTAAGACCGGAAAACGTCACATCGCATTACGTACTGTTACTATTTTTAGACAATGTTTTCGTAAAACATAGCTTCTAACAATATATTTCCATATATATATATATATTTATATATATATCAGTAACAGTAAAAATTTGTAAAGTAAAATAAAGCTGTAAGCAGGTTTTTGTCTAGTTAATGACCCACTACACTGACTCACATTAACGTAGAAGTAACCGGACAGCTTTTGAGAGTTTGTCAAACAGAATACCAGGATCTTTTATTAATAGCTGAATGAGATGGGCCAGGCTGCATGCCCGGATGTTCTATTAATAGATTTCAGCCATTAAACGAAAAACCCTATGCAGCAGCGCTCACGCCAAAGGCGTTAGTTCATTTTAGGAGATTGGGGACAACAAGAACAGATATACTGCTTCATTTTTAGTTATCCTTTTATGCATTTTTTCACCTTCTCATTTTCAGATGCCCTTCATCCCCGGGGGACGTTTCAAACAAGGCAAAAACGCTTTGAGCAAATTGCAAATAATTAAATGGCCCTTATGTTAATTTCAATTGGCTAAGTCAAATTATTTCTTGAACAGAACATATTACTCTTCCGGTTAAATATACTCTCCGTATTCATCCAACTATTGCGAACGTGTATGTGTGTTTTTGTGGGTGGGGTGGGGGGAAGGTCAGATTACCCATTAACACTAACTTTTAATTCAAATCTTTTTTTTTAATCTAGGCGTCTGCTTACCATCATTAAACATCGTGCGATGTGGGTGAAGTTTATTGCCGTGATGGTCGATGAGTGGTCATCTAGGGTGGTCAACAGCTGATAGCCACGTGACGCATCCATGACGTGAATCATGCGATCTCTACTTCCGCTTGCCAGGACCTTTCAGAGATAGAGACGTTATCACAGCTGGCAAGTAATTTCCAAGCGTCAATGCTTTCAACAAAGCAAAAACTGGCGCATTTTAACATATCAAACAGGCATTTTAACATTTCAAAGTGGACATTTTAACAAATCAAAGAGGGCACTGTTATAGTGGTCTAACGGACTATACCGTCCGGATAGCCAACTAGGTCAAACAGCGCGCATGCGCAGAGACTGTGGAGAGTGTGTGTAAATGGACAGTGTGTTCCGGAGTCAAGCATAGAGTCAACACTATTTAGAACTTGTATTATATGTAGATTTATGTTTATTGTTTGGAAATAAAGACATATGAAAAAAAGAACAGCATGTTAACATATAAAAAGGAATACCAACAGCAAATGAAACGTATGTCCATTGCCAATGATACTACCGCACTAAAACTTAACTTATTTTTAGCGGATTTTTTTAATTCGTATTATAAGATTTGTTTGTTTGTTGTTGATTATTTAATTTTTTTGGAGGCGGGAGTGGAGTCTTCGTGGTCTTTTTTTTTAATTAGAAGAAAGTTTTGCTATTCAATGCCCCATATGTGAAACCATTCATATAACTTTAGGCTCAGGTACGCATGCCATGTCCAGTGACTAGTCTCCTATTTCCAATAATTGTTCACAGTTCAACAATTTTAACTCAACATTTTAGGTCTTTTTAAAATTAAAAAAACACCGATGGAGGGCGGAAAGGGGGATATTGCACGCATTCATTCAACAAGCCATAAGGAGAAACAAATAACCATATCCACAAGGGGGACTTTGCACGCATCCATTCAACCAGCCATAAGGACAAGCAAATAACCATATCCACAAGGGGGACTTTGCACGCATCCATTCAACAAGCCATAAGGAGAAACAAATAACCATATCCAAAAAACTTTCTAACAAGTGAAAGTGGATGGCGCACCTTATATCTATCGGTATTCGAATACCTAAGCGCCGTGACTTCTCCTTCGTGGGCCAGCATTGTGATTTTGAGCTTCATCGAATTGGTATCGTAGATGCACAATCTCCCACAGCGGTTACCGGTAGCGATATCAATACCGTCCGGGCAGACCTAGAATGTATTTCAGCGTATTATTATTGTCATATATGTTTCAGATTATGTCTAAGTAAATAATAGATGGGGATTGAAGATTACTTTTGATAAGGTGGCAAATTTTTACTTTAGCTTCAGTGGGGGGGGGGGTATTGGGGGAAAGGCGCGGGAGAAGGAGGGGGGTTCTAATTAAACGGAGGCACAATGCGCACCCTAGGTCCACCCTGATTTTTCACGAAGTTCCTTTTCTTTTTTGGGCTATTTCTCTTAACATCTTGCGCAATTTAAATATGACTAAAATGTTGTGTTTTTTTCTTGAATGCTTTTCTTATAAGTGTAGACACTATAATATTATTCCCATGAAACTTTTAAAGCAGTCTTCCAACTTTGGCTGTTGAGATTTTTTAAATTATGGTTTACACCAGTGTTTCTCAACCTTCCTAATGCCGCGACCCTTTAATACAGTTCCTCAAATTGTGGCGACCCTTAACCACAAAAATTATTGTCGTCCCTATTTCATAACTGTAGAGCATATGTAATTTCCGATGGTTTTAGGAGAGCCCTGGAAAAGATTCATTCGACCCCCAAAAGGAGTCGCGACCCACAGGTTGAGAACCGCTGGTTTACACCCTCCTCCAGCCCAGTCAACCAGAAGACTGGTTCATGATTTGACAGTTCTTAAAAAAAAAATTTTGAAACCCTTGCGTCAATTTCAGATAAGATTTACACTACTGTTACACAAATACCAAAATGCAGTCTCATCAGTTTTAAAAAAGACATGGAAAAAAAGTCCTAGAATTGTTAGATGAAGGAGAGTTATTACACTTGCCGCCACAACACTAAAACACTGCTTGCCGAGTCTCCTGAAAGACGTGGTGGACACATCACGTGATCTGTGACGTGTCGGGGTTTTCACCAGTGGTTTCTTGGCGTTCTCCATCTTGTTAGCGTAGACTATTTTCAGACAGTCGGCGCTCAAGAAATTCCTGTGGGCAAAGTTATATGAATAGTAACAGCAATGTCGTTTGATTTCTGCAAACAAAAATGTGTGTATTGGAGGCAGTTTATGGGCTTGTTGAGCTACGTTGTAGCACGTATGAGTTCATGCCGAAGCCGACCATTTTTTGTTTTTGAAAACGGAGATGTCTTGGTACATATATATATATTTTTTAAAAAGGATAACTTTAAAAAATGGGGCGCCAAC
Organism: Omphiscola glabra; assembly: GCA_964017045.1. NCBI lineage: Eukaryota > Metazoa > Mollusca > Gastropoda > Lymnaeidae > Omphiscola > Omphiscola glabra. The sequence goes on from OZ024805.1 coordinate 25,565,515, forward strand.
TATTCAAAATTACCTCCGCAGGACGCTCTCCTGACAGATCTTAGCGCTCACATCCCAGGCACGTAACGTGCCGTCCGCCGAGACGGAGATAAGAGCACCTGGAGGGAGAGCCCCTCCGACGGTTCCTCCTTCGGCATCGGTCTCCGTGGCTACGGGGTACGTGGTCACGTCCCAGACACACCCTCGGTGGTACATGGAAGAATACCTGCACGCCAAAGACAAAATGTTAATTATTCTTGAACATTGGCCGGGGCTATTTATAAACAACCAATGATAGATCTGACGTGGCGATGATCAATTGAGAGGCAATGGAAACGCTTGCTTTTTTCAGGCAATATCCTCAATTGTTCCACGACGAACCTATTAGGGCTTAGGCAACTTTTAACCCCACTGCAATAGTGGGATGATTACACTTTAGTCTCCTGAACTCCCATCATAGATGGTACTATCTGATCATTGCCATCATCCTGTAGCGGCTCCAGTGGAACACTGAGGATACCTCTTAATTCTACTCCTTCCATTGCCGTTCTCCCCCAAAGCCTTTAAATCGCATCGTACTCTTTAGTCTTGTCGTATTCTCCATGAAGTTCCTGGACTTCCCGCATCTGGTTGACCTCTGTCGGCTCTTCGTAAATCCCTGCCTGGTGTTTCTTAGTTGATATTACCTGAGTGTGTTTCCGATCCATCTTCACTTTATATTGTATGATAAATCGACCCCTCCCCTTCCCCCCGTACGTCTACCAAATCTAACATTAAAATGCTAATTGTTTTTGGTAAGTCATTAAATGGAGCGACTGTGATAAATAAAGGACACTACAGATCAAAATCAATGGCGTATTCAAAAAGTTATCTTCAAACAACCTTCTCTAACGATAACATGCCCAGTAATTTCATGCAGGGTTACAAGGTCAAAGTTGAAAGCGGAGGTTAAGCATTGATCCTGGATTTTATGGAAGTTGCTAATCTAGAAAAGCTTAATGTCGGTTTCTTTGTTCTCGTTGACTGGATGACTACAAGTTAAAGGTCTCAATGCGTTTCTTGGAAAGTTTGGAGCAGTGGTTCTTAGGGTGTCGCCTAAGACCATCGGAAAACACATGTTTATGAAGTAGCAACGAAAATAATTTAATGGATGGGGGTCACCACAACATGGGGAACTGTATGAAAGAGTCGCGGCATTAGGACGGTTGAGAACCACTGGTTTAGATAAATAGACTGCAACAATTAAATCCGATTCAACGCATACCATGCTACAGCAAACATTTAAACCATCGTCTAAGTTTAATGAGCCGTGCCGCGTCTCGTGCAGAACTGCAGAAAGACCGCGACCGCACTGAAATGTCTCATTAGGAAATGGCGTCAGCGGGCCGTCGAGCTCGCGCTCCTTATGCCCTCCCTGGCGCCCACCCACACCTAACAGGCGCCGGGTTTCCCCGACGCCGGGCCGTGCGGAGGAACGCCAGAGACCTCCCCGGGCGTGAAACGTCCCCACCAGCAACCGCTCGATCGGGTTCGCCGATGGAGACCCTCCCCGTCCGGAGACATCTGGTCGACCGAAGACGCTGCGTCTAAAGCGTCCGCAGTCCACTTTCCTAGGGGTCGGGACGATAAATTAACATCCTAATCTCTCCCCCCACCCGTCCCGGGGAAACATCGGACGCCCTCTAAGAGGAATTCTACAGTGGGTTTCCACCTCGCAACTAATTCGCGAAGTAGCTGGGACGAAACGGTTGCCTAGGAGCAGCTTTCTCAGGGCTGCATATTCAGAATCATCGGCCAGAGACTTCCACCACAGCCTCTCGCCTCATATCCCTTAACGGCAACTTGTAATGACCGCACTGGACGTACCTTCTTTTAAAGTAGGTCACCCTGCCATGGGGTTCGCCGCCCAGCTCCTTCCCCCACATGTACAAGCTGTGGTCGTCGTAAACGACGGTCAGGTTGTTGTGGGCAGTGTCGAAGGTCAGCGCTCTCGTCCCGGGGTATTTCGCTGCGGTGACTTCGTCTATGGTGGTCTCGTCCCCTGTACATTCTTTGACATAGGACGGTGTGAGCTAGAGACCAAAGGATCAGTTGCCAATAAATTATAGTCATGACTTACTTGAAACCTCAATTACGCGGTCAAACGGCGCGCCGGCGCATATTTTAAAGGATTTTTTCAGCGTTTAGAAATTTACATATTTTTTTTTTAGGAAAATAAATTGCCACAGTTTTTTTTTTTTACATTTTTGGGACTTACATTAAAATGAATTTTGTTTTCTTAAATAGTTGAATTTCTTTAACGTAATTATTTTAAACTTCCTCAACATTTCATATATATATATATATATATCATAAATGTATTTTTAAAGTAATAAAAAACGGGTTCAGATAGTACTAATTCCATGGTTTCAGTATGTGGCGGGCGGGATATGTCATTTACTAAAGGCCCAATGCTTTCCTTTAAAGATTTTTATCTTGCATTCATTATTTTCACGTATTAGTGACATATATATTTTGTTATATATTCCCCCATGCCGAAATGTAAATGTCATCCCCCCCCCACACACACACACTTTTATAAAAAGATTTCCCCCTTGCATTTGGGATTCGAGACATAAGCTATTTTCTGCGGGAACCCTGGGGCAGTGTGGGGTGGGGTGGATGAATTCCATAGAAATATCAATTGAGTGAAATATTGACCTTTTACCTCTGCGATATCAAGGCCAAGGCTGTGGGGTCGAGGCAAGGTCGTTATGATCTGCAGACTCAGGGTGTGAAAAATCCGTATCGCGCCCTGGGAGCCGCCGACAAAGACATTGCTCTCGTCAGCATCAATGCAGCACGCCTTTGACATGTTGACATTCACCCAGCGCTCCAGCAGACGGTTTCTGTTGACCTGTTTTTTTTTTTTTTTTTTAATTTTTTGTTAATTTTTTATTTACAGCGTAATATAAATATTTTAATAGCAGAAGTAGTGGCTTCTTTCAGTCTCTTTAAGAGCGTACTGAACATTCAGGTAATTGTTTTTTTTTTGGCATTTGTTTTGAGAACCACGAGATTAGCAATTGCCGCGATGAGTAATTTTATTCAGCCAGTGCAATTCAAGAAATTCCGGAAACTAAAATTGTGACCAAATTTCCGGTATGACGAGTAAGACTGACACGCCTTAAGAGCATGCCTTGATATCATGCTTTAATCATCATCATCATCATGTCCCTTAATCTTTGGACCGTTGGGCGCCACAGATGACATGAAAACTATATCCTTCTCCATTTCTCTCGTTTTTCGGCACTATGCATAGCATCGCCTTAATATCATGCCTTGATATCATGCCTTGATATCATCCATTAATATGATGCCTTAATATCATGCCTTGACATCATATCGACAAACGTCAAAGGCCCCTGCAAAATTTAATTTGTCTGAAGGTCCCTGATTTCCTTATAAGCGCCGGGCGTGCTGGAACTGTTTTCCGTTGGGTCGCTGCCTTTTGTCAACGATAGATGATCGAAAGTAACTGCCGTACATCTTACTTCATGGGTGACGCCACTTACCTGACACAATATGCCGGCAACAGCGATCACGAATATGTAAATACTGCTGCAGCCACGCCCACACACGACGTCACAAAAGCAGTTCTCTTTGAGGCAGTCTAGGATGCCGCATCTGGTCGGCAGGGGAACCGGACACGGGTTGTCAATATGGCTGTAACAGTAGAGAGACTGGTTGACATTATGGCTGTAAGAGTGGAGACGATTTGAGAGTACATATGATTGGACAACTGGCGTCGTGCTGCTGTAATTAAATCCACTATTGTCTGTAAAGCTGGAAGGACAAAAAAAAATCCATACACATTCGTCTGAATGGAAGGATGTGGTGGAGCAAGCCAGAACCGTACATGAGCTGCCGTGCCATTGATGATGATGATTTTTTTTTTAAACTGCTGTAGTCTAGTTCCCCTTGAATAAACTAACTCCATTTCATAAAAGAAAACGCAATGGTGTCTAATACTCCGACGTCTAATATATTCCGATGTCAAATATTCCGTCGTACCTTAGGTCAGGCTATCTGTTTTGACTAATAACTCTCGCTCTACCACAACGAATAGTGTATATCATACTGTGCGTTTATTTCAGTTCATCACAACACCGAGTAGTCATTTACATTGTACTAAAAAAATCCACTTGGTATAATACACAAACGA